>JAOSBP010000206.1:34130538-34154402 GCA_027563825.1 Erythroxylum mucronatum
TAATAATAATAATAATAATGATGATGATGATGATGATGATGATGATGATGAGTTTAATAATATAATTAAGAATAAAAAATTGATAAATTTAATAACAAGTAGAGAATTTATAACAATATTTAATAATAATAAGAATAATAAAGTTAATAATAAGAATCATAATAATAATAATAATAATATAATGATAAGGACATTTTAGTCTTTTTGTTCTTTATTCCTTTCTTATTCCAAGTTTATATTTTCAAATCAAACATTGGAATAGAAATTCTTTATCTATTTCATTCCCTAAACCAAACAAAGTAATACTCATTCTGTTCTATTCCTCATCTTTTCTATTTCTAGGAATAACTATTCTATTCCCTATCTATTTCATTCCTTAATTAATTTCGTATAATAAAATTAATAATAAAATAATAATAAGTAGAAAATTAATAATAATAATAATAATAATAATAATAATAATAATAGAGCTTAATAATATAATTAAGAATAAAAAATTGATAATTTATTAATAAGTAGAAAATTTATAACAATATTTAATAATAATAAGAATAATAAAGTGAATAATAATAATAATAATAAGGACATTTTGGTCTTTTTGTTACTTATTACTTTCTTATTCCAAGTTTATATTTTCCAACCAAACATTGGAATAGAAATTCTTTCTGTATTCCATTCGTTAAACCAATTATTCTGTTCTATTACTCATCTTTTCTATTCTTAGGAATAACCATCACCCTACATTGACCACCATATTTCCTTACACCTCATTATTGGTCCTGTTGATGTTAAACCATATCATTACCCTTATTTTCAAAAAGATAAATTGAGAGATCGATTAACGAGATGTTGGTTGAAGGGATTATTCAGTTGAACACTAGTCCATTCTTTTCTTTATATTTTTTGTCAAAACAAAGGATGGAAATAGTGCCTATGTGTGGATTATAAAGCTTTAAATGCCATCAATATTAAAGACCATTTTCCCATCCCAGTGGTACATATGTTATCTGACAAATTGTATGATGTCTCTGTTTTCTCTAAACTTGACCTATGTTTTGGCTATCACCAGATCCGAGTCCACCCATTATATGTTAATAAGACAACATTTTTAACTTATGAAGGCCATTACAATTTTCTAGTAAGCACGTTGGCCTCTCCGGTGCACATGTACTTTTCAAATTGAAATAAACATAGTGTTTCGAAAGGTTCTTCATAAGTTCCTCCTGGTTTTTTAATAATATTTTAATTATTGCAACATTTGGGATTCTCACCTTTCTCATTTAGAGATAGTTCTTTCCATCATTTCCTTTAATCATCTATTTGTCAAGCTCAGTAAGTGTGACTTTGGTAAGCATTCTATATCATACTTAAGACATGTAATGTCTAGACAAAGGATAGTTGTGGATGACTCTAAAATTCCAAATATTATAACTTGGCCTTCTTTTACAAACATTGCACAAGTTTATGGTTTTTTGGGTCTCACTAGTTACTATCATCGGTTTTTCTGTGAATATGCTCAATTGGTTACCCTTTAACATAATTGTCCTCTAAGAAGCATTTTAGTGGTCTTCGTTTGTAGTTGCAACCTTTCATAAACTCAAACACGCTCTATCTTCTACCCTAATTTTGTCTATTCCTAATTTCACAAAGCCTTTCATTGTTCAAACTGATGCTTCTGGGACTAGTATTGGAGCTATAATAACTCAAGACTCCCACCCTATTGCATTCTATAGTAAGTAGCTTCCTTGTCTACTTTAGAAGGCCTCTATATATGTTCAAGATTTATTTTCCCTTATTGAAGCCATAAAAAATGGCTGCAATATCTTATTGGTTCCAAATTTATTATTCAAATTGAGCACAACCCTTTTAACCCCTTCTCCAATAGACCATTTATATACCAAATCAACAACGTTGGTTGATAAAATTACTTGGCTATGACTATGAGATTATGTATAAACTAAGAGCCTAATATGGTATTACTATGTTGTATCACAACACCTTGAATCTACCCTGACAGCTTTTCACACTATGTCATAGTCGATGCTTGCCATAATTACTGCCTTACGTGAATTCTTATAACAATATAGTCTTTTTAGGATTATCATGATCATACCATTGGTGACGGATTATTCTTGTTCCAGAATTGCATATTTATTTCCTTATAATTAGCACTTCAACCCCTAATTTGATCAATGTACCATCATTCACCTTTCTGCTAATTTTTACATGCCAAATATGAAACAATTAGTCAAGGAGTTTGTTTCCAAGTACACAACTTGCCATTTTGTTAAACCGTAGGATAAGGCCCTTTAAGGATTACTTCATCCCCATTAAGTTCCTAGAATGGTTTAGGATTGCCTGACTATATATTTCATTACATAGTTACCTCCTTCTTAGGGAAAATGAACAATCCTTGTTGTAGTATATTGCCTTTCAAATGTAGCTCATTTCTCTCCTTATCATCCTACTTCATGGCTACCTCTGTTGTTGTCCTCTTTATTAAAGATATTGTTAAATTACATAGATTTCCTTCTAGCATTGTATCTAACATGGATCCCTTATTCATGATCTCTTTTTGGAAAGAACTATTTTGCTACAAGACACCATTTTATCCATAAGTAGCTCTTTCCATCCCAAAGTGATGATCAGATAGATGATCAGATAGAGGTCGTCAACAAATGCCTCCAAGACTATCTTAGATGTTTTGCAATTGATCAACCTTCATTTTGGGTTCATTTCCTTCCTTGGGTTGAATATAACTATAATATGGCATATCACTCCTCTATACAAATGACAACATTTGAAGCGGCATATGGTAGGCCACCCCTTTCTCTCTTAGATTACATATCAAGTTCTACCTCGGTGGCCTTTCTTGATGAACTATTCACCAATCATCACTGTGTCATCACTCAATTAAAGGCTAACTTGGAGATAGAACAACTTTGTATGAAATAACAAACTGATACATATTGAACTGACGAAGAATTTTCAATTAGTGATGATTAGGTTTTTATTAAACTCTAACCCTACTTTCCCTCTTCTCTTGTTCACCGTCCATCACATAAGCTTCCTAAATGGTATTTTAGACCATATGACATTACTGAACGTATAGGAAAGGTCGCTTATTGTTTGAAGCTCCTTGTTACAACAAAACTCTATAATGTTTTTCATGTCTCTCTTTTAGAATTACCATGGTTATCCAATTGAAATTGTTGCCTCTCTAGTAGATTCTTTTCAAGATGGTCATCCTATGTTGATTCTTAAGGCCATTATAGGTCACCAAAAAGTTCTGATCCCAGGTTACTTAATTCCTCAAACTTTAGTTTAATGGAAAGGCCAACCATGTTCAGATGCCAAATGAGAGAATATATTTGAATTTAAACACAATTTTTCTCTCGTTAACCTTGAGGATAAGGCTTATTTGGATGAGAGGAGTAATGATACAAATCCAACTTCTATAACTTCTAGTGAAACTCATTTTGGTAAAAAAGTATACCAACCCAAAAGGAAAAATAATCGAGCGTCCATTAAGCTAAGGAAAGTTCTAAATTATGTAATGTGAAGTTTGTGAACAATTTGCTAATTTTTGTATTTAAAAAACAGGTTGTAATTATGAAAGCCTAACAAAATTTTGTTATGGCCTTTATATGATCAATGAAAATGTTGGTTATAGGGGACAACTAAATTAGATTCCCTTTCCCTCTCTTGTTTTTCTCTATTCTTATTTCTCTCTTAATTTCTCCTCCTCTTTTATCTTTCTCCTTAAATATTAATTCCTTAGTACTTCCAACTATCTAGTTTGATTTGAGGATTATTTATCAATTAAATAGCAATAATAATAATCTATCTTACTAGGGAATCAAAGATTTGATATGGAATTCTTAAGACTTGATAGGTATTTTCAAAGAATTAAAATAAGATAATTCAGTATAAGAGTATTGTTTCAGACATAGAATTGAGAGATACTAAAACAGATTGTCACTACATGAATCCCTTCTAGTTTATTTTTTTTCTTAAAACGGCTTAAACCAAAACTAAAGATGATAGGAAAAATTACTCAACCGAAAAAACATTACAATAAGTGTATCTTATAACAAGAAAGCAGAAACTAATGATGGTTGTCTGTGGGTATGTTTACAAAATATGTTATAGAATGAGATCACAATATAGTTTGGGAAAAAAAAGGGAAGGGCTAGGAATATTACCAAAAATAGCTAATTCCAACAATCAAAAGATATAATGTTAATGGCTTACTACCCACTCCTAATTTTACCTGCTCTTCTGGTGAATTACTCTAGAAATAATAAACCACAAATAACAATAAGTGGTAAGGAATTATATGAAAAAATGACTAAAAGATGCATTTTTAGTGTTTCATTTAAACCCTTCAAAACCTAAAGTTTTTCATTGGTGCCTAATGGTTATTTCATTGAAGGGTTTTGATATAATCTTGAGTGTTTAGTGGTTGGGTACCCTTATCAATGTTTTATGCAATATCAATAGGCAAAGCTTGACATTTTAAGTAGAATGGCCAGTTGATCACTTTGACGATTAACCTTAATAGAGATAGTAAAGAGATTTCAAACAAATATCTTTATAAAAGTTGAAGAATTCCATATGTGGATGTATGTGCATGCTTCGACTGACTTATCCAATTAAATACCAATTACAGTAGTTGGAGAGGAAAGGGAATCAACATATCAGTTTTGATGAAATCAATGCAACCATCTTCTAGGAACCAATTCACTTTCCATAAAGCATAAAATAAGACCACAAAATATACTTAAACGAAGGAACAAAAGCCATAAACATTAGATCCTACCATTACTCAAATAGTAGTGTAGAAAAAGGTCACTAAAAGCATGGTCAATGAAATGTTGAGATAAGGATTATTTATTCAACACATTATTAGTCTATATGCTTCACCGATAATATTAGTAAGAAAGAAGGATGGCTTAAAGGTTATCTGTGAATTATAAGGAACTCAATAGAAAATAGAAAAAGTTTCAAATTTTACTAATTAAGGAACTATTGGATTAATTACATGGCAAGATATTCTAAGTTTGATTTAATATTTGAATATCACTAGATCAAGATGGCCCCTAACAATATTCCAAAAACAACGCTTGAACTATATGAAGGATATTATAAATTTTTGGTGATGTTTTGGGACTTAACTAGTGTTCCTCTTGCTTTTCAAAATCTTATGATCGGAATTTTAAGCAATTCCTTACGAAATTTATATTAATGTTCTTAGATGACATGCTTATATATAGTACTTCTTTAAACCAATATATAAAGAACACTTGAAGAGTACTTTAAAAATAATAGTAAGAAATCAAATGTACATAAAAGGAGAATAAATATGTATTTAATGCCTTAAAGATTAATTATTTGGGAGACTCAATCTTTAATTTTAGAGTAGAAACAAACTTAAAGAAATAGAAGTGATTATAAAATGGCCAATTCCTTAATCAGTGAAAGAACTTTGTGGTTCTTTAATCTTGCAAGATACTATAGATGCTTTATTAACAATTATGGAAACATAGCCAAACCCTTAATAGAAAGATTGAAGAAAAATGTGTCATTCTCTTGGAACTAGCAAGGAAATAAGCAATAAGCATTTAACATGTTGAAAGAGACCATAGTGTCAACCCCTGTGTTAACATTTACAAACTTCTCCTAGAAATTTATAATTGAAGCTAATGTTAGTGGAGTTGTAATTGGAACAGTATTTCAAAAAAAGCAACATCTTATAACATTCTTAAGCAGGGCAGTATCACCAAAATACTTGATATTATCTAACTATGAAAAGAAGTTCTTGGTTGTCATCAAGGTAATTAAATATTAGCACCATTATTTAAACATAAGGAACTTTGTTAGAAATATTTATTAGAAGAGAGTGTGCCTACATCATTTCAACAAATGTGACTTTCAAGTATGATTTCAAAGTAGGATATAAAAGCAGAAAAGGGAATATCATAATGGATGCATTATTCAAAATTGAAAGCACCAAAATTTTCATGTTGACTGATAGGTGCTTAATTGATTATGAAATGATTCCATAACACTTAGCGATTATTGACATGAAATTGCTGAAGGTACTCACTTTGACTCATATATGATTTTAGGTACAATTCAGAAGCAAAGAAGTTAAAGTGAGTCAGGAGCTCTATATTTTGGCCATTTTCTAAAGATTAATTTTTTTCTTGTCTTGGATTTTGGATTAAGAAAATAAAATAAAACTAACCTAATGAACACAAATTAAAGAAAACATGTGAAAATAATAAAAGTGGAAAATTTGGTAAGGACCCAATTCTTTGGTTCAATTTTAGCCTACACCTTAATTAAACATATTTCATTGACTTGTTATTCTCAAACCTCTCCTAGCAACTATTAATCTTGGGTTAATAATTAACTCGAGTTTTCCCTTAGATTTTGTTTAATCAAGATACAATCGTTATTTAAACCTAACCACTGAATAACCTAGGATATGATCTCTAGATTTAATTAGGCAGTAGCATTATAAATTAGGAAAATCGATTAATCAAGGCAACAACTACATATGATGCGTCATTTAATCTAGGTCATGTTATCCCTAATGATTACGAATCATTAGTCGCTACACAAGAATTTCAACACAATAATTATGGATTCTATCGAAATTCTAGCAATGAGTTTGTAAATAAATGATTCAATGAAAGCATTAAAATCATCTTTTCACAATACCCAATAGGTTCATGCACAAATAACTAAACAATAATGAAAATCCGATTATCCATACACACCCCAAACCATATGCCTAGGATAACAAAATCAATTCAATAGGAGATAAATAAACAAAAAAATATGAAATACACTGAACTCGGATCGTCGGCGTCAATGTCACCTCCGAACCAGCATCAGGATGTCTAACCCTCCATGGGTCTCTCCTGAGAAAATGCTTTAGCCCCTATTAATAACCCTACCCCCTAACTGCCCTCTTCTTTGTGCCTCCTTTTGTTTTTGCCACAAGCTCTTTATTCTCTTTTTTTATCACCCTACTATTCTCCTCACTGTGCTATTGATGTGACAATTTAACATTTGGTCCATCTAGTGTCTTTACACCCTCGTTATTGTGCGTTTTTTTAATGTAAAACGGATGGGCTACATTGTCTGCATTAAACGTATCGCAAACGTTATTTGCGTTTAATGTAGGAATGCATAACGTTTACATACGCAGCTACTTTCCTTCTCCTGCGTTGTTGTTTTGATTGGTCGTTGGTTATGCATCTGCGTTGCATTTCTGCTTCTTTACTGTTGTGTTTCATGCTCCACTAGATTGTTGTTTTGGTCTTTCACCTTTGCATGAAACATGCACCACCATGAGCCACTTTTATTTATCTTCTTTGTGTTTTCAATTATATTTTTCTTGTCTTTATTTTTCTTCTTCTTGCTCCATGAAGACAAGAAAAAATTAATCTTCAGAAAATGGCCAAAATATAGAGCTTTTGACTCACTTTAACTTCTTTGCTTCCGAATTATACCTAAAATCATATATGAGTCAAAGTGAGTACCTTAAGCAATTTCATATCAATAATCGCCAAGTGTTATAGAATAATTTCATAATCAATTAAGCACCAATCATTGACAATCTCTTAAGTCCATATATTATTACTAGAATAGACAAAGCCTAGTCTGGAGCAATGATCCTTCATTAATGGATTTAATGGATAAATACGTTTTATTGCTTATGAATGGAAAGATGACCTATTAAGATGGAAGGGAAGGTTAGTTATTGGTTTTAATATAACATTAACAATCAAATTGATATTTATGAGACACAGTAAAGCATAAGGAAGTCATTCAAAGGCGATGGTGATGATCGAGATGCTATATTATTTTTTATTAGAAAGGATTAGTTAGGGACATTTAAAACCACATCAAACAATGCACTAAATGTCAAAGAAACAAACGTGATTATGTTTCCTACCCTGAATTACAACAACCACTACCAATTTTAAAAGGATGTTGGAATGATATAAGGATAGACTTTTAAAAAGGGTTATCAATATTTAGAGAAAATTCAATTCTGCTAGTGACAATGGATATATTCAATAAGTATTCCCATTTTATTGCATTAAGACATCCACTTCTAGTATAAAGTGCAGCCAAAGTGCTCATCATTAATGTTTTTAGAGTCCACATAATGTTGGAAACAATTGTAAGTGTCATAAATCTTATATTTCTAAATGTATTGTAGCAAGAAACCTTTAAGTTACAAGGGGTAAGTCTATAATTATCCATATCTTACCACCCCCAATTTGACATATAAATAGGGAAAGTAAATAAGACTATAAGTGCATATTTGAGGTGTTTATATGGAAATGCTCCTAAAAGATAAGTGAATTAGATTCACTTAGTCTAATGGTGGTATAATACCACTTATCATGCCTCCCTTAATGCCTTCTGAAGTCTTGTATAGATACCCACATCCAATCTATATCCCTTATTTTGCTAGAAACTCAAAGTTATTAGCAATGGATCAAGTGATCTTGGATAATGAGGTAGCACTACTATCAGTTAAATTCCATCTCCATAGAGCATAGATTCACATGAAGCAACAAGCCAATAAAGGATGAAACATAAAGGCAAGTCATGGTAAGGGATTAGCTTTTTGTGAAACTAAAATTGTATAAGTGAAACTCCATGCATCACAAAAAAACTACAAATTACACCTCTTTGTTACGATCTTTATCAAATAATTCAAAAAGTGGGGTAAGTTGCTTACAAGCTACAGTTGTCAATGAGCACTTCTATACATGCTACTTTTGATGCCTTCAAGTGGAATGATGAAGTATGATAATAGAGAGATAGGGAGAGAGGATAAGAAATAGAGAGAAAGAGAGTCAAAGAAAATATATATCTCATACAATATTTGTAACAGTTACTAATACCACAAACTCTCACATCTTCCTTTTTCTATAACATCTTACCAGCTTTCATTCTACCAGCCTATCAATAATCTCTCATTCTTCACTCTTACTCATAATTGTCAAACCTTACTGGCCTTCTTGTTTGACAATTGCTTCTTCTTATTGGGCTACTTCCTCTTGATAAGCCATCGTGTGGAGCTAAGCTTGCATCATTTTCATGTCTCAAAACTTAAAACATGATTATATAATCAGGTGCTTGTACCTTCTAAATTACCAACAACTATGTATGACATATTCTAACCCGTTTCAGCTTGATATCAACGAATTTGACTCAAATTGGTTAGTTTTCAAGTACACAATCCAACCTGACTTGAAATACGAACTTATTTCGTGTGAAATGAAAACTAAGAAAATGTATCATATTTGAGGCTTAGCCTTTAATAATTCTAAATTATGAGTTGTAAATTGTTATATTTGGCTTGGTCAAAATACCAAGCCAATTTGATTTTGAATTCCTCTAGATAGTGAAGTTGAAGTTGGTAATTATAGTCAGTAATATTTGACTTAGTTTCTCTGTAAATGTGGCCATTTGGCCATTACATGTGTATTATACAAAAATAAAAAGAAAAGAGAGTGAAATATAGGTGTGAAACTTTTTTAAGGTGCCAACTTCATCGAGTTGTGTAGTGTGAAGTATTAATAAAATTTTAAGTGTGTATTTTGATAACAATTTTATTTTTTAGGCAATTTTAATTAATATAATTGCCAACATCTAGTATCAGAGCTCAATTAAAGTACTCACATAGATCAAGATGGCTTCAAGTTCAACAACTGAAGTTCAACCAATGCAATTATCAATTTTCAAGTTTGATAGTAAAAAACAATTTTGTGATGTGGAAACACTTGTGGAGTTATATTTGAGAAGCGATGGGTATAATAAAATTTTAGAGAAAGGATTAGTAGAAAAAGAAAAACTGACGGCCAAACAATCACAACAATTGGTTCATGATCATTCATTAAATGAAAATGTCTTATTTTTAATTTGTCAATTTGTTGAGTTGTCGATTCTTGAAAAGATTTTCCATGCTAAAACAACAAGGGAAACTTGGAATATTTTGCTAAAAACATATGAAGGAGTAGACATAGTTAAATGAACAAGACTATAAGGTTTGAAAAGGCAGTAAGAGTTAATGGAGCAAGGTAAAGATGAAAGTATTCGTGATTATTTTTCACAAATGGAAAAATTGATCAATGAGATGAAAAATAACTACCATAAAATTATGGAGAAAGTTATCATGAAGAAGATCATTTGCAGGTTGATAAGTCGATTTGATTACGTTGTCATAGCCATTGAAGAGTTTAAAGGTTTGGACTCTATGACTCTCAATGATTTGCAAGCCTCATTAGAGTCCCGTGAAATGTGAATGAATGAAAGATCACCAAACACAACGGAGCAAGTACTAAAATCCCAAGTAAAATTGATAAATGAGAAGGAAACTGCAATAGGCGAAACAAAGCATACTCAAAGAAGTTCAAATTTTAGAGATAGAGGAGGAAAATTTTTTAGAACCAATTCTAGATTGGGAGCAAAAGAGAGTGAATCTCCTCAGGATAAATCCAACATTCAATGTTACAAGTTGAAGAATATGCTCGAAATGATTAAACCAAGTTTGATGGAGGATGTTAAAAATTAAACTTGGTTTAATTAATATTTCTAGATTATGAGATGAAAATTTGTTATATTTGACTTGGTCAAAATACCAAGCCAAATTGATTTTGAATTCCTCTAGACAGTGAAGTTGAATTTAGCAATTATAGTCGGTACTAACCGAATTTGTTTCTCTTTAAATATGAACATTTGGCCATTACATATGTATTTTACAAAAAGAGAGAGAGAGAGAGAGTGCAATGTAGATATGAAAGTCTTGTAAGATGCCTAACTCCAACTTGTTGTATAATGTGAAGTATTAATAAAATTTTGAGTGTGTGTTTTGTTAATTTTTTTTTTGCAATTATAATTAATTTAATTGCCAACAATTTTTAGGTAGAGAATCCAACCTGACTTGAAGTACAAACTTATTTTGTGTGAAAGAAAACCACAAAAAAGTATCCAATTTGAGGGTAGGCTTTTGTCTTTGGTGCACCTAATATCTCTGCTACCCACCTATCGTCTATGGCCCTATTTGGTAAATAGCTTTTTAGCCAATTTTTAACAGTTTCAAAGTTTTTAGTTGATTGACCATATTAAATAGCCGATAGAAATATTTGGTAACCAGTTGATTGAGTTAGCGGATTAAACCCAATCAACTGATTTTAAAAACGATTGCGTATAGGATCATTTTGCTAAGTAACTGAAAATGTAATATACAAAAGATCAATTATACCCTTTAATTTATTGATGTTTTGCTCTAAAAATAGAACTTGTGATAGGAATTATCACACGTATGATAGGATTGTCACGGGCGTGACATAAGTGTCACGAGTCATGCCTGTGACTCTTTTTTTGTTTTTTTTTGTTTTTTATCATTTAAATTTAAATTTTTTTACATAAGTGTCACATACGTGTCATGTTTGTGACTTTTTTGTTTGTTTTGTTTTTTATCATTTTAGTTTTAATTTTTTTATATAAAACTTACAATTTAACCTCCAATTCTTAACACCAATATTTTAAAGATCGAAGATAAGGTAAGAAATATAAAGTTTAATAACTGATTAATTTACTAAAATTGTTTAATTAATTTATAAAGTATAGAAAAATATTAAATTAAATTTAAAATTGTTCAATATTATTATTATTATTATATGTTATATGTTTTTTTTACTAGAGTTATAAACTTAATTTTTGTAAAATAAAATATCTAAAATCTAAATTCTTATAAAAATATTCAAAGAAATACTAAAGTATAATACTCATGTTCTTATAATTATTTTTAAAGTTACACCCTTATGAGTTATTTTATACATAAACAGATAATACTAACAACTAATTTTACCAAATATTTTTAAGAAACAATTGATGTCTTCCGCTGGTCAAATCAATTGATATAATCGACTGATATCAGCAAACAACAATTAAATAATTACCGAACAAGCTCTATATTTATTGTTGTACCACTCTTGCGCGCTTGCTATTTGTGACGCTCCTATTGAAGTCTTCTAATTGCTTTATTGGTCATTTTAGTCTCCTTAATGCCTTCGTCGAAAAGAGTGTTAGCTTTCTTTTATGGTATTTTCTTTAACAACCCATTTCAAGAGTTCTTCAATCTCTTTGTTTTGGGGATCTAGGATTGTTTCAGTTGATGAGTAGTTTTGTTTTTGACTGATTATTTTTCATCATTTGATCTTAAAGATATAGATATATAAATAAAGCTTCTTCTTTTTTTTGTAGTCCATGGAGAAATGTTAAACCATTGGCAATATATCAAAATTATTCTTCTCACATGCTTATAATTGAGAGCTTTCCAAAACTTGAATTATCGTTATGTATACAGTAGTAATGTTAAACATAAATCTTCCATGCAGAATGTTAAGCCAAAATTCAGACATCAAATTGATTCGATCGAATTTCAAATTACTCAAAACTCGACTGAATTCAGGTTGTATGTTCTAAACCGAATTTAGTCTCGGCCACAACTTGTAGCAATAACTCAATTATTGGTTCAATGGTGAGACACTCAACAGAAAAAGCAACTTGAGACTTTCTTTTTATCTACAAAGAAGTTTCTTTAAGTAATCCTTGTTGATGTGATTTTGGAAGAAGGAAGCATCGTTGAATAGAAATAAGTTCAGCGTTAACAATTATGAAAAATATTGATGAGATGAGAGACGGTGTAGCACTGCGTTTACTTTTATTTACTCGGTTCTTGCCTGTAGTCACTATTAGCTGTTAAGTAAGCATTCACCGAAAGTTCTTTGATTTAATTCAATGTTTTTTGTTAGTTAGGGTGTGCTTCCAGAAGATATTGTATCGTCCAGCTAGTATTGCTTTCTTAAGCATGTATTTCGTGAAGGTAATTTTGCTGCAGATTGTCTGACTAAATTAGGTCATGACATTGATTCCAATTTTCGAATTTAGAATGATATTCCTAACGCCCTTTCCTTGATTGTATGGGCTGATGCCTGTGGTATTTCTTTTCTGAGATAGTTTCGTTTCTCTTGTAACCCAAAAAAAAAAAAAAAGATAAAAGGTTCAATGCGTGATCACATATATTCTATAGTTAGAATATGACCAATTTCCCTTTTTGGTTGAAGCAAGCAAAGTAAGAGCTTCTTAGCCTTTGCAAAATGAACAATGAACACGCAAGGCTTGCACATGTCAAATCATTCCGATATGCAGGTGCTATCAGCATCAGTTTGCACTCTCGTGGTATTTCCGACATGCACCAACCTTGATTTCAAGTGTCTGCCACGGAGGTCAACCTCAAGAACTCTTAAGATAACCTTCTATCAACAGATACCACTGCAGCCAGCCCCTTAATGAAGCTATGGTGCCTTCAATTGCAGCTTAGTTACGACACCATACCATTCAATATCTATCAATTTGCATGACCATGTAAATTCCGAAGCAATATCAAATCAAACTTCATGGTTAACGGTACAAATCAATGAGAGCGTAAAAATAAATTACAACTAAAAGTTGAACCAAACTTGCTTTCGATAGAAAGATAACCGTTAAGCCATAATATTGGTCAGCAGAGGGAACCTATAAAGTCAAATGCAATTTCTTGATTGGAAAATTCTCAAAGCACACACTCGGATGGCATTTAACGGTGAAAGGAAACATCTTTTCAAATACTTATCAGAATTCATCATCATCCTCCTCAGCTATATGTTTTGCAAGCTCTTGCTCCTGTTGCTGTCTTTCCCTCCTCTTCTCAGCACTTTCTTTCTCCTTATGGGAATTTGGGGGGAACCTAAGTGCACGTACTGCCTCATTGTGCATGTTGAGGCAGAACGCAATACGTGAGTTAAAGGCAATCTGCGGCTCGTTTGTAGAGTATATGTCCCCTGTCTCCTTAGATACCATCCAACCATTTGCATGATCCAATGTTGCATCAATTGCACCATCCCTTATGGCTTTTGCTACAATACTCTCAGCATCTGCCACAGGATTTGCAGAGTCCAATCTTAACTTCTTGGCAACATCAGCCAGTGAAACGCGAGAATAAGAGATACTGATGTTGCGCAGACCAGTCCTTATGACATTGTGACGCAGTCGGACAATTAAGTTATGCGTCCTGTCTTGACTGAAAGTACTGGAGAACTTTTCAGCAACAGATTTAAAGAGCTCCAAGTCCCCTATTCTAACAGCCTGAAAAACAAACATTTAACTTTATCAAAACCAGCAGTAAAGCTCCAGTTACTTGATTGACAACTTCATCACCAATATAAGTTCTTCCAGGCCTAATGTATTCAGACGGTGGATTCATGAACAAGCTACCAACTAAAAAAGAAAAGCAAAAATAAGGGCGAAAAGCATCCACATAGTTTAACAATTTATACTCACATTTGTTAGCTCAAAGTAGGCCCTCAAAGCATTGACCATGCCCTTTTGCATAAAAACAGTCCTCTCAGGGATTTCTCCTAGCAATAACCTTACAATAATTGCCCACTTATTGCATTGAACCCGAAAACCAAGGGCTGCAACAGGGGCTTTCCGAGCAGCTTGAAGGAGCGATTCTTTGGCATCCGTATACTCCAACTGAATTGTTCTAATCTTTCCCAAGTAAAATAGATAGCGACAAAACTGCAAGAAAAGATAGTCATTGTCTCAAGAACAGCCCATCATTTGCAAATATGTCAGACAATTCCACATGAATCTCCTGCGTCATCGGTCAAAGCATGCCACATCTTGTCACATGCCATCTGCTACACATTTTATAACCAAAGGGGAAAGTTTTTACCAAAAAGGTTGAGACAACATTCTACTACAGTAAATACAATGACAGAGAAGAAGTTTAACACATCCAAACACTCAGAATCCTACAGTTGCAGAAATATGATGACAATATCCAGGGGAAAAAAAATAGATATAACACATCCAAACACTTAGAATCCTACAACTGCAGAAGTACGCTGGCAATATCCAGGGGAAAAAAAACCTATTACTGTTTTGCACAGTGCAGAAATATATACTTGCTTATGAAGGGGTCTTGACCACTACACACATACACTGGAACTTTCAGGAGTAAAAGTATACTGCAGACAAGAGACTATATTTTTCTTATTGCTCAAAAAATGAAGAATTTGCCTGTTGGTTAGAGTGAGCTTCAAATCGTGGGGCCTTTGACCTCAGCTTCTCTGCCTGGTCATATAAGTTGTAGTGAAGGTAATTGCGAAGGAGCAAGTTAAGAAGTGTTTCCTACACCAAAAGATTATCCAATTATAAGATTCCAGCAGCATGTAAAGAATGCATCCTGTGTCTGCAGAAGTACCTGGCCCAACTCATCATGACGTAGTGTGGCAATCCGGTGAAGAGCAAGGAGGTTACTGTTGATGGGAAGGGAATTGACATTAGGTGAAAAACAAAGAACAAAAAGCATGATATCAAACCTAGTAATGCTTTTCCTAAAGGTTTTAAGTCCTTAACCACATGACAGAATTGAAGAAGTAAACAAACATTCATCTCACTCAGACAATAGCAATAATCTTCCATGAATGCCAGAAATCAAACTCAAAGTAACGTAAATAAAACTGACCCTCTGATTTCAGCAAGATCACCAGTAAGTTCATAGCTAAGAGAGTAATAGAAGTAAAGCCTTGATGCTAGAACATCAACAGTTCTCCTATTCAAGTTCTTCAACCGGGCAATGCTTGCAGATGAACAAGCTTTAGCCTAGATAAAAATTGAGCACCAACTGACTCAGTTCTCAGATATCACAACAAATGAGTCACAATTTTAATATTTAACCCTTTACCTCACTGTATCTCTTTTGATCGATCAGAAATATTAGCACCAGCAAGTAGCAGTATATCTCAAGTTCTGGTAATGGGTGTTTCAGAGAAGCTTGAGCTGCCGATGTTGCAGTATCAACCTCCATCTCATGATCTTCTTCCTGTCATCTCAACAAATACACTCCTAATCATTAACTATAAAAACTAAAAACCTGGAAAATTAACCTAACCTCTATAATAGGGAATGGAAGTAATTAACTTTGAGATCGTAATTGAACTCAATCACCAACCAACTGAACCCTAACACATAATTTAATTAAGTGGGAATTTCTAAGAATATGTAAGCTTATTTTGATTACTACTAGTTCAAGTAAAAATTATCGTTCTCTACCCCTAACACAAAGAACAAGTTCAATTATTACAAAAAGCACCCCAAAAAAAAAGGACAAAACAAAAGCACGAAACTTTACTTTGGGAAGGTAAGAGAACAGTCGATTATGCGGGTCAGATCCAGGAGTAAGCACGAAGTTAAGAAACGAAGTGAGAACAGAAGTTTTGAGCTTTCGCCTCAATGCCATCGTGAGTCGAACGGCGCGCACAATCCGGCGCACTTCACGCGCGTAGGCGGCGGTCTCAATGAGAGAAGCAATCTCCTTCAAATCTACAAAATCGAAACAATTAGGCACAGAAACAACTGACAGAGAAATTGACGTAATTAGGGTTACGTGGGAGAGCGTACGGAGAAGGGTGGAGGGGGAAGAGGAGACGGAGGTTGAGTTGGAAGGAGCGGGGAGCTCCTTCATCTCGACGTCCTGAGTCATAGTCGCCGGCGGCGGTACCTGAACAGGAGTCGGATCGTGGAAATGGGAAAATTGGAGGGTCCGATTTGTTTAAAGACTAGGGAGTAGGGACCAATTGACCAAAGTGCATTTCTTAAACTGCAAGTCTATCACATTCTGCGGCGAGAGGGAGTGAGAAACGGGAGCGTTTGTGGGATAAGTATAACACTTTTTCTGTGATGTGCCTACGGTACAGCGTCGTTGGATAACAAGATCGGCCTATACAAAACATATAATAGGGTTTAATACTTTCGGTATTTTTTATTTTTATTTTTCTTTATATGCCACATGTACATGTTATAGGATATATGAATTTGTGTCATCATCTTTTAAGAATGTATCTACAGATATGGGAAGATTAAAAGAAGTAGGGTACCTTTTAGTTTTGATACAACCATTTGACTGGTATCTTATGGTACCTACCACTCACTTGGGAATCCATTTGTAAGCCTTAGCATGGAAATTGCTTAAGAATATTGAACAATGGGTATGTAAATAGTGACATAGCCAACCTTTGTACTCTAGCTAGGATATCAATTTTAGAAGCACTTTTACTTTTAGGAATAATTTAAGTGCTCTATACTTTGAGGTTCAAACTAAAATAAGAGGGGATGAAATGAACCAATGGACATAATGGACATATGAAAGGTTCCAAGTCAATTACTTTGTGGACAGTAGATGATACACTCTGGGGTGAGATCCTCTGTCCCCAAACATGTGTATCTACTATGTTCGAATAGATCCAAACCTTTTAATTATGTAGGACTCACATAAATAGAGGACTTGGATTCAATGGGACAAAGTAGGTACTCAGTTTTGGAGACAGAAGATCTGCGCTCGATACACTCTCTTCTCTCATTTGTTATCTTGTCTCCACTTTTGACTTCCATGATACTTTGTTGACTAATGGTTGAGAAGAAGAACTCGAGTAACAGGCATAAGAAGACCATAGACGATAGCTCCAAACGATGACATAGGGGGTGACCTCATTGACTACAATGACATGATCCAGTTTCATGGAGACAAGCAGAGGACCATTATATGATGCATATTACGCACAGGTTTTAACATGTTCTCAGGAATTCTATTATGAAAATTACATTACAACCGACTGTTACATCGATTAAAAAGAAAACTCACAAACAGTAATAAACGAAGAAGAGAGCTTTTTCATGGAATGCTGAGCTTTCCACAGTCGAAATCAGCTTTCTTCAACAGCAACCCACCAAGAAACTTCATCAATATTTTATCTCTAAATAACCTCATTATAGTCCCACTACTTTGTTGTATAGCACCAACAGTATAACCTGTGGTTATGAGATCAAAGCTTCTCCATGTCCTCTCTTTTGCATACTTTTTGAGTGCCATTTCAATCCTCTTATATTCTTCCTTCTCTTTCTCCTTAGTTTCCAGGCCTGATTTTCCCACCAATGCCTCGGCAAGGCACCTAGCTAAGGCAACGCCATCCTCCAAAGCAGAGCACCCACCTTGGCCAAGATCCGGTGTCATGGGGTGGAGTGCATCACCGGCTACGCAAACATTGCCTTTGCTTATGTTTCCCCACAAAACCTCCCAGGGATGCCTGTATCTTAGAGGAGTTGAAAGAACATGATCCGATTCCGTGGCTTCCACTATGTTCCTTATTCGTTCGGGTACATTTCCAAGATTTTTCAGAACAAATTGCTTCATGTTTGCAGAGCTCTGCTCCATGTCTTTCTCTACAAGTACCAAAATTTAGAAAATGTCACAAATGCTAACAAAAAACCATGCTTCAATTATCAAGTGTTTATTTACCTTGGCTACTTGTCCAGTAAGCGAAAAACCAGTAAATAGTTGTATCATCACAAGGAACGAAACCTGACCGAACCCCTTTACCAAAGTACATCAGAAATTCGGGGTCAAAGCCATGGCTATCCTTGAAATTTGCGCAGCCCCTAATGGTTGATCGACCAGTGAAAGCTGGCTTCTTGAATCCTAGCCATTTTGCTGTCACCGAGTTCACTCCATCACAGCCAACTAAGACCTTGCATTAACAGGTGGATAGAAATATTCAGAGTTCGAAGGTGGTAACAACAGTGAATGTAACTTATCACAGGCACTGCAGAAATCTCATGCAACAGTGAAGCATCCTAACACAAGATGGTACCGATTACCTCGTTGAGATTATTCAAGCTGAATGAAAATACAGAAGCAAAAGGAATACTGCTGGATTCTTACCTTGGTTTTGATGACGGTGCCATCAACAAGATGTATGACCTTGAGGTAGCCTGATTCCTGAATCGACACCACCTTGGAGGAGTGCCTAATCGTACCACTTGGGAGTTCCTTTGCAAGGGCTTCAAGTAACAAGTTCCTTTTGGCGCATCTGAATTCATGACCTCGCCTATTCAACGACAAAATGTCTCATAAAGTCGTAAATAGACGTTTATAACTCTCATGGTAAAAGCCAGTGCAATAACTTACCCTTTCCCATCGGCCTTAAAAGATATCTGTGCACCAGGTTGGTCTGTAACTGATGAGGTAGCTGCTAATCTGCATTGGAAGGTTCTCTTACACTCTTAGTTTGCTTTTGTCTTATAAATTGACCATTACTATGGAGGCATTCAAGTTGCAGGTGACAGGGTGCGTGGTCCATAGTTATGTTTGTTCCAATCCAAGGATATGGGAAACCAGAGTTTGTGATCATAACTCAGATTTCCATATACTGTTCTAAGAAAGCACCAACCCCCAGTTTAATTATCTGGTGTCTTGCAGGTCGGTCTTAACAATCTAAAGGGAAAGATTGCAACTTGTAAAATCAGGATAGTAATGGAAAACATTGTTTGACAGTAGGAACTAAAAAATAGGAACCTTGTAATTTGGGAAGCCTAGTGGGAAACATCCAAGAGTAAGGTGGTGTTAGTCGGGAACATAAGAGACACAGTGAGAGAGAGTTACCCATGGATCAACTTATGTTGTTGGCGAAGAGATTCACCAATTCCAAGGGCATCCAATGCCCTCCAAGCATTGGGCCATGTTGCTAAAGCAAATCCTGCAACTCTCAAACTCTCAGATGATTCCAACACCAAGCTTTTAATTCCAAGCCTGCATCCAACAGCCACGAATACAGTTGTTTATTAGCACAAGATCCATAGTATGAAACGTAGATGTGAGTTATGTCGATTGGTCTCATGGGTTACCTGTGAAGACCTAAGGAGGTTGCAAGACCAGCAATTCCAGCCCCTACAATCACAACATCTTCAACCACTTCCATGCTTAGTTGTGTTGGCTTGGCTGGCTAACACTCAAGTTCCCTTAAGTAGTAGCCCCAGCAGCATCAGGGATAAAAAGATTCAACATAGACAGTGACGTCAAGAGAATGACTACAATCATGTCATCTATGATTTCATATAAAAAGCTATTAGCAGCAGTGGTAGCAGCCGCAGCCGCAGCTGCAGCAGGGATAAAAAGATTGACATAGACGGTGACGTCAAGAGGATGAATGACATCATCTATGATTTCATATAAAAAGATACAATACTTTTGCAATTGTCACGTTTGAGGAAGAGTAACATCAAAGACAACTTTTAAAGTATTAAATATCATTTTCAATATAAATTTATTGGTAACTGTGGGTCGGGACTCCCATTATTAGTTGTAGGCTCAATCATTTGAGTTCTTTTGGCATGATCCCCATTTTCTCTCTGCAGTAATTTAAGCTTTATTTAAATTTGAAACCTTAAATGACATTAGTTTAATGTACTTTAAAAATGATAAGCAGACAATTATACTAATGGTTGGTCGACATATTCTTAGGGGGTTCAACTTTATTCTTTTTATTCTGCTCCAACCTTATTCCGTACCCAATAGAACGCCATTTTGTATAGAGAGCTTTATCATCGAATGTTGAGCTTTCCACAGTCGAAATCGGCTTTCTTCAACAGCAACTCAGCAAGAAACTTCACCAATATTGCATCTCTAAATACCCTCGTTACAGTCCCACTACTTTGTTGTATAGCACCAACAATATAAGATGTGGTTATGAGATCAAAGCTTCTCCATGTCCTCTCTTTTGCATACTTTTTGAGTGCCATTTCAATCCTCTTATATTCTTCCTTCTCTTTCTCCTTAGTTTCCAGGCCTGATTTTCCCACCAATGCCTCGGCAAGGCACCTAGCTAAGGCAACGCCATCCTCCAAAGCAGAGCACCCACCTTGGCCAAGATCCGGTGTCATGGGGTGGAGTGCATCACCGGCTACGCAAACATTGCCTTTGCTTATGTTTCCCCACAAAACCTCCCAGGGATGCCTGTATCTTAGAGGAGTTGAAAGAACATGATCCGATTCCGTGGCTTCCACTATGTTCCTTATTCGTTCGGGTACATTTCCAAGATTTTTCAGAACAAATTGCTTCATGTTTGCAGAGCTCTGCTCCATGTCTTTCTCTACAAGTACCAAAATTTAGAAAATGTCACAAATGCTAACAAAAAACCATGCTTCAATTATCAAGTGTTTATTTACCTTGGCTACTTGTCCAGTAAGCGAAAAACCAGTAAATAGTTGTATCATCACAAGGAACGAAACCTGACCGAACCCCTTTACCAAAGTACATCAGAAATTCGGGGTCAAAGCCATGGCTATCCTTGAAATTTGCGCAGCCCCTAATGGTTGATCGACCAGTGAAAGCTGGCTTCTTGAATCCTAGCCATTTTGCTGTCACCGAGTTCACTCCATCACAGCCAACTAAGACCTTGCATTAACAGGTGGATAGAAATATTCAGAGTTCGAAGGTGGTAACAACAGTGAATGTAACTTATCACAGGCACTGCAGAAATCTCATGCAACAGTGAAGCATCCTAACACAAGATGGTACCGATTACCTCGTTGAGATTATTCAAGCTGAATGAAAATACAGAAGCAAAAGGAATACTGCTGGATTCTTACCTTGGTTTTGATGACGGTGCCATCAACAAGATGTATGACCTTGAGGTAGCCTGATTCCTGAATCGACACCACCTTGGAGGAGTGCCTAATCGTACCACTTGGGAGTTCCTTTGCAAGGGCTTCAAGTAACAAGTTCCTTTTGGCGCATCTGAATTCATGACCTCGCCTATTCAACGACAAAATGTCTCATAAAGTCGTAAATAGACGTTTATAACTCTCATGGTAAAAGCCAGTGCAATAACTTACCCTTTCCCATCGGCCTTAAAAGATATCTGTGCACCAGGTTGGTCTGTAACTGATGAGGTAGCTGCTAATCTGCATTGGAAGGTTCTCTTACACTCTTAGTTTGCTTTTGTCTTATAAATTGACCATTACTATGGAGGCATTCAAGTTGCAGGTGACAGGGTGCGTGGTCCATAGTTATGTTTGTTCCAATCCAAGGATATGGGAAACCAGAGTTTGTGATCATAACTCAGATTTCCATATACTGTTCTAAGAAAGCACCAACCCCCAGTTTAATTATCTGGTGTCTTGCAGGTCGGTCTTAACAATCTAAAGGGAAAGATTGCAACTTGTAAAATCAGGATAGTAATGGAAAACATTGTTTGACAGTAGGAACTAAAAAATAGGAACCTTGTAATTTGGGAAGCCTAGTGGGAAACATCCAAGAGTAAGGTGGTGTTAGTCGGGAACATAAGAGACACAGTGAGAGAGAGTTACCCATGGATCAACTTATGTTGTTGGCGAAGAGATTCACCAATTCCAAGGGCATCCAATGCCCTCCAAGCATTGGGCCATGTTGCTAAAGCAAATCCTGCAACTCTCAAACTCTCAGATGATTCCAACACCAAGCTTTTAATTCCAAGCCTGCATCCAACAGCCACGAATACAGTTGTTTATTAGCACAAGATCCATAGTATGAAACGTAGATGTGAGTTATGTCGATTGGTCTCATGGGTTACCTGTGAAGACCTAAGGAGGTTGCAAGACCAGCAATTCCAGCCCCTACAATCACAACATCTTCAACCACTTCCATGCTTAGTTGTGTTGGCTTGGCTGGCTAACACTCAAGTTCCCTTAACTAGTAGCCCCAGCAGCAGCTGCAGCAGGGATAAGGAGATTTAACATAGACGGTGACGTCAAGAGAATGACTACAATGATGTCATCTATGATTTCATATAAAAAGATGCAGTGGTAGCGGTAGCGCCAGTCCTCTGTTTAATATTATTTTGTCTTATTACGTGAAATTTTAACAATTTATTTTAAAAGGATTAGGCAAGAT
Source organism: Erythroxylum mucronatum (assembly GCA_027563825.1). Taxonomy (NCBI): domain Eukaryota; kingdom Viridiplantae; phylum Streptophyta; class Magnoliopsida; order Malpighiales; family Erythroxylaceae; genus Erythroxylum; species Erythroxylum mucronatum. The sequence goes on from JAOSBP010000206.1 coordinate 34,153,391, forward strand.
TTACGCAGAATCACGTAAAATTTACGTAAATAAATAATTAAAATTTACTTAATACATTAGAATATTATAATATCGAAAAAGAGATCTGGACTCGCCGTAGTCGCAGCAGGGATAAAAAAGATTGACATAGACAGTGACGTCAAGAGGATGAATGATAACATCTATGAATTCATATAAAAAGATATAATACTTTTGCAAATTGTCTTGCGTTTGAGGAAGAGTAATATCACATACTACTTTTAAAGTATTGAACGTCATTTTCAACATAATTTATTGGTAACTGTGGGACTCTCATTATTAGTTGTAGGCTCAATCATTTGAGTTCTTTTGGCATGATCCCCATTTTCTCTCTGCAGTTTAAGCGTTATTTAAATTTGAAGCCTTATATCAATTTATTGTGGATTATTATCTTGGTCGCCTTTTCTTTTTGTAGTATAAATATGATTATCATTGAAGCATTAATTATTACAATTAGTGTCAACTTTTTGTATAAAATCTATCTAAGCTCTTTTTCTATCATCTAATGCATTTTCAATGACCTTCTAATTGGGCATTCTGATTTGAGCTTAACTAACTATCTATGTTTTAAAAATCGGACCGGTGACTAAATCGAAGAAGCAACTAATTCAAGGGTCAATGGTTCAATCAGAATTTAACCGTGAATGAACTGATTGAACTTGTGACTAATAAATATATAAATTTTTATTTTATATATTATATATAAGATAATTTTTAAACATACTATTTAATTATTTATCTAAATTATACCTTCAAACTTCAAAAGATACAAGTTTTTTTTAAGTTCACCAACACAACACAAAATAAGATAACAAAACTTACTAGTCATATTTCATCAAAATGATTAAAAAAAGATCAGTAATCATAATATTCGTTTAAGTCAAAATCAAATGCTCCTTCATCATTGCCAATATGAGCATCTTCAACAGATTCCAAATTTGGTTGTTCGGCAATTTCTTCATCACCTAATTTCATAATAAACAATATTAGACAA
>JAOSBP010000206.1:34191522-34205764 GCA_027563825.1 Erythroxylum mucronatum
AATTATAATTCTAATTAATAAATAAAATTAATTATCATAAGAATAACTTAATAATAATAATAATAATAATAATAATAATAATATAAAATTAAGAAACATAAGAATAACTTAGTAATAATAAAAAGAATAATAATAATAATAATAATAATAATAAATAAAATTAATTATAATAAGAATAACTTAATCATATTTAATAATAAAAAATATAAATTTAAGAATAATAAGAATAACTTAGTAATAATAATAATAATAATAATAATAATAATAATAATATATTAAATTCACAATAATAATCTATAAAACTAAGAATAATAAGAATAACTTAGTGATAATAATAATAATAATCATCATCATAATAATATTATTAATAATAATAATAACCGATAAAATTAATAATAATCAGAATAACTTAGTAATAAAAATATTCCTGAATGTTATAACATTTGTGATTGTTGATAATAAAGAGCAAAGGAAGAAGTTGGCTGATTAAATGTCTTATTCTGGCTTCACAAATGGCTGGAAAATGGCGCCTGGGTGAGTCCCATTGGCATCTATCCAACTTTAATAAGCTCTGTCAAATTTTCAAAGAAAACGGCATCGTTTGGACATTAGATAGAATAAGACAGGATTAAGTTAGACAGAGAATCTAAACTCTATAAGCTGACCCCTTAAAGTCTCTGACCTGCGAAGCTATTTTGACATTCTGTCCACGCATTTTTATTCACCAACCGAGAATTCCATCTCTCAGTTTCATTCATTCATATGTTATTCACAAAATAAGGGAGAAGGATAGGAAAATATCAGTTTGAACTAGAAAAATAGCCTTAACTATTGAAAAAGGAACAAACTTTATATGTTTATAAATACATCGAGCCTTCACCAAAATCTTTAAAGAAGTAATGAATATTAACAAAACTTGGTTAAGGTTTCGAAGACATTGAAGATTAGTAGTTAAACTGAGAGAGAATAGGTGGTAAATTCTTGGATATATAGCCTTTGATCTTTTGAGGGCGTGACAAACTAGAAACAGAATGAGTTAACTCCCTTGTCTTCAGAGAAATAACAGTCAAATACAAGAGGCACGGCCATTTGGTGCTACCAGCTCCTTAGCCCGACAACTGTGCAGAAACAACGGACCAATGGCCAATGCCAATAAACTCATATTTAAGCGAATAGGACAAAAGGAATACAGTAGTTGTATTTTTGTCCAATGTCACAGTACACGTGGATTCACATGAACCCCATTTCATGGAAAACCTATGGTATTGTCATAAGGAGTATCAAGTGTCCATATTTAACTTTCATCGACGCTCTCGCTCTCTCTCTCTATAACCATGGTGGGATGGAGCCCAAAACTGGACCTTTGCTTTGCTGGCTTGAAGCTCTCCATTGGTTGGTCTTTTATGGGGCTTGTCTGCTAAGAAAGGAGAGAGAAAGGGTCCTATGGAAAGATAGAGAGAGAGAGAGAGAGAGAGAGAGAGAGATCTATAAGTTGGGCCCATCTATCAACAAGAGTACAAGACCACTCCTCCTTTAAAAACACCACCTCCATTTCACTTCTCTTTTGTGTTTTTCTACAACTATCTCATCACCCCAGAAATAAAAAAGAAAAAGAAAAAGCTTCTTGCGAGAGACAACAAAAGTTGATTCTTTAGTGTGTCTTGATTTTTGATGGATCAACAGATCTAACGCTTTGCTACGCACATGAAGCTCTAAAAAGTTTGAAACTTTCAATTACCAGTGCGATTTCTAGGTGAGCATGTATAAGGGTTCCGTTTGTGTTGTCAAATTGGTTGAATTATGGTGATTGAATGCCTATTAGCTGGTTTATGGATAAGACTGTCGGCTTATTGTTTCAAAAGCTTTGGACCTTCTGGGTTTCCATACGGTTGGCTATACTCTTTAGATGTGTGAAAACGATGGCTTTGACCTTTCTATTTCCAAAGGTCTCTCCTTTTACGGTTCTGTTGATTTTTCATCTACGGCTGGTAGGTTTACAGTTTCCTTGTTTATAGGTTAAAATAAGACGGAGTTGTGATTGTATAAAGTTTTATGTTCTTTCGGTCTTGTTGTAATTTGTGTTGAAAACTCTTGCATCACGTCGTTGATCTGTGAAGTTCCTCTTCAACTTAGAATTTGTCTTTAGTTTTTCCTCGTACAGTTGGTCTCATGGCTTATCTTTCTCGAGAAGGATCATTAATTCTAGTCCTTATACTCTTTTCAGTGTACGCTCGTATTATTCAGGATTGAATCTGTACTTGGGAGTTTCGAGTCACAGTTGCCATTTCTTATATGTTCCATTGCTGCTTTCTTGCAGTGCATGCTTGCTTTGTAGTAACATAGAGGTAGATACGTCTCCATACTGCCGTTTATGGGTCTTGTATATTTTGGCTATTTACTAAATGTGGATGCTTGGGAGGTTGTTTGGATGAGATGAGGGATGTTATCTGGGTTGATGAACTTTTTGAGGGCCTGCTTTCGGCCAAGGTCTGATCGATATGTCCACACAAGTTCAGATATCAATGGTCGTCAAGATGGGCTGTTATGGTATAAAGACCAGGGGCAGCACGTAAATGGTGAATTCTCTATGGCAGTAGTGCAGGCCAACAATTTGCTTGAGGATCAGAGCCAAATTGAGTCAGGCAGTTTGAGCTTACATGACTCTGGCCCTTATGGTACCTTTGTTGGTGTATATGATGGGCATGGGGGCCCCGAGACATCACGTTACATTAATGATCATCTCTTTCAGCATCTGAAGAGTAAGTGATTCTTTCTGGTTTGTAATTTTGATTCAATTGTGCTCATAACTGCTGCAAAGAAAACTGAGGTGGATAAACTACAGATATATGATGCCCCTTTGGGTGAGTGGAATTAGTGGTCCAGTCTCCTAATACGGATTGAGAATTCATGTGGGCAAACAAAAGTTTTTTCTTCTTTCAATTTTCCTGAAATGAAGTCTATTGTCAGTAACCCTTTGATTGAGTCATGAAGATCATCAGCTTCAGATTTTTTCTCTTCATGTGGTCCATTTGAAAAGTGAAGCCAAATTGACTTAGATACAGGCAATCGGTAATTGCTTCTGCTGTTATCTTACCCCATTTGTAAGTGTAGCACCTATTTGGTAAGGAGTCAAGGTCAGATTCATATTTCCTAGTGTCAAAAAAGAAAGGAAAGATGGAAGCTCTTCTTTATCTTTTCTGAGTCTACCTGGTGTGAGTATTCAACTGAACCATTTAGCTAGTGATGGGAAAAGTAGGATGATTTTAGTGGATAATTGAATGGAGTTTTGTACATGAATGTGTTAATGTGATTTGACAGATATATTTCTCATGTTACTAATTGTGTACTAAAATTTTAAGTTTGACTCTTTAGGATTTACTTCAGAGCAACAAGCAATGTCAGCGGATGTAATACGTAAGGCTTATCAAGCAACTGAAGAGGGCTTTCTCTCTCTTGTTACGAAACAGTGGCCTATGAAGCCGCAAATTGCAGCAGTAGGATCATGCTGTCTGGTTGGTGTTGTTTCTGGTGGAACCCTTTACGTTGCCAACCTTGGCGATTCCCGTGCTGTTTTGGGTAGACTTGTAGAGGCAACAGGGGAAGTACTGGCCGTTCAGCTTTCAACTGAGCACAATGCTTGCCATGAATCTGTGAGACAGGAGCTGCAAGCTTCGCACCCTGATGACAAACAGATTGTAGTTCTTAAACACAATGTATGGCGTGTAAAAGGCCTCATACAGGTAAGTTCATCAGCTGTTTGAAATCTGATTATATTGATGCTTGTTTTTCTTATTCTTCTTCCTCCTCCTGCCTCTTACTCATATTTTCTCATCTAAAAAATGGCTCTGGGAAAAAAAATTTCTCGACTATTATCTATCTTTGGCATTGCTCTGTTCTGGAAATCATGATGATGAAAAGCTAATGGTCCCCTAGCTGAGGATTTGGAAAATATCTTGTATTTCGGAGAGTTCTTAGACTGTTTCCTACCTGAGGATGTGAAGATACACTACTTCAAGGCATATAGAGGATGAAGATTGACCTTATATATGCCCAGAAGGTCATATTGTAATTGTCCATGTTAGTTATGTCTTTAGTTTAGGGGATTGTTCCAGTTTCATATCTTTATTTTATTGATCAAGATGTGCAATATGAATTCCAGCACGAGGCTTGTGAAATTTTGTCGGCAGCTACTCAATTAGTGCCATCATTGGCTGGCCATACTAATTTGATCAGTGGTTGATGTTGGGCAGTTTCAATATATTTGGTGAATCATGACTTGAAAGAAAATGTAACTCTCATTTAGATGTCATGAATATTTTGGTGAGTGGTGTACGTAACATGAAAGTTTCCAAAACTTTTTTCAAAAAAACCTTTTGCGGTTTATAACCCATGGGAAATACAAATTGATTTGTGTTTCAAGTTTTATTAATTGTTGAGAAAAACCGGCAAGTGGATTGAGATGTCTTCATATTTAAACATATGCATCACCTTTGTGTTTTGGTGATTGTAACTATTTCGCTTGCTCATGGCAACTAGATATGATCTAGTTCTTCTCAGTATTCAGATCATTTACTTATTATAATAATTCTCTGACCTTTCAGATTTCCAGATCTATTGGTGATGTATATCTGAAAAAGGCTGAGTTCAACAGGGAGCCTCTATATGCTAAGTTTCGACTTCGAGAGCCTTTCAGAAAGCCAATATTGAGTGCAGAACCATCAATGTCAGTGCACCAGTTGCAGCCACATGATCAATTTGTTATATTTGCTTCTGATGGTCTTTGGGAGCATTTAAGCAATCAAGAAGCTGTTGATATCGTACAAAACCATCCAAGAAGTGTAAGACATATGTAGCTTACTGCTAGGCATTATCTAATCATCTGGTAGAGCCTTAATTGTTTATCTAAATTTCTTTGGTTAGAATGTGAAGACTGGTAATGAATTGGTTGCTGCTGTTTCTTTTGAATCGGAACACCTATTGTCTTTTGTGTTAAATGATTTACTTGTTACCTATCTTACGAGTACATTCTGCACAAAATCCTTTGGCATTCTTTTCCAAATGTACCACAAACTGTCATATTGAAAAGTGTGTTACATCTACATCCAGGGGATTGCAAGGAGGCTGGTGAAAGCTGCACTTCAAGAAGCAGCCAAAAAGAGAGAGATGAGATATTCAGACTTGAAGAAGATTGATCGTGGTGTCAGACGCCATTTCCATGATGACATCACCGTGATTGTTGTGTTTCTTGACTCAAATGTTATGAGCAGAGCTAGCTCAGTCAAGTCGTCTAATATATCTGTGAGGGGTGGTGGAGTCAGCCTCCCTCCAAACACACTGGCTCCTTGTACAACGCCAGCAGAAGCTGGTGGTACATGATGAAACTGTATCTCATATTTTTGTCTGTTATATTATTCTCGTGTGAATAGCAGATAGCTTCAAGAAGAGACAAAGAGGAGCCTCCCTTCAATTCTTTAATATACACTGTAACTTTTAACTCAGAAGTGGTACTTACCTTTAGCTTCTATGGCCTAAAAACTAGAAACAGAAGCAGAAGCAGAAGATAATTATTATAATCATTTTCCTGGAAAGTTTTCTACTCTATCATTGTATCCCCTTCCATGGGTATCTTCTTCGTTGAAGTGTATAAACTGGACACTTAAGTCCCTATAACTATTGGCTGTTTAAATTTTAGAGGTGCTAACAGAGGGATAAAGTTTCAGCTATGGTTGGTTCGTGGCAGAATATGTCAAAAGCATTGGCATTAACAGCAATTAGTTACTGGAGGCGGTTGTGTAAGGGAGCACATTAGACAGAGATTAGTGGCATACAGGTAATGTTCTTGGTAAAAAAGCTTTGAATCTGGAATTTGATTGACTTGGAATATAATTTGATACTGTGCCTTTAACATGTTATCAGACCAATTGATTGATATAAGCAGGTTTTAAACACTCGATGCCATGAATTTTGTGTGTACTTGTTAGTATTGTTTATTTAACTCACCCATGTGGAGATAAATATGATGTTTAATTCTGATTAATCTTTCAATGGAAGTTGCTGTTTGTATTTGATGCAAAGGAGATGGCTTTTCATTCGCTGCCAAAAATGATGACTTCCAACTTCTTGTGTCAAAAGTAAGGATAAGTGTGTACGGACAAAAGTTTTGTACTTCGATTATGTTCTTTGTTGGCCTCTTTGTTATATAGTTGCCAAGTTAGTTTTCCTTGTACCATGATTTATCTACCATTAAACTAACTTCTATGGCTGCTATTGGTGCAAGTAAAAGCTGCATCTTAATCATAACATTCATCGCTTTGGTTTAATCAAGAGTGACGGATCGCCTTCCACCCCTTTTGCCCAGCAAAAAACAGTTGTAAAAGATCTGTTCATACTTTTACGAACTTACTTGAAGCACAAAAGCCAGCATTTGGCACAGTTGCAAAGGAAGAGCTCACAACATGAACACTGAAATCCTTCAAAATCCAAGATTCTAACATAAAAAGCAGGTGAAGCTGTGGGTAATGGGATGCAAGGGTAGAGAGTAATTAAAATTAAACGTATGTTGATCCTATGTGGAGCAGAACGTCCACCCTGCTTGTTTTGCAAATGTTCCAATGTTATATGAACTGGTCGTAACAAATCTGGGAGATTTTCCAAACCTGACGAGCTTGACCTGCTCGTGGACCAAAAAGAGTTGAAAGAAGATTTGTTGAATAGTTAGTTGCAAAATGGCCCGCAGTTTCCTGAGCCGTGAATTGCTTCAATTGAAAAATGGCAAACAGAAGAACAGTACTTAACCTGACAACTTACAAAATAATAATATCAAGACTGGATTTTTACATTGGACGCATCAAAGTATACTGATATAATATAATGTTGAGGAAGTGGGGAGAATGGATTCACGATGTGGACTTGTCAGACTCTTGTCAGGCATATTCTCGCTCAACCGCAAGTAGGACCTCTATTATGTTTCACCTAATTCTCGCTCTCTTTAATCACTACTTAAACAAATACTGAACAAAATAAGCATTAAGCGCCCTTCTCAATGCCAGTATTGGCAAGAGGATGAGGATTTAATAAGCGTTCCTCCTAACCCGTGTTGGACCAGCATTTACGTGCCATCTTGAGGCATGTTTCTAACAGTTTAAATACTCGCGTACCAGAAGGATATCCTTTTCAAACATTCCAAGCATCACGCACAGTACGGGATGGTGTCATATTAACCTTTTGAAGGCCCTTTGTAAGATATTGGTTAAATATATGATTGATGACACATTCTTTTCTCCTTTCAGTAAGTAAATGTGCAAGTCGAGCGGTCTTCAAGCAACATGTAAAGGCACGAGTCAAGTTGGTGTGAGAGAGAGAGACAGGGGATCGTTAAGAGTTTGACGATGCATCAGCAACTGTGACAATGTTGACTTAACTGGATCATTAGAGTTAGATTCTATAACAGTACATAACTTGGGGTGTGCCTTAAATTCTTCGCAAACAAACTAAAGAGAAATCAGAAACCAACCAGAGATTCTTTGTAGCCTAGCTAGTTTCAGCTACCTTGGGCATCTATTCCGGAAAATAGGAAGCAATATCGAAGCAATGCTCACTGTGGTGATCATGCTTTACTCGTACCAACTCTGATGTTAAGCAGTGGCCCTCTTGGGCTCTCATCTGTGGCAAAAATAAGAGATTACTTCGCAGCTCAGGGATTCAGAAAATGAATGGTAAGCTGGCTAAATTCAACCATGTCGAGTCATAGCCTGGCAAGTTCACATGCGCCAAGCTAGTGAATGCTAGTCGAGCACCTGATTGGTTAGAAAGGGCCTTCTTTTCTATAGAAGCATAAACCCACTGCACACCAAGTCCCGGCAAAATTTGTTATTTTTCAGAATTCAGATAGCCACTTCTGACCTGACATCTCTTTGCTCGTGATAATAAATACAACGACCGCTTTGATTTTTAGTTATCTTAAATCTACTGGGACTGACTATGGAATGGTCACAATTACATTCCCATTATTAGAAATTCTTTAAGAGTTCATAGGAAAAAGAAGAGAGAAGAACAAGACAAATTTTTACCTCTACCCTGCAGTGGTCATCATGCTTTTACCAGTAATTTACTGTACCTTTGACTCCTCTTTTTACTCACCGGTCTGTCTCAAGTGCTTTTTCCCTCTAACATGTATCTGCTAAATTTAGCAAAACACGACATGATTAATCCTATAGCTATAGCTCCTCCGGAACCAACCAGGAGATCGCAATCCCTAAGGGACTATTTTATCGATTATTGTAATTATACGAGTGATAAAAGAGTGAGTGAGTGAGTGAGTTTGGCCAGGGTCAGGGTCAGGGTATTGGTTTTTCATTGCTCCTTGTATTTGTACGCCAATTTCATTTGGTGCACTCCGCATTATCATGCACAAGGATGCCATTGCTATTTCCGTGTCTTTCTCGAGCCCCGACCTTCTTGACGGCCTTCGCCGTGTTTTGTTCTTGCACTGCCTCTTCCTCTATCCATTCATTCTCTCTGCTAATCCGAAGCAAACACTTCATTCAGATGTGATATTAACTCCTTAAGTGTCTGTTTAGCATAAGTGAAAAGGCTTCATTTTTTCTCGGAAAGAGAAGTCATTTTCTGGTGCGACATTTTTGCTCACTTCTGTGTGTATCTTCCTCCGCATTTTCTTGTCACGTTATACTCGTGCTATCCCCAGAAATTAAAAAAAAGAGAAGCATTCTTCTTTCGAAAGAATTCACTTTGCTTTCCCCCCTTGCTCGAAAGAGAAGCATTTTTTTTTTTTTTGTGTTCTGTGCATGGATAGTTCTAAAACTTCTCCCAGGTCAAAACTTCTAGCAGAAACACTCCTCTCTTTAAGAAAAGATAAAGAGTTGATAGGCGCCACTCATCACCAAAAACAACATTTTCTGTTCCAATGTATCTGAAACCTCTGCTAAAACCTGCATAATACCCTTCTTTTTGTTTATTTCTCCAACCCGCTAGCTTTTTTTCCAGGAAGAATACATATATCTTCCAAAAAGACCTTTTTTTGTTCTCGCTTTAGTCTTTGGAATTCCTTTAAAAGCAACGTTCACGCCTATGCATAGGCCCCACAAAAGAAGCACCAGCTTGAGCAAGGGAAATAAACATGGGATGTGTTGCCTCAAGGCTTGAAGAAGAAGAAGTAGTATCTATCTGCAGAGAGAGAAAACGGCAGCTAAAATTAGCTGTGGAGAGAAGATATGCACTGGCAGAGGCGCATTGTAGATATTGTCAATCACTCTACGCAGTGGCAGCAGCTATAAAACTGTTTGTGGCTCGTCACTCTTCACCAACTTCACCATTTCTTATTACTCTACCTCCTACTTCTCCATCTTCGCCACCGCCGGAGCAAAATGTTATTACAAAACCGATGTTTCTTCAACAAAAGCCTTCTGAGTCCACAACCCACGAAGCCGTTGATTGTGAGTCATGTATGTCCTCTTTAGCTTCAGATTATAGTGGAGATGAGACTCGTGAAGAAGTTGAGAGAGAGGAACAAAGTTTTGGGTACTTTTATATGCAAATGCCACCACCAATGCCTCAATCACCAGACGGAGATTTTGCGTGGGATTTCTTTAATCCTTTTGACGCCATGCGACCTGAGATAATAAGGGGTTATAGGAGAAGTACGGACGATGATTTGAGGGTGGTGAGGGAAGAGGAAGGAATCCCAGAGCTACAGGAGGAGGAAGAGGAAAGGGAAAGAGAAGAGGAAGCGAAAATGGCTGTTGTCGAGGATAAAGGCAAAGCAGAAGATAAAAAATGCAGAGTTGATGTAGAGAACATTGAGGAACGAATTGGTAATGGGATCCCCGTAGAGCAAAGAGGACTGGCAGTTATAGATAACCCAGAGAAAGGCAGGGAGCTACTGGAAGCTTTAAAGGATATCCAGGACCATTTTGTTAGGGCTTATGACTCTGGCAAGGATGTTGCAAGGATGCTGGAAGCTAACAGAATTTATTTGCAGTCTGGCATGGGGGAAATTAAAGGTTGCAACTACATTGTTCCCGTTTTTATGAGAGTATTAGCAATTTTGACTTGGTAGCTTAGCTTAGCTAAGCAAATCTTCATCTGAAACACTTTTTTATGTAATCTGATTATAGGAACTTCAGCTTTTGTCAGTTTGGTTACTTGTCCATAAGTTTCTGACCAAGATTAAAAAAAAAAAGGCTTGCTTTGCAAACCATAGTCTGTGTTCATCTGTTTGTGTGTTATGGAGGTGCAGCCTTCCAAGACATCTGCACGTGTATCAAGTCTCTTTCTGCTTCAACTGAGGAAATTAGGAAGGCTTGTGTTGAAGACCTTTAGTACATCTATTTGTTGAAAATTGAAACAAATCCTTACTCTGCCTGCAGCTTCTTAGTTGACTTGGTCGTCATCTTATGGTGATATTTTTCTTTCTTGCATGTTTTTTCATTCGGCTATCTTTATGCTGTTTCTCCATTATTGTTTCTTTCCTTCAATTATAAGAGGTCCAAGGTGGGCCTTCTTTCACCTTTAATCTTTTCTTGTATGTTAATTGTTCATCGTTTGAAGTACTGTTAAACATTGCCTCTTTCTTTTTTGTCTAGAAGCAAATTAACTACAAGAAGTTAAAGCTTTTCTTTGTGTCTGCCAGTCTTTTACACATCCCATTCAGTTGTGATGTCCCCTTGAATGCTAATAGATAGCAGTGATGATTACTCTTTGTCATTGTTTATCCAGAGATCTTATGTCAAAAGTCCTACAATGTCTGATTCCCGTAAACCTGTTGAATTTCCTAAAGCTGTAGTTTCTTTCTTTTTATAGCTTGGTCGAATTTAGCACAATGCTTAAGATTCTCTGCTACGTCATCCTTGTGTCCTTACTCCTCTCAATCGGAAACGTAATTCAGACCTCTCCAGTTGTTCCACAATTTCTTTCATGAGTGGGTCTAAGGTCTTCTTGTCTCACTATCATGACCAGTCTTATCTTGGACAATGGCCCCTGATCTTTCATCTTATATCCTTGGGTGAGAGAATCTATGCTCTTGTGATGCATTTCTGACCAGCATTTTCTGCCATTTACTAGATGTTTTGCCCATGCTTCCTCTAGCTTTAAAGTGACTAATTCCCATCTCTTTTTTAATGCAGAGTACTCCACAAAACTTATTCATGCAATTACGTGGCACCGCTCCACTTCATCTAAGGCTTCATCGTGTAAAAGCCTTGTAGCTTCTAGTTTGAAGGGTTCTTCAACTTGGACGGAGTTTAAAAATGATCTATTTGATGATTATGGAGGAATGGAATCAGGAAGCCATTCACTAACGCTTGGAAGGCTATTTGCTTGGGAAAAGAAGCTCTATGAAGAGGTTAAGGTAGTTTACAGTCACCTCAAAACTATCTTCATGGTGAAACTAAATTTCCAACTCTTTGGATGAAGATATTAAAGAATTCATCCTCTAGCAACATTGCACAGTTTATGCTGATCTCCTTTCAGTTTGGGTTGGTACACCAGGAGATAGGATTTACACTTCTGTTTGTCCATTACTTGATCACTTCTAGTCAATCCACAATAGTAGATAAGCTAAATGAATGTTGCCTCTTGGGCAACAGAAAAAATAGAGGTGGTGATATGGAAAGGGAAGGAAACCATTCAACTCTCCTGCAAAACTGAGTTGAATCTTGTAAACGTCTCCTTCATTTTCTTCTTTCACTGTCTGATTTGGTGCATTATTTATCAGGCTGGAGACAGCACAAGGAGATTATATGAAAGGAAATGTTCACGTCTGAGAAACCAGGATGTCCGGGGTGATGATGAACTCAATACGGACAAGACCAGGGCTGCAGTAAAAGACTTGTATGCCAGAATTTTGGTTGCAATTCGAAGTGCAGAATCCATCTCAAAAAGAATCGAAAAACTAAGAGATGAGGAACTACAACCTCAAATTGTAGAACTGTTAAAAGGGTAAGGATTTTGGAAAAAAAGAAGAAAAAAGCAAGTCTGCTCCAGCATTTATTTTTGGATGTCCTGGTTTTCTCATTTATTTTCTTCCATGCGCAGCCTGACTCGCACCTGGAAAATTATGTTGGAGTGCCATGAAACCCAGAACAAAATTCTAGATGAAGTAAAATCTTATGCCTGCCCTACATATGGAAAATTCTGCAATGATTCTCATCGGCTCGCAACACTTCAGCTAGAGGCTGAGCTTCAGAACTGGCGGGCAAGCTTTACGGAATATGTTGTAGCCCAGAAGGCGTATGTTGAAGCTCTTCACGGTTGGCTAACCAAGTTCTTAGTCCCTCAGGTTGAGTTCTACTCAAGGGGACGGAGTTCAGCAGAAGCACCATGTCGAGCTAGTGGGCCGCCATTGCTTGTGATTTGTTATGATTGGTTATCATTGATGGAGAAGTTGCCGGACAAACCGGTGTCTTCTGCATTGAAAAACTTTTCAAAGGATGTGAGAGCTTTGTGGGCACAGCAAGGGGAGGAACAACAACAAAAGAGGAAAGTTGACAGTCTAGCAAGAGAATTTGATAGAAGGACTCTGGCATTCCAGAAGGCGGAGACAAGATTTGTTGACTCTAAACTTATAGAATATAGATCAGATCCCGATGCAGAAGCAGAACACCAAAATGATCACTTTGTGGAGAGGAAAGATCAGTTGGAGATATTCAGGAAGAAGCTCAATATAGAAAGGGAAAAACACCACAACTGCATGCAAGAAACACAGAGGATAACGTTAAATGGGTTTCAGTATGGGTTTTCGACAGTTTTCGAGTCCTTAACAGAGTTCTCCGAGTCTTCAACGAGAATGTATAATGACCTTGTAAATTACATTGAGAGTGCTGGGAAACATGAGAACCGAACTTGCATTGAAGGCTCCTAGGTTGAAGAAAACGACAGCAGGTGATCTGGGTTCTAGATTTAATGTTTGGGAGGTTTGTATATTACACATCATGTCAAAGCAGGTTGCTGAGACAAATTGGGTTTCATTTCCGAAGGTTTATTAAACAATGTTGTATTTTATTTTTTATGGTGAATGAACATCAGATTGCCTATTTTCTCGAGACTTGGCATATATATAGCGTATGTATTCCTGCTCTCGAGCCTCTTTCTCCTGAAAGCCAACATGATTACTGTAAAGGTCAGGTTTGAACAAAGAGGTTTTCGGTCTCATTTTGCACTTTACAAAGAGGCCTTTATATAGGCAAAGATACATCAATGAGATAAATTAAACAATCCTCGTATTCGCCCCACATCATTATCATTATCTCATTCTATATAATTCCTCTTAGAAATATGCAACTGATATTTTCAATACTTCCTCTCAAGTTGGCGTTAATAACTTGTCCAAAAGCTCTTAAGGGGTGTGGCTTGATAGTTGAAAGCGGGGCTTGGCTTCGGTTAGGTCTCAGGTTCGATTCCAAGCTAGTCCTTCTTGTAAGAGCCTGGGATAGTCGGGGTTTTACCTGTAGGTAGAGAACTAGTTGGGCCCTCAGTGATGAGGTGCGCCCGCTTGACCCGCCTATGAGGTGGTGCGCCAGTTAGGCCATCGGAGAGATATGCGCGTTTGGCCCGCATACAGGGTTTCCTTGAATTAAAAAAAAACTTGTCCAAAAACTTGCCAAGCATTTTAGCCAGAGTTATGGATTATATACCGTACTGGTTGGTACAGTACAAAACTTGGTTTAAGATATCGGTCAGTATTTAAAATACCAGTTGAATACTTACCAGTATTGTAAATTTTTAAAAATTGGGGACATTTTGCAAAAAAAACCCCTCCCCCTCCGACTTTCTGCTTTTGCTACCTTCTCTCTCTTGGTTTTCGTCTCCGGCGGCGACTCTCCTCTCACTCTCCGGTGACTATCCTCACCGGTCACCACCAGCTATCGCACCACGCAGCTCCACATATTGGAACATACATGTTGCAGAAGAAAGCAAGCAGTGAGAGAAAGCAAAGTGGCACATATGGGAGCATTAGGAGAAAGTAGGTAGAGAGAGGAAGCAAAGTGGGATAGCTCACGGCTGTTTCTATTGTATAGTCGACCCATTTGATTTGAAGACTTGAAGTTGGAAGCTTTATTTTCTTGAGAGAGATGGAGGATGTACCTTGGAAATAAGAGAGGAGAAAATTAGAGAGGGTGCGTTTACTTTCTGAAAATTCTCTAGTTTTCTAGAAAAAATTTTCATAAAATAGAAAAAAATTAGAAAACATGTTTATTAATAAAAAAATAGATCAATTTTTCAAGAA
>JAOSBP010000206.1:34217780-34231864 GCA_027563825.1 Erythroxylum mucronatum
AAGCACGACAACCATATATTTTTCACAAAAATCCCATTTAAGCACATATACCGGGAAATGTCATGAATGCATGTACAGTCACTCTCATGTGCAAATTTCACTATTCACGTGCAATGATATGCATAAATATGTCAACACAATACTAAACACTCTCAGCCCCTTTCCAAATTACTACTCTACCCTTCCCATCGGGGGTGGAATATTACAATGAGGGCAAAACAAAATGTACGTCCAATCCATATGTATTATGCCAAACTTAATAGCATTTGGCAAGAAATTGATAAAAGAAGTCCAGTCTAGATGGTGTGCACTGCAAATCTCAAGATTCAAAAAGAGAAATCTAAAAAGATCGAGTGTATGATTTCCTTACTGGACTAGACAAAGTGTATGATTCTGTCCGAAGTGATCTTCTCCAAATGAAACCTGTTCCATGTATTGAAGAATTTTTTAACACTCTTCAATGAGAAGCCCAACGTCAGATCACTATCCTTGAAAAAAGGGATGTTGGTAATTCGATGGAAATGGTCTCTAAAACCATCTCTTCTGACCCCTGCACTCCCTGTGCTGTTAGAGATGCAGAGAAAGACAAGTTACATTGCAGTCATTGCAACAAAACTTGTCATACTAAGGATACTTTTTTGAAATACATGGTTATCCATATTGGTTTCTAGAGAAATGAAAGCAAAATAAAGCACGCAACAATAAACAATTAGCTTAGGTTAAGGTTGCCAACACGTCTAATGTTGATCACTTTATAGCTAAAATGGCAACGACAAAAAATGATACAAGTTGGATTATTGACTCTAGGGCCACTGACCACGTGACTAATAATAAAGGTCTCTTTCAATATATGACTTCTCCATCAAAGTGAAGTGTCACAATAACAAATGGAGAATCAACTCCAGTTCTTGGAGCAGGATGTATAGCTCAATCCTAGTTTTTCATTATATGATTATTTGCTTGTTCCTACTCTATCAAATAGTTTATTAGCTGTCAATCAAATTACAGAGCAATTAGATTGTATTGTGCTAATGTTTCCAAATTTTTACCTACTTTAGGATATCCAATCTCAAGCGATCATTGGATGTGGCACTAAGAGAAGCAGGCTATATTATGTGGATGATGTTTCTCCAGGTCACACTAATATGGTTTAGAGTCGTCATGGCAATAATTTAAAGAAGATTTGGTTGTGGCATCATCGTATTGGCCATGCCTACTTTCCTTATTTGAAGAAAGTTTTCCCTCTTTATTTGTTAATGTTTCAGAGAATTCTTTGAATTGTGATAGTTTTATTTTGGTTAAAAGTCATCGGGCTTCATATCCTTTACGTTTTAATAAAAGAGTTGCTCCATTTAAGTTGATTCATTAAGATGTTTGGGATCCTAATGCTATTATTACTAAATTTAGTCTTCGATGATTTGTTATTTTTGTAGATGAATGTAGTAAAATGATTTGGTTATATGCTATGCATGATAAAAGTGAAGTGCAGGGTACAACAAATGTAAGCTCTCGAGTTTTTTCCAAGAAAACGATATTCTTCATGAGATTTTTTTCCCACGGACACCACAACAGAATGAGGTAGCAAGGCAAAAGAATAGGCATATACTTAAAACCATAAGAGCTCTGATACTATGTAAGCATCACAAAGAGTTTTCGTTCTTATCTTCCATTTTACAAGGAGGCCTTTATATAGGCAAAGATACATCAATATCCATTTTAGGAGATAAATCAAACAATCCCGATAAGCGCTTGCCTATCATTATCATTATCTCATTTTATATAAGTCCCCCTAAAAATCCTCCTATAAATATGCAACTGATATTTCCAACAATTACCACTGTCATTACTAAGCAAAGATATCGATATTCGTTTTTGTAGTTAGGAGGAGGATGAAAGAAAGAGGTTTGTTAGTACTTCACCATGTATTTTCACCCAACATCTCCCCTTCATTGACTCTTAAAGCGTTACAACATAAAAGCAGTCAATTTTACATTGTCTACCCATATTTCTGTGAAATTCTGAGGAGAATTAGCTTTTGTATGATATAAGAAGTATTTGCTTGATTTTATTTATAAGCATGGGACATAGATGATGTTCACGAAGGCTTTCTTTGATAAGTTAAAAAGTGATTGGATGATGACTAAAGAATATGATATGAGAAGAGAAGAAGGGAAGAGAAGGATTTGCATAAAATGACTTTTACTGCTTTTCCTTGCTATTGCTTACAAAATTTGACCTATTTATAGTCTTAAAAGGTCAATGAATTTACCAACTTTGGTGACTTTTAAAATAATCAGTCATTTATAATATTTTAGCTAATATTTATTTTACCTCCTATTTTTTTCCATTTTGAACTCAGAGATCATAATTGAATATAAGAGATATTTCTACATAATTAATTGCACATAATTCTTTAGACTTCCTAGATTAATGTTCAGTACTCTCCTTTAACTCAAAAAAGTCTAATACTCTGAGCATACCTTTGAATTTAATGAACTTTTCTATTAAGATTAGTTTGTTGAAGATATTTGTTAATTGGTCATTGGCCTTGCAAAATTTCATCTTTATCTTTCTTTGATCTACTAGCTATCTAATAAAGTGGAACCTTATTTTAATGTATTTTATTCACCCTTTAAATCATGGATTCTTTATTATTACAATGGTTGATATATTGTCACAATCATTATTGGACCCTACAAATCTTGTTGTAGATCTTCCAAAATTCTTTTAAGCCATATAGTTTCACATCAACACTTGTTGTAGATCTTCCAAAATTCTTCTGAGCCATATAGTTTCACACCAGCACTTGTTTTAGATCTTCCAAAATTCTTCTAAGCCATATAGCTTCACATTAGCACTTATTATAGCCATATATTATGCTTCAATGGAAGATAATGCAATAGTCTTTTGTTTCTTTTGATGCTATTGATATTGCTTCACTGCCAAGCAAAATTACATACTCACTTGTACTTTTTCTATCATTTATGCTTTTAGCCCAATCGTTATCTATATAGCTTGTCAAATTATTATTTCCCCATATAGGATACCAAAATTCTTTGTACATTTGACATATCTTAGAGTCTTCTTAGCTGCTATAAAATATGTTTTGTTAGGATCACTTATGAATTTAGACACAATGTTTATGATATGCACAATTTCTAGTTTTATGTTTGTTAAGTAGATTAGTTAACAGTGATGATAATGGACCTAACCTAGCTTGATTTTTTAATTTAAAATTTAAATGGCATCATTTTACATAAAACAACGTTTTTTCAAAAGTTTCAAGTTTCAAAGAAAATAGTCAGAGCCTGAGCCCAATCTGAAGCTTAAATTTTTTTTAAAGAAAGCTTGAGTCAAGCCTGAAGCTTGGTCAAACTAGGTCGGACTCGTTGACTTTGTGCCAAGCTAGACCTAGGCTTATTTCATATCCCTTTAATGAACCAACTAGGCTCTTGTATGTTGTTGAATCAAGTTTCTCTTATCCATCATTCGTGGATATCTTCTCAGTCATTATCATAGGTGTAGTAAGTGGTTTACAGTCTTTCATGCCAAATTTCTTTAATAGATCATCTGTTTACTTTTCTTACAAGATCAATATTTGTCTAGGATTTTGTTTGACTTTCTTACCAAGGAATTATCTCATGAGTCTAAGATCGGTCATTTCATTCTCTTGTATCATGGTTTTCTTGAACCCTTCCTTCATCTTTGTGTTGTTGTAAAAAATCAAGTCATCCACATATAGGCATATTATTAAGAAATCATTTTCTCGCATTTCATGTATAATGATGGCTTATTTGGACTTTTGTTAAATTCATGCTTTACGAGACATCTGTCAATCTTGTTATTCCATGCTTGAGGAGCTTGTCTAAGTTCGTATATCACCTTTTTTAATCGATACACTTTGTCATCTTTCCCTTGAATTTTGTATCCTTTTGTTTGCTCAATGTAGATTTCTTCTTCAATTTTTCCATTTAGGAAGGTTGATTTCACATCCTCTTAAAGCTTTAGTTACATAGCTAAGGCTAACACTATTTTTATTTTTTTATACCAACAAGTAGAGCAAATGCCCCCTTGAAGTTAATACTTGACTGTTGTGGGTAGTCTTCAGCAATAAGTCGAGCTTTGTGTTTTTAAATGGATCCATACTTATTGTATTTTATTTTGTAGATCCATTTTAGGCAAATGACTTCTTTTTCTTTTGGCTTTTATATTAGTTCCCATGTTTCATTTTTCTCAATCATTTTGATTTCCTTGTCCATAGATTTTCTCCAAACTTCTTCTTTAACAACTTATTCATATTCTTGAGGTTCTCTAATGAAGAATGCAATATTTGCATATCTCGGATTTGGTTTTTGTTACCTTGTTGATCTTTAGAGTTGAGGCACTTCGTCCTCTATTCAATTTTCTTCCTTTTGATGTTGTCAATCATTTTATGTTGATGACGGTCGTGGTGATGGTGTGATCAGGCTTGGATCACTCACTCTATGTAGCTTGATGACTTCATAAAGCTTAACTCTTTTTGTGGCTTTGGTGTCACATTACCCAATTGCTTTTTCGTTAAAGATAATGTCTCTTGAAATGATTAGCTGTTTTGTTTCTGGCTTATATAATTGATAGCCTTTTATTGCCCACTATAGCCAATGAAGATGCACTTTTTCTCCTTTTTCATCTAGCTTTTGTCGATTATCTTTTGGAATATGGAAATATGCTATACACACTAAGACTTTAAGATGGTCAACAATTGTCTTTTCTTGAACCACGTTTTATAGGGAGTCATATTTAGGATTGTCGTAGTAAGAGAACGATTTAAAATGTATATTGTTGTATTAACTGCTTCTGCTCATAAATTCTTTGATAGATTCTTGCCTTGTAACATCGGTCAAGTCATCTTAACAATAGTTAGAGTCTTCGTCTCGGTGTCACCCTTTTGTTATGGTGTACATCGAACAATTAGTTCCTTTTTTATGCCTTGTTCTTTGCAAAAAATTGATGAATCTATGATCATTGAATTCTCCCTTACGATAAGTTCTCAAAATTTTGAGAGAATGCTCACATTATTTTTCTAATAGGGTCTTGAATACCTTAAAGCAAAAGAATACATCAAGATTTTTGTTAGATGAAATATACCCACATCATTCCAGTGTAATTGTTAATTAAGAGAAGAAAATATCTTTTTCCTTTAACACTATTGGTTCTTGATGGACCCCAAATGTCAAAATACGCCAACTAAAAAGGAGTCTTGGCACTCCAAGATGTATTTGAAATTGGCATCCCATGCATTTTGCTATACATGCAACTTTTACATACTTTGTGTTTGAAAGAAATAGAAGGAAGCCTTAACACTATGTTCTTTTACTTTAGGAGTTTGAGGGCATTGAAATTCAGATGCTCATATCTCAAGTGCAATAATTTGGATTCATTCATATTTTCATAGCTTAATGCACATTTTTTGCCCAAATTTCATCTATAGGGGAAAAACTTTATTGGGGACTATTTTAATAGAAATATGTCTTGACCTTTCTTCTTGTCAATAATGAAGCATCTATTGTCATCAAAGATGATTTTATAATTTTTGTAAATTAGTTGGCCTACACTTTATAGATTTTGAGTAAGACCTGGAACGTAGAAAATATCATAAATGAATTTTTGGTTGTCATCTTGGAATTTATTGACAACATTGTCTTTCCCTTCATCAATGTGTATATTTCCATCACCAAATGTAACTTGGGATTTCACATTTTCATTTAGCTGCATAAAGCAACTTTTGTTCTTTGCCACGTGTTTTGAATAACTATCATTAATGTACCAAACATCCTTTAGTTCTTGAGAATATTGCGTAAGCTATATACTATGGATCAAAAGATTCATTTTTTTTTTAGAAATTTGCTTCTTCTTTTTGTCAGTACCAACAATCTTTTTCAAAATGGTGGTGTCTTCTGCACTTTTTGCATTTGTACCAACAATCTTTTATATCATTATCATTTTTCTTGTATAGTTTGTAACAGGAGCTTGATTTATCATTGCTTCCTTGCTTTCCTCTCCCTTTACCATGATTAGTTATTGCTCCTCTTTCTAAAGAACATTTATCGTGGCTATTTTTCTTATCTTCATCACTTTTGGAGATATTTATTTTTGTTTGGAATTCTTGCTCTAGTGGTTACTCAAATCTTTCTAACTTTATAAGCCTTTAAAGAGCTTATTAATTACACTAGAGTGAGTGTTAATAAATATTTTGATAATTTTATGGCAGCCACAATATAATCATATTTTTGAAGGAAGACTTCTTAATATTTTTTATTTTCGTTCTTGTTTTTCTAACATGTCTCTATAACTTGAAGGAAGACATCTTAATATTTTTTATTTTTTCTTGTTTTTCTAACGTGTCTCTGTAACTTCTAATTTAATTAAAGAAATTAGAGACAAGAGAGAAGAAAGATTGTATTGATTTATTTTCTAGCATTAGCAGTGTGTCAAAATATTTCCATAAGGATTGGAGTTTGATGGATATTACCTTGTCCATACTCCTAAACTCATTTTTATGGGTCTTCCTTGCCTCTTTTGCATTGCTTGCTTGCATAATCCTAACAAAAACCTCCTTGGCATCATGTTGCTTATTTTTCTCATAGTCCTTTTGTTATACTTCTCTCCATGTAGCCAATTCTTCTTGGCTTGTCGGAACTTCATAACTATTCTTTATAATATCCCACAAGTATGATATGAATATAGTCTTCATTTAGATGCTCCAATAATTATATGCTTCTTTATTTAAAACAAGAATTAAGGTTTAGGTATAATAAAAATTTGATATATTAAGTGAAGTAAGGAAGGCCATTGAGAAGGACCAACATTGCTTTGATAACACCGTAAGATTTTGGGGAGAATTAACTTATGTAGGATATAAGGAGTATTTGCTTGATTATTTATAATGCGTGATGTTAGCTAAGACTTGCTTTGATAAGTTGAAGAGTAAATGGATAATGACTAAAGGAATGAGGATATGAGAAATGAAGAGAATGATTTGCACAAATTTTTTTTATTGTTTTGACTTACTATTGCTTACAATTTTTTTTAGTGGCTTATATTTTTAACCTATTTATAGCCTCAGGACATCCATGAAATTAGGAATGGCATCAGGTTGGGCTGGGCTTGGGCTACCTATGGCCTAGCCAGATCCGACCAAAAAATATTTCAGCCTCGGCGGGCCACGGGTAGCCTATAGGGCCTGAATCTGCCTAAAATTTTAATATTCTATTTTAAGAAAATTTGAAAATTGTAGTTATATTTTCTTAAATTCCTAAATTATAAATTATAGCATTACCATTTATAATAAAGTGTAGGATGGAATTACTTATAAATTATACAAAAATAATTATATAAAATAAAGATTATTAAAAAAAGCTCAAACTTTCATCAAATTTTCAATTATAGCCCGAAATTTAAAAAGTAGCAATAAAATGTCCAAACTTTCAATTTTTTTAATTATAGCCTAAACTTCAAAAAGTAGCAATAAATGCTTAAACTTTCAAAATTTTCAATTCTAGCCTGACATTAGTGTTTCTGTTAAGTTTGTTGATATGACTTACCACGTGTTTCAGAAACCTTAATTATTAATATATGTTAGCCAAAATTAACACAACCAATGAAGATTAATGAAACAACGTCATTTGATCACATAATTAAAAGACGTCGTTATTTAAAAATGACCTAAATCAGATTACTTAACCCCGACAATCTTATGCTTTGATTTTAGTTTTTTTCCTCGTTTTCAATTTGTTCTATCGACACCTTCACTCTTCGATTTTAGATTATGTAGCCTCAATGCCCTCACAATAAGGACATCAAGAGAATAACCTAAAAACGAAGAGCTTACTGATATAGTATGTTGTAATGCACGAGTAGTTTGGGTGTCAGAAGAACAAATATAAAACAAAGGGTTGAAGGAGAACAATAGATAACGTCGGGTTAGAATTGAAGAAAATTGAAAGTTTGAGTATTTTACTATCACTTTTTTAAATTTAGGCTATAATTGAAAAAATTAAAAGTTTGGGCATTTAATTGCTACTTTTTAAAG
Organism: Erythroxylum mucronatum; assembly: GCA_027563825.1. Classification (NCBI taxonomy): domain Eukaryota; kingdom Viridiplantae; phylum Streptophyta; class Magnoliopsida; order Malpighiales; family Erythroxylaceae; genus Erythroxylum; species Erythroxylum mucronatum. The sequence goes on from JAOSBP010000206.1 coordinate 34,225,852, forward strand.
TTCGGGTTATAATTGAAAATTTGAGAAAGTTTGGGCTTTTTTAGTAATTAACCCTAAAATAAATGATATAAATACAAACCAATATATATTTATTAAAAATATGTAGCTATGATAATGTTGTTATAATTATTCCCTACAAACAAGTGAATTTAATTTCAATTTTGTAATTTTATTATAACAATTAATTATAATGTAAATGTAAAAAGTTAATATCTAAGTACAATTTATTTCAAATATTATTTTAACGTGTTTAAAAAATTATTATAATTCTTTTTAATATGATTTTTAAAAAATACGTATATTAAGTTTATAATATAATATTTTCAAACTTTTAATTTATAAACTCTTAACTTATGTTTTGTTCAAAATTATATACTTTAAATAATAATTACACGTGTAACTTTTAGTTATTTCTGATTTTTTTACTTCTATAAATATTATTGTCTTTTCAGATTATATCTATTATTAAATGATCATTGTAAAATTTCATATTTTTATTACACATATTAAAATAAATTAATGTCATGATTACTCTTAACACATTTAAACTTTTCTATTTTCTATTTCATATTTACACAAGACATACATTATGCATATATGTATTTATAAAAATCTTAGAATGAATCAATCACTTTATTAATCCTAATGTATCAATTTCAAAAGAATATAAAAGTAATTGACTTATAGAAAGATATACGTGAGGTATGTTATATTGAAAAGAACTATTATTTTATTAAAACTAAAATACATTTTATAAATACTTTTGATATATTTTTATAAATTATTACTTTTATTAAAATTTACTATAATCATTTTTATATTGTGAGAAAGTGAATTTGTAGGATATTATTGAGTTGAACGAGCCAATTCTTCAACTCGTAAAAATTTCGAGTCAAGAGACCCAATAGTAGTCAGTGTTTTGTTAGTACTGTGTAAAAGTTATGAGCTCGTTGTTGTCGACTTGTCTCTTATTAGAGTGTATCTGTCTCTACTACACAAACACACTCTCTTACAAACATTTTAATAAAATAAATAAACTTTAATAAAGAAAATTGATTAAAAAATGCTATATGTCACATTCTATACTTTAGAAAATTTACCAAGTAGTAAGGACTCCAACAATAAATAAATTAATGTATAATTAAAAATAAAATTATAAGCAATTAAAAGATTAAAATTAATAACTTAATTTTAATTAATTGAAGTTACATTGACACTAATATTTTAAAAAATACAAAGCTGAATTGATTAATTTGAATTTAATAATAACCTTGCATTGAAACATGTGATTATATAAATAACTAATTAATTAGGAATTTTAATTCAATTGATTAGGAATTTGTAGGAAAATTCGTTAAGTTAATTATAGTTAGGAATTTCAATTCAATTAATTACAAATTTTAATTTTACTTAAATAATATATTAATTATTATAAGAGAGAATTGATAAAACCAAATTCATTAATTATAGAAAATTTTGTTGTGCACAAATGATTATCCAAATCATTTTACAAGAAATGATACAATTTATAAAATTAAGATAACATCATGTCGGGCATGTGAAGTTTGGGTTTGGATACTGAAGAGTGAAGACTAAGAGAGCATCAAATTGTACTTGTTGCTAGGATCGTCAACAATTTGAATCAAATCATCTGTATGTACAAACATTATATTTAGTAATGTAATATTAAAATAAAAAGAATATTTAGTAATGTAATATTAAAATTAAAAGAAAAATAAATATACCTTCATCTTCATATATTTGATCAAAATAACGTGTAATTGGTTGATTAATTTCACTAGTCTTCTCTGCATTAATACATATGACTGTAGGAAAATTAAAAACACAATATTAGATAAGATAATATAAAATAGATAAAATTAATATATCAAAAAGAAAGGAATTTACTATCAATATCTTCATTATTTAACCAACTTTGAGCAAACATAAGAACTTCCACAGTGCGTTGGGAAGTTAAGCATAATGAGAAGTAATAACTCGACTACTAGTACTAAATGCAGACTCTGAAGTAACGGTGGATGATGGGATCGCTAACAAGTCTCGTGCGATGACTTGCAAGGTTGGATAATTAATTCCAGACTTCTTCCACCATGACAATATATCAAAGTGCTCACCTTTAGTTTCAAAAACACAATCTTCGAAAAAATATTTATCTAACTCTGTCATATTATAAGAAGTCCTAGCCCTTTTCTTTTTCAAAAAATGTGAAACAAAATATGTCAATAATGGGTTAAAAGATGATGTCGAACCTGAAATTGAAGTCGGAGTTGAACTGTCTGCACTACTAAAATCCCGATCATGAGTTTGTTGCATTTTGACTTGATAATCATTAAACAATTGACAACATAATTGTTTCATGGTATGTACACACTCTTGAGCTTCACCATCGTACAATGCACTATAAATATATTCAACCCCCTCCATTTTTATATCTCGAGTCCAACATATATAACACTGTAATAATATCTCCAACTTTAGACCAATAAAAAGTCAAAACCTTAGACCAATAAGAATTCAACTTCTCAGCTAACTGCTCTGCCATACTTCAAATAACTTCATTGGAGTCAAACATCCACATTGATAAAACATGCTTTATGTTGGACATAGTGTTAAATATACTGTGCGAAGTTGGATATTTTGTTCCTGAAAACAATTCAGTCGCATCATAAAATAATTTCAACTTCATACAAAGTTCTCTAGCCAAGTCCTATTGATCTTTTATTGACACACAGGTATGCTGAGAATCCCTTTCGGCTAGTCTAATAAACACCTCAGCATATGGGATTGCTGGCTCCAAATTCTTAAAGGTTGAGTCCCATCTAGTTGGACAATCCAAAACCAACTTCTTTGAACTCGGAATGCATAGAGTTTGTGCACCATCTTCAAAAGTTTCAACTCTTTTAGAAGTTGCACTCTAATAGAGAACACTATTCCGAATACAATCTATTGCTTCCTTTATCGTCTCCAACCCATCCTTCATAATCAAGTTATGACTATACACAAAACAACGCATATGAAATAACTTACTTCTAACCAATAACTTACCTACAATTGTCGACTGTGATGGTGGATACTTTGTTGTCGATATTCAAATTCATCAAATAGTAGTTCAACACATTTGCCAAATTTTCACTTTTATTTGGTGTTGGCACATAAATGAAACTATCATGAACAAATATTACAACCATTGATCATAAATTCATAAAATAATAAAAAATGATAACAATATTAAAAATATATATTACCTTAAAAGTATATTGCATAACGTTCAATCATTGTCAATATAATGGTCGTCACTGCCATGTAACCCTACTTTTGTTTTTCCGTTGTCCACATGTCTATTGGCATGACAATTCGTCCTTCAATACTAGACAATGCTCTTCATGTCTCTCTCTTCTTGTCCTTATCAATTTTGAAAATATCCTTTCTCAATGTATTCCGACTTGGAACCTTGAAAATCGGTTGGAGTGAATTAAGAAATATCCTGAATCTTTTGCTTTCAATCATAGACAATGGTTGTTCATCTCCAATAATCATATTAGCCATCAAAATCCTTGATCTGTTGCTGTCAAAAGTTGTTACGGTAAATTCATTCTTCCCTTTCATAAGGTTAGGGGTCAAAAATGTTTGACCTCTTAAAACCATCTTCCTTCTAGTACATGATTCCATATGTCTCTTTAAATGAGATGTTCCACCTTTCGAACCATTCAAATACAACTTTTGACAATACTTGCACTCTAGTTTTAAATTTCATCGGTCGATATAGTATTGTTAAAGTGATTCCAAACTTCACTTTTATGTTGAGTAACTTGAGTTCTAGTTGAACTTAGAACTCTCAACTGAAGGAATATGCTCATCCATCATAGAGGTTAGACATAATCATCCTATAATAAAGGTTCGTTAATTTAAAGTACTTTGATTTAACCAAAAAATTTTAAACTTATGAGTTTTGGCATTAATGAACATTTAAAGTATTTTTGGTACATTGTGGAACTCAGTTAAATAAAAGCTCAATGCCTATGCTTTCGGTAAGTCTACACTCTCACTTAAGGACACAATTGATTTAGGAGATGGATTTTGATTGTCAATTTAGTTAAGTAGATTACTTAATTATAAAAATGAAGGACAAGGAAGATCATTTAGCAAATTAGTGACAATGTTTCGATGCTCAGGATATATATTGAACCCTTAAAAGTGTCTTCAAAGTCTCTGTAGAGAAGTTCCTCACAGTGCAATGATGTTAACGCTCAAAAGATAAACATCATTGTTATGATGACTAGCCTTAGGTTTGTCAAGGAGGTACAACAAGTAATATGGTGAATTGCTAGCCTCTTGCATTTTCTTTCCAAGTCAGCGTTCAGATAATTATTATTTTAAAAAAATGTAAGGAGGCTAAATAAATTCTGTTAGGATAATGAATGTGAATAGTCCTTTGAACATCTGAAGAAATACTTGTAAGAGCCATCATTGATGTCCATCCCTTTAATACATCGATGTATTATTAGAAGCTATAAGTTCAATATTGGTAAGGGAAGAAGTTAACAAGCAGATTCTTGTTATATTACATTAACAAAATTTTGTTGGGTATTGAAATGTGATGCACAAATTTGGAGAAAGCTGCCTTCACCACATTGGTTAATGCACAAAACTTAAAACCTTATTTCTAAGATTAAAAGATAAAATATTATGACATACTTGCCACTGTGAAAAATGTTGCACAAACTTGACTCATCAGGTTAATTAGTTAAGTGGTCAGTAGAGCTAGCGAGTTTGATATAATGTATGTTCCCATATCTACATTTAAGTATCAGGTAATTGTTGACTTTCTTGTCAAACATGTTTTTGAACTAATGAAAGAGTGGGGAGACAAAGGCTCATACACTGGTAATACACATGGATGGGTCTGTAACTACATTTTAAGGTTTAATGGGTCGTGGCTAGAGAAATCAGAGTATTACAGATCAAGTGGGTTGGCAATTTTTGACAGCTGTTAAAAATGTTGCCTATTTTACCCGAAGAAGGAGTTTAAAGTCTTCCGGTTTAAGTCAAAAGACTTTCCAGATTATGTTGTCAAGCATTGAACAAGTCAAAGACTTGTTTAATAAGGAAACTAAGACAGAAACTGATTAAAACTCTAAAAAGGAATTATATTAAATCCAGAAGATTGTAGAATAGGAAAACTGTATAACAAGAAATTCACAGAACATGAAATTCATATCTTCTGGGATTTCTTAACTGTGCAGAAGTGAAGAAGGACTCTGTTGGGTCCCGAAAATTTTTCTTTTCTTTTATTTATTTATTTATTATTCTTTTGTTTGTTTCTTAATTTCTGATTTTAATTGCTTCAATATTTTTAGAGATGAGTCTTATTTATTTTAGTAGTATTAAAAAGGGGAATTAGAAATTAGAATTAGACTAAAGTGTTAGAATTAGAATTAGATTATTAGTAATGGGCTTATTAATGGAAGAAGGGAAATATGGGCTTGTGGGAAGAGTGGGCTTAAAGAGTTAGTGGAATGAGAAGAAGGAGGATAGAAATAGATGGATTAGTGTGTAGTGGGCTTGGGAAGAGGAGAGCCCATTAGCTTAAGAGGAGAGCCCATTAGCTTAAGTAAGGATGCCAAAACTATGTAGTTTTGGGAGTAGCTTTTAAATGAGTTATAAATGAATAATAAGAACGAAAAGAGAAGGAGAAGTGTCGTGAACTTAAGAAGGAGAAGAAGAGAAAACGTGAAATAGAGAGGAGGAGAAGAGAGTGTCGTCCAAGGCTTGAGGAGGAAGAAAGAAGAGGAAAAAGGAGGAGAAATCTACTTGTGAGAGGTAAGTTCCATCCTTGCTTGTGTTAGATTCGAAAATGGAGTAAGATGGAAGTTAGGGTTTGTGTAAAGATTGAAGAGAGAGTTAGATCTATGGGTTTTTGTGATTTCTAAGCTAGGGTTTTGGTTGTTCTAGCTTAAATGGGCTATGGGTAGGTTAGGTTTAAGGTTAATGT
>JAOSBP010000206.1:34266292-34286617 GCA_027563825.1 Erythroxylum mucronatum
TATAAATGTATTTCCAACTTATGACAGATTGTCTAGATGGAGTACTAAACGGCTTATGGCATGTCCTATTCGTAACCATCCAACTCATTCAATAAGACTACAAATTAAACTATGTTATATGAGACCCCATTGTTTCATAGAACATGGGCATAGATGGCGAAGAAGCAAATTATTTAATGGCAAAGTAGAATATAGTGAAGCTCTTTTGCACTTGTTTGGTGATGTAATTAATCAATTATCATATTAGGAAGACTTTACACCTAGCAAAAGAGAAGTTTTCTTGATCTTAATTGGAAAAAAAAGCATATTTTTCAATTTGTCATATTGGAAGGATTTGATATTGAGGCATAATATTAATGTCATGCATATTGAAAAAAACATTTGTAAGAAGATTTTAGGTACTTTGATGGGAATTGATGGCAAATCGAAATACAAAATTAAGGTTAGATTAGACTTGGAAAACATGAATATAAGAAAAGATTTGCAATTGAAAAAAAGAGATGATGGGTCATACATGATTCTACCTATATGTTACAATATGTCAATAAAGAAGAAACAAACTTTTTGTCAATTAATTTCTTAAATCAATTAATTTTCATGATAGGTATGCATCTAATATAGCCTGTTATGTTAATGCTAATAAATGGAAAGTTTCAAGGTTAAAAAGCTATAATTGTCATGTACTTTTATAATGATTACTTCTTATTAGAATATGTGGGTATTTTTCAAAGGATGTGTATATAATTTTGGCACAATTGGGTGATTTTTTTTAAGCAATTATGTTATAAAAAACTGAAACTAGAAAAGCTTGAAAAGATGAAAAAAAAACATAACTTTGATTCTATGTAAGATTGAACTAATTTCACCCCCCCTCCCCTTCAGTCATTTTTTGATGTTATGATGCATTTGGCGATCCACTCACTGTATGAGGTACAACTTTGTGAACTAGTTACATAACCGTAAATAAAAGTTATATGTGATATTAACTTTTAATTATTTTTGTACAGATGATATGGTTATATAACTGTAAATTGCCAGAGGTGACGACAGCATTATATGCTTTGGCATGTGGGCCTCATATGTGTAGAAAAAATTACACATGTTACATTGTTAATAGAGCTAGATTTCAAATAAAAGAATGTGAAAATCGACTTAGAAGCCAAAATTATGGGGTTATTATTGAGGGACAACATAAGGATGATTTTATTAATTTCCACACTGTCATCTCAGAAATAATAGAGTTGTATTACATTAAGGATAAAAAATTGTTCTATTTAAGTGCAAATGGTTTAATCTTGGTGACATAGAGATTAATATAAAAGTGAAAGACAATATTACTAGCGTCAATATTAGTAACATAAGTTATGATAATGAACCATTTATTCTTACAAGTCAAGTGAAGCAAGTATTCTACCTTAATGACACTGTATTGGGTAGCAATTGGAAAGTTATTCAAAAGTTTCAACACTAAAATATTTTTATTTTTGTGAAAGAAAAAATGGTCCAATAGGTGAAGATGGTGATGAAGTATATCAAGAGATTGAATCGGAGCTGATAATATAGCCCTTGAAATAGAAGATGTGGATATATCATCATTCCATATGAGAGATGTTGATCCCAATATACTAGAAGGAAATGAAGTACAAGTTAATCTTGTCGTAGAAAGAGATGAAGATTATATTGAGGATGAATTATATGACAATGATGATACTTTGGTCGAATATAATAGCAATGAAAAGTCAAATCATAATATAATTAATGACGATGATTTTTGAGATCTTGATCATAATGATTGAAGGTATAATGAAAGTACTCTTTACATTATCGTAAACGTAATATTGGTGACATTTTTGTTGTTAATGTGTGTGATGTTGATGATTGACTTATGTTAATGCGATTAATGTTAATAATTGAATGTATGTTGATAATGATGATTTGATGTATCATGGAAGTGGTCTTTATATTGTCTCAAATGTAATATTGGTAACATTTATGTTGTTAATATGCATAATGTTGATGATTGACTTATGTTAATGTGATTAATGTTAATGATTGAGTGTATGTTGATAATGATGATTGGATGTATCATTAAAGTACTATTTATATTGCCTCAAACATATTGTTGGTAACATTTATGTTGTTAGTGTACGTAATGTTAATGATTGACTTATATTAATGCGATTAATGGTAATGATTGAATGTATGTTGATAATGATGATTGGATGTATTGTGATGTTACTAAAATTTATGTTATTTTTAGATATTCAATGTAATGGCACTTAGTAGAAATAAAGGGAAGAAGGTGGCAACTATGGAACTATAATAAGATCAATCAGTTGGTGTCATCAATTCAATTCCTAGTTAACAACAACATTCTACCTCAGACACCAAAGAAATTAGTCATACACAACTTTATTATGCCTCAAACAGTAATGAAGCAACTAGTACATGTTTCTTAATGTTAACCCCTACAATATCTAATATATATTTATATATTCTAATATTTCCTTATCATTATTGATTTGTTGTTAGCTTCCAATTCTAGTATTAGAAAAAAGATATAGAGGTAAAACTAGAGGTTGTGAATTGCAACGAATGAATGTTGCAAATGAATAACAAGTTATCAATATAGATTGATACTTAGTAAGGTCATCCTATAGACAACGTCCAATATGCAAAATTGTCAAATGAGTTGGGGGATTATTGGGAGAACAAAATTACCCTGTCTGAAACATGCTAAGGACTTAAAGGAAGACAACTTACTTGAAAATGCTTTGGATAAAGTTATGGCAATGTTTCAATACATTTAACTATATGCAATATTGTTTTAATGATTTGAAGATTAATTACACTTTTACTTATTATTCAAAGTTGAAATTGAATATTGTGGATATTGAGAAACTAGATATTTCAACATTCATTATGTCATTATTGAAACAAAGGACCAAGGATCACTGTTTCAAGTTGCATCAGTATTATAAATCTTTTCTTTCTGATGCGGAGGCACGAAGTCATGTTCCCAAATGAACATCTTAAGAAAACCAGAATAGTTTGTGTGAAATTGGGCTGACTTGAAAGTTCAAGTTTGTTTTCTTTGCCTTCATGTTTGCTTCCATTAATTTTGTTAGATGATTTAACGACTACCTAATATTTTTTTCTTTATTTAGGAAAATAGTGAAAAGGGAAAAGTTAGTATAACAAAAATGAAAACACCTCATAATTAAGGGCCAAAATCATTTGTAGTTGTCTAAAATGAAAATGTAAGATATTTGTTTACAAGTTATAATTATATCAATAAACACTACATTATTTATTATGCCTTATGTTTTTCTTTCATAAAATAGAGTGAGAAGGAACTATATGGACAAGAGTGTGATAGGATCACACTATATAAAATCACTCATTGTAAGGAAGGTAAAGGGTGAGTGTTAGAAGAAGTAGAAAAAACTATGTAAGTACAAAAATTTATTCAATATTTTAGTTCATTTATTAGTGTAGTAGTAAGTAATAATATTTGGATTAAATATTGGTTTTATTTTTTAATTTTAGAATAAGATATAAGAGTTATTAGAGAAATCTAAGTCTGAGGGGAATAAGCTCAATGCAAAAGACATTTGTGATATCATACTTGGTACACGTTCTGGCTATGTCAAAGGTCTTAGCTATGGCCTAAGCTAGATGTTTCAATCTCGTCATATAAAACAATCATTCAACAACTGTCAAGAGGAAAACAAGGGGCTCAAGGCTGCATTACAAGAAACTCGAGAAAAAATAGCAAAACATGGTATATTATTTAGAAGATTACTTGACACGAATTATGTATAAATGAATAGGAAGGTAAAGATTATTAATTATATCTTCTATAATTTTTCTTTCAATTCCTATTTGTATTATAATTTAAATTTAATATTTTTTCTCGGATTACCAAATTAATGAAGATGCAACTGCTGAGTGATTATGTCGTGAATGGTAAAGTTATGTAATGTTTGTTTTAATTGAAACCTATTGTTTATATACTCACAATATTTTTAGTGTATTTTAATTAAGCCTTTTGGATTATTACATGTTCATCCACATGGATAATATTATGTAGTTGTTTGAATTATGCTCTAATTTTTTTTGTAATATGAGCATTTATAATTTGTAAACTGGTCTCTTTATGTATTATTTTGCCTATAAGAATTGTTAGAGTTGCAATTAAAATCTTATACATGAAGAATATTCTTTTTGTTGGTATAATTTAATGATATTTGATTTTTATATACAATGCTTCATATTTTGAATTAATAATATTTTTATACAATTTATTTGTATAATAAATTTACAATAAAATATATCTATACACTATATACAAAATATATTGTGCAATAATATGGATTAAAAATATAACAAAAAATTATCGCAACGTTTTATAACATTTGGTTAAATCATATTTAAAAAATATTTGGCTACGTTTTATAAAATGTAGCTAAAAATATTTAGCTATATCTTTAGAAACCTAACTAATTAAAAATATTTGGCTACGTTTTAAAAAAAGTTTTGGCTACATTTCAAAAGACATAACTTAAAATATTTTAAAATGTAGCTAAAAACTTTGTTGGTGACGTTTTAGGTGACAAAACAGAAAGGTAACTAAAAATTATAGACGACGTTTTTTTAACATTTAGTTACGATTTTTTTCGTAGCTAAATATCAATTTTGTTGTAGCGATTGAATGAAAATAAACTCTGCCTTCTACAATGAACTCATTTGTTTCTTCAAGCAAAATCAAGTCAAACATTGTTAAGATTTACAACATAAACCATAAACATGGTATATCAGATGACCTTCATATCATGAATGAGCAATGAATAGCTTTTCAAATATTTAGCAATCCTATCCATTTCAAAAAAGGTATATCTTTGCATAACCTTATCGTCCGAGTCAAGCTCCACCAAAAACTAAGCTTACAAAACTAAACGTTATATAATTAATCTAAACATTATATTTTATATTTGATAAATTAATACGAATCCTAGTACTAATGAAATTGATTGTATCCGCTAAATTTACAATTCTGAATCCATTCACATTCATATTACAGCGTTAAATAAAAAGGAAACGAGTAAATAACTTACAATCAAAAGTTAAAAGCATTATCCTTCAAGACTGATAGATAGTAACCAAATCTACTTTTTCTTTATTATATAGTTTATGTATTCGTATCTTTGGGTAGAATATATTTATTTATATATATATAAATGTACAAATTTGGAATCCAGATCTTCTGTCAAATATTACTCTGTCTGTTTTATGGGATCTCAGCATTTATTTTGCGAGATTCACGTAAGATCCATATAAATAAATGACTAAGATTTATTGGACACAATAAGACACCGTAATATTATACGAAGATCTGAACTCCCGTGAGATGCACCAAGGCGATACTGATTACTGCATGTTTTTCTCGTACATTGCGGTTTTGCAATCACAAAACCGTAAACTCTACTAAAACCCAAGGAGAGTTTGATAGGTGAGTGCACTCAGGTTCTCCGCTTTCCTGCACCGTTGAATTGCTTAGCTTCTAAGGAATAGATATCGGGTAGAGTTTCTTTCATCATATAAACCCCTTAAACCTTTCACGGGATAGAGTGTTTTGTCGTGTGAACGTAAAGGTTATATCTTTCGGTAAGTCACGCATATATGACTAGGTTTCTGCTGATTGGGTTGCTTGTGCAGGTTCTCATATTAGTTAGGCTTTGATGTCTGGCAAGGTGTAACCACAGATAGGTGGTGTTAGGAATTTCGTGCGCTGAGCTGTATTAAGGTGTCTAGATTGGTTATGATGGAAAAAAGTAAACATAGCAATCAAAAGATAGCGGATGCCTGTGAGGCACTTGCAAGTTTTGGCTTCCCGGAAGAGAAAGTGAAGGTTACGCTGACGAGGCTCGCTAGATTATATAACAATGATTGGAAGTTCATTGAAGAAGAAAATTATAGAGCTGTGATTGATATTCTGATAGATAGGTATACAGGGGAAGAAAAGGTGCGTCTCATGAAGGTAATTTGATTACTATCACACATGTTCATGCAGGATAGATTTCTGATAAAATTGAACTTGATTAATCTTCTGTACTACGTGGGATATGTTAATCTTTTCCCTCTTGTTATTACTAGAAGCAAATATTTGGCGGAGATCGATGCTCGGATGACGGAGATCACGGAGAAGAGTTTAGGTACGTGAAAAGGGGTTTAACAAGCCAGAATGGCCAGGCTTCGTCATCTTCTGGCAAAAGAGCTAGAATCTCACCTTCGACACTTTGTGCGGGCACTGCAAGGCATGAAGATTATTTTGAAGCTACGACCAGAGAAACAGGATCCATTTTTCTCAAGGGTAAGGTAATACAGATATCATTTCCACGGGGTATGTGTTGAATATGTGCAGCAATGACAGTCAGAGAAGTCTCTGCCGCTATGAGTCTTTACGTTCTTAATGCTTCCCTGGCTGTTATGCCTCTTGGTATATTAGTCTTAATCATTCTGTCAGTTACCATTTAGCTAATGTTGCTGGTTTTTGTTGAACTTTTTGTGGAAGGATAGACGTCACTACATTCATGTAGCGTTGGGATTTGCTGTTTTACTTTGCTACCATGAGTGGTAGCAAAAGTGAGCTTTTGTAATTGTCATGAAGCGTCTGATAGAACCAAGAATTCCAATTGTTTGTGTATTTTCCGGATTTTGGCGTATAATAGAAATTCCTTGATTGTTTCTCAAGGACATATAAGCTTGAACGTCAAATCATATCAATTTTGACATTTCCTTTTAGTTGTTAGTTTTGTGGCTTGTGTAATTTGTTTTTATTCTATACTTGCTAATTGCAATGGAATTTCCCATGGCATTTGTTTGCCAAGATAACATATCAAATTCTTGATCTATCCTGCTCTTAATGATAGACTTTCGCTTTTCTAGATGCAAAAGATCCACCTGCTGCAGGCAGATACTCAAAAGGAAACAGTTCAGAATGCCAAACAGATGACTCAAAATTGAAGGACTTGAAAGCTTTAGATATGGAGAATAGAGTAGCTGCTAATTCGCATCCTTTGCAGTTTGAGATTGCTTCATCCGCCAATAAGGAGGTGAAGATCTCATTAACTTGTAACTCCGCTGGACATTCGATTTCCCAAAGGCAAACTTTCGGTGCTGCTCTTAGAGAGGTAGAAAATGAATGTCGGAGAATATACACAATTGAGGACTCTGATTTCTCCTTGACAAAGTTGATGAATAAAGTCTGTGAGTGCTTCCTGAAGATGGACTCTGCTCCCAGTAATAAAATTGCACCTATAATTCTGGATACATCACCAAAATCATGTCAAAATGATGTAGGAGACACTTCCTTGCAGCCAAACTACCAAAATGTAGGAGTTAAAGACCACATTATTCCGCAGGTCGTGTCCCATTTTCTTCAGCAATTGCATTGTCTTGATGGATATGAACTTCAGTACACTAAATTTTCTTTTATTCTCTCTTGACAGGATGTTAACGTCGCAAGTAAGGAGAATATTAAATTGTTAGAATTCTCGGGATCTTTGAAGTCTCGTAATATGGAGGCTGTTCTCCAGAAGAGATATCCCATTTATCTCAACGACATAACCAGGGGTCAGGAGAGTGTAGAAATTTCCCTGGTGAATGAGTGCAGTAACATAGAATTGCCAGATTTTATGTACATAAAAAATAACATGGCTCATGACGATGCTCAGATTGTTTTCTCGCTTGCTCGTATATCTGACCGAAATTGTTGCTTACAGTGTCGGGGAGATTGTTTGTCTTCCGCCTTACCTTGTGCCTGTGCTGCAGAAACTCAAGGAGAGTTTGCCTATACGCAAGAGGGGCTACTTAAGGAAGAATTTGTAGATGAATGCATTGCTATGATTAGGGAGCCTCAAAGAAAGCATTTCTATTACTGTGAAATCTGCCCTCTTCAAAACAGCATGCTGCAGAAGGGTAAGAAAATGAAGCGTTGTGAGGGGCATTTAAGTAGGAAGTTCATAAAAGAGTGCTGGTTTAAATGTGGCTGCAGCAAGCATTGTGGCAATCGTATCGTTCAGCGAGGCATACAAGTAGCTTTGCAGGTTAGATTCTACAAATTCACTTTGTTACTTCTGGTTAATCTTTTGATGACATATTCATCAGATAAGAGGTTTACAAATTGGAGGTTGTAGGTGTTTGCAACACCTGAAGGGAAAGGTTGGGGTCTTCGACCTGTGAATGCTCTGAAGAAAGGCACATTCATCTGCGAGTATGTAGGGGAAATTGTGACCAACCAAGAACTTTATGATCGAAACAAGGGAAGGACTGCTGTAAACGAGAAGCATACCTATCCAGTTCTACTGGATGCAGACTGGGGTTCTGAGAGAATACTGAAAGATGAAGAGGCCCTTTGTTTGGATGGAACAGAGTTTGGAAACGTAGGCAGGTTTATTAATCACAGGTATGACAAGAAATGACATTTGGACTTACTAATCACAGATAGATGTTTCAGCTTCTAATGGAAAATGAGGCTCCACCAGTGCTTTAAAATTGTTATCTTTCAATATAAAAAAACTATATTCAGTCAATTTGACTAGTATTATGGTCAAAATTTCGGTTGTCCATGTGGTGATTCTCAGTAAATAATACACCAATTCTCCTCACTGTCCTACTATTTCTCTGCCAACCAAAGTTGGAGTTAAGCTTTTATTTCCTTCTTTCTACATCTGTTATTTATCCTTAACCCTTAAAAAAATATTTTGAGTTGTCAGATGTTATGATGCTAACTTAGTCGAGGTCCCTGTGGAAGTGGAGACTCCCGACCATCACTACTATCATGTAAGTAATTCTAAACACTTTCAAGGCTCATAACTTGCTTCTGCAAATACAATATCACAAATTCTCCCTTTGAATATCATGCAGCTTGCTTTTTTCACGGTTAGGGACATTGAAGCTATGGAGGAGTTGACATGGGTAATTTTCTATCCATCTTGAAATACTACGCAAGATATATTGTAATAAAGGATTCGCAGTATGCCATTTGAGTTAACTTAAACTTCTTTGATGGCAGGATTATGGCATTGAATTTGGTGACAAGCACCACCCAATTAAAGCCTTTAAGTGCAAATGTGGAAGCAAATATTGTCGCAGTAACAGAAAGAAACTTTCCTGACCATTTGAACAAAGCTGAAGTTGCAACCTGAGATGGCATTCATTTCTCAGATAAAAAGGTTTACTGAAGCATGAGGAAATACCAATCATAAGAAAAGTAGAACGGTCAATGTCTCACATGCAAAACCAAAATTTGCGCCGGAATCAACCAACTCTGGTGCATGCTTAGATATACTTTTTTTTTTAAGATTGGCAGAGTAACTGTTTAAAAATTTTTTGTTCCACTCAAAGATTGTGGGTCATGGGAGTTCCACCGACTAACCACAATTCTTTTTGGTTCTTCCAGGTGCAAATTGTCAATGGTTTGAGCCTCCTTAGCACATACCTGATACGTGCCCTCATCTTCAACCAACTTTAACGGGTTTTCCTTTGGTTAGGTTTATTCTTATCATACACTAAGGTTTCTCTTTTATTTGATCCTCTTTATTGCTAACATGGTAAATGTACATTTGCATTTTTAAGGCAAAGCTTCCAAACAAAAAGTCTTTCTCTGTGTAAGGGATTTTAAGGCATGGAAAATGACTTCAAATGTGCAACTCAAAGTTCTGATTCTACATTGTAACATCTCAACGTATTGATATGCATCAATTTCTGATATAGCGCAAGTCCAAGAACAAAAATAAAGGATTCAAGTAGCAGGCCATAAAAACGGTATTCGTAATCATGATGTATTTTAACAATTGCTATATCAACAACTATTCTTAATTGTATTATAATAGTCAACATTATGGCTAATTGATTCACCTCGTTTTATTTAGAACATTAATTTGGGATATGTAATGCCTACTATCCAATCTATGCCTACAGATTCCTGTTGAAAAAGGCAACTCAGTCCTTTTATTTGTGTTTAGGTTCTTCAAATCCATTGTTCTGAACTGCTATTTGCATGCCCTGAAAACCCAAGTTTCTTCACGCAAAACAGTGTCATTCAATATGATAAGCACTTAGACAAGAGAATAATTACTTCAATCTGACATATACAAGAACCTGTTTGATATAAAGGTTCTCCGGATTACAGAAAGTTAGCAGAAAGGAAAGATTTGTAAATCTGAACAAAACATTAAAATATGTTATTTCATTAGTTCTGCACTATACTTTCAATACTTAAAAAGACATTTTATTGCACATAATTCACCACCAAAGAAGCACAGATGAGTTCAAAGCTCCTCAGGAATGCTCTGAAGCGCAGGAATCCATGAACGTTGTTGACGGCTTTCCTTCATTGCATTGTTGGCTCTCAGAAGATGTTTCGTTCTCAGAAGATCCAATCTCTGTTCCACGGATAATGAAGACGATGTTGAATAAGAAGATTGGTAAGAGTTGCTCTTATTGCCGCTTCTCATCAGTTCCAGCATTTGTTTCAAGTCTTGCTTTCTGACAAGCAGCTTCATTCTGACCACCCCATCTTCACTAATATGCGACACAACACTTCCACCATTCACTTGTGCGATGGTTTCCAACAGGTTGTTCTTCAGACTTCTGTGGCTTCGGCTTCTTGATGATCGAAAATCTCTCTTCGGAGAGGCCTTGCCTTCTGTTGCAGCTATAGAATCCATCCTTCTACGTATATATATGTTGCTAAAATTTTTCTGAATTATACAAGTTGCTCAAGCTATGGACCTTAAGCTTTATATAGCAATTGCAGATGAACTTGGAAATACAAAAATTGTAAGGTCGGCTAATAGAAATTGTTTCCCAGATGAGCCTCAAAAGTCAAAATATCAAAAGGATGCGTTTGACTTCGATATCTACATTCCAACATGGCCAATTACACGTTTCTGAAGATTGCAAGAAGAGTAGTGCCAATTCCTGCACTTGGATATTGTGGGTTATATGTCAAAACATAAACGAGGCGTTGACTAGCATTTTGCAGCAACCTAAGAAACAAACTTTTTGATTGATGTATGAGTAGTTTAACAAGCTATTCGTGGATTACTATATTCATGTTTGATAACAGACTCAGTGGAACTGGCTACGCCTCACATGCAAATCCTATCATTGCGCAGCAGTTGACTACGTGCATTGCATCAAAGCATAATCCTTTTGCAGAATCGATGGAAGTATTGATATTATTGGTTTTTGCATTTGGGAATTGGGCTGTGTGTAGTCTGTCATTCTAATCATTCCCTTATATCCCAACCAGCTTAAGTTCTTTATTCCCAGGGTTTATTAGATACCCGTGATGTTCTTTTGATGGTCTAAAGAGATGATAATTCACTCTAATCATCTTTGATTCCATTGATTCTACAGGACCAAACTTGGTAGTTAGTCAGTCAGATACGGCTGCTAAATGATTTGCTGGAACCGAGTTCCACTCATTCTTATAGTTTGGTAGTTTAATATTGGTACTGTCTTCTTTATCACAAGCCATATTTTCCAATATCAGAATGGAACCGGATAGATCACAAAATGGGGTCCCATTGGGATTAAAATTGGCAGGCAAAAACATGGCTGTTTTGTACTATAATATGGTGGAATAAGAATTACAACATCAGCAATATCAGCCCTATCTTCTCATATTTTTAATTTTTAATTTTAATTTTGGCTTTTACATTAAGTAAAATAAAATTTATTTGTCTTAATTTTTAAATTATATTTTAGTTTTTTTATATTTTATAACTTATAAAATCATAAAATTTTAATTTAGTTTTAGTTTTAGCTTTCTGATTTACAAACATTAATATATATTATATAATGATTTAATATTAATTAATAATAAGAATGATGACTAAAATAAATTAATTATTTAATTTATAAAATTAAGTTAAAATTCAAAATAAAATATATAATAATAAATAAATTTTAATTTATTTGATTATTTATTTTAATAAAATGTAATAAATTTTTTATAAATATTGTATAAGAAATTAAATTAATTTGTATAATTAATTTATCTCTAAGTTTTATCTAATAATAATAATTATTATATAATTATATTGACATTAACAACTAAAAAATTTTTATTTAAGGATAACAAGATAATAAAAAATAAAATAGAAAGTAGAATAGAAACCAATCACTATAATATCTGACAGAAAGGAGGGAATTTGAATATGGACATTGTTTATTTTTACTATAAAGTTGGTAAGCATGTACATTTCTTGTCAAAGTGGTACCTTTTATCTTCTATTTAAGGATAATTCCACTAATGAATTCAACATTTATCCCTTATAAGTGAATTTATCTATATCAAGCTGACTCTCTTTCACCCCATAGCTAATATAAAGCCATAAATCTTTCTTCGTCAATTTTGCCAACCTATGAGAAAAAAATACTTAAATTGCTTAAATTAAGAATGATTGATGTATGAGTAGTTTAACAAGCTATTCGTGGAAAATTTGCTTATTTTTCTTGAGTTCTATGAGAAAAATACTTAAATTAAGAATGTATACCACTCTTAAAATACTTTTCATGTCTTCACAATTTCCTCGTTATTATTTACAAATCCCTCCAAGCTTTAAGTCTGAAAATTTTTTAAACCATACTTCACAGTTGATTATGCCTTTCACATGTCCTAGCTCTTTTTTTTTTCTCCAGATTTCTGATGTAATTTACTTGATAAATATATACATCTGGACAACAAATTGATAGTATAGAAAATGTTTAACAACTTTGATAAAAATCATCATTTTTGCTTAACTCCTCATTTAATAATAGGGATGGCGAGGCAGTCCGAACCAAGCCCGAGCTTGACCGGGCATAAGACAATCCTACCCTATCTATTTTTTATTTTTATTTAATGAAGAAAAGGAAAACGATATCATTTTGTCATTTTCTATAGTAGTTGTTGGGCCTCAAAGCCAGGTTAGGCCTGGACAGTTTGACTCAAGGCTTGATCAACTTGATCCTGGCCTGTGGACCCCATGCTTGAGTCCAATTGCCAACTCTATTCAATACCAATGAAGTGTTTATTTTCTCGCTTTTTATTAATATAGAATTTCTTCAAAACCTCATTTGTATATTTTTGTTGACAAACAAAAATTTCTCATTGACTCTAAACCATCTATCTCATATATGTCATTTCAAGATCCTAGCCAAGTTTCAAGGTTTCAAGATAATATTTATACTAAGAGGTCTCTAAAGATATAATCAACAAATCATTATTCTCAAGCTCTTTCATATACAACAGAAGCTCACTAATGCTCTTATTGGATTCAAGCTACAGTAAATAATAATCAATTATACTAATAGGCTCTCAGTGCCTACTTTAGTCCAGACAAAGCTTTCGTGAGAAAATATACTTTATCTTCAACTCCTTTAATAAAGAAATCCTTAGGCTGATCAAAATAAATCACCTCCTCTAAATTGCTGTTAAAAAAATATTAACATTAAGTTGGTAGATCTTCCAACTTTGCTAAACAAATAAAACGAAAGTCGACATAATTGTTTCTATAAGTGTAAAGGTCTTAAGAAATTCAATTCCATACTATTAAACATATATTTTTAACTGTAAGTCTTGCTTTCAACTTACTAATAGAATCGTCAACACTAAGCTTGGTTACTAAAACCATTTTACTCTAGTGACACTTTTGTGGCTTGCTCTGTCAATTAGCTCCTAAGTTTCATTTTTATGAATTATACTAAATTCTTTTTCCATTGTTTTTCAGTTAAATAACTAAGGCCCATCATTCTAGCTTATCAACTTAGGAATTGCTACATTCCATCTCTATCAAATGTCTATAAGTCATTTTTTTTCTTATCGCTGCTACATCTTTACTAGAGTCATCATTAACAATTAAATTGTCTTGTTCTTGAGAGATTTCACTCTCATTATGCTTATTTTTTAAGACTTTATCTTATACTTTTTCTTAGTTCTAAGCTTTCCATTTATTAAACTTCAAATTCCTACTTATTATCAACTTTTATAATTGTTGTAACTAAACTCTAGAACCTTTCAAAATGTCATTATATCTAAATAGACTCTCAACTGTCTTATCAAGTCTATCTATGTTTACATCCGACTTATGTACATAAAATACGCTACCGAACACCCTAAGATGTGGACTAAAGGTTTAACACCACGACTTCATATGGTGTTTTACCCTTTAACGATCATACAGGGAGCTTGTCATGCAAATCTAGTGCAGTATTCACTACTTCTACAAAAATTTTCTTAGAATTTTCTTTTTAAACAATAAATATCTTTGCATCTCCTTAACAATTATATATTTTTTCACTTAGACCATTTTTCACTACTGTGTAAGTGAATATAAGTTAATGTTCACTACATGCAGTTTTATAAAATGCATTAAAATTTTCTAAATTGTATGTTATGTCATTGTCAAATCTAATCACTTTTAGTTTGATTTCACTATAATTCTTCTTTAAAGTTTAAAAAAAGTGCTACTTTTGATGTTTGTTTCATAAAAAAAGGCACAAAATACATTATGTTAAATCATCAATAAACATATAAAATTTCTATCATCATTCAGAAAAAGGGTCCTTATTGTTTTGCAGATATCTTTATAAACTAAATGTAACATTTTAGTTACTTTCTAGGCTTGATTAATTGGAAAAGTTAACTTTCTTTGCTTTCTAAGTTGACATACAGCAAAAACGTCATTATGATGATACATAAGAGGCAAAACATTCTTTTAAAGTTGGTGTATAGAATGATAATTTACATATCCCATTCTCTTCTATCCATAAAGTTAAATCATTAACCAAATTATACACACAACATAATTATAAACATTATGATTCAAGAAGAAATACATATTGGCTATTTTTATACAAACCAATTCAATGCAAAAAAGTGTCATAATCCATATAATTTCTATAGACACAAAATAATTTATTTTGAGCAATTGTATACTCAACAAGTTCTAATCCATTTTAGAAACAAATAACAAATCAAGAATCAATTTAATAACTAATAAAGTCTCCACAAAGACTAATCCTCTTTCTTTAGCTTTAATGCATTTTTATTTCCAATATTCACCTTTAAAGTGAATAAATTGTTCAGTTCTTTGAAGACACTTAGATATGAAGCTATGTAGTGTGTGCAACCACTATCAATAAGCTAATTTCTTCTGTTGTTGTTACTAACTACATAACATGAAGTAATAAACACTTCCTTATCTTGGTCTCTCCATCTTTCTTTTTCTTATCCTTTCTATCACTAACATTCCTCCTTCCCTTTTGATACAATTTACCTTTATCTTTGTGTTGTGCCAATAAAGCACCAACAATTGCTTTTTTATATCTAATTACACCCTTCTTTGCTTTTGAGATTGCAATACATTAACCAACTCATATATGAAACCTAAGAGAGATTCTTTGAATTCTCCAATAAGGATATATTAGCCTCAAACTTTTCAAGTAAACTTACTTTCTCAATAATTCTTTAATCTGTCAGCTCTTCTCTAAGCAATTTGATTTTGTTTATGATAATCATAAGCTTTTTAACATATTATGAATATCTCAAAATCTTCCATCTTGAGATTATCATATTCTCTCCTTAAATTTACGACCTGCATCTTCTCTATCTTTTTGGTGCCTCATAACTCCTCTTTGAGTTTGACTAAACTTCTTTTGTTGTCTCACATGCCATGTTCAATCATAAAAATTATATTTTACTTAACTTTAATATGTAGTTTAACACCTTAAACTTCTCAATGGAATTCATATTATGGTTCCTTAATTGAACTACAGAAGGATTCTCAGGCAATGAAGATGCATCTATACCAATTTTTAGTTCTTCCCATAAATCACTAGTTTTGAAATATATCTTAGTTTTGACAACCTAAATTTGATAAATTTTTCTTATAAATACAATTGGAGGAGAGGTCTAGAAATAATTAAAAAAATCATTTGACTATTTCAGTTTTTCAAAAAGAATTTCTTGGTAGTTATCTTTCAAACTCTCTGTAGCTTATAAACTCACAAGACCTTAAAAATAAGGTTCTAATACCATTTATTTTATTATAAATTAAACAATAACCAAAGCACACAGTTTTGATAGAACTTTTCTATTTTTAGAAAGTCAACAAAACGCAGAAAAAATGAGAGTATTTTTTCTAAAAAAAGTTACTTCTCAAACTTTCATTCAAACATGCTTAAAGATATAGAATAGAGATAACATTTTCTAATGAACTAAATTTGTAACTACTCTATGTACTTAAAGTAGAGATCTAAACTTAAAAATAACGATCATCACAAAATAGTATCAACTATTTATTAATATATTTTCAACATATTGTTCAAGTTAGCAGCTAGATAGTTTCAACTTTTATAATCATTCATCAATAGTTTTATCATAGGCCCTTACTCCATAGTATCCCGTAATTTGATACAGAAAGTTAATATGGAATAACTAATACAAAGATGTAACCTTTTCTACATTTTAATGAAAATAAAGGAAAACTTTCCAAAAGTTCTTTAGTTACTATGTATATTATCACATCTTACTAGACTTATGTCTATGATAATTAACTATCTTTTGAGCTACTTAAAATAGAAAACTGATTAAAATAAGGCATAATTTATAGTATTCTTTTCTATGTACAAAAATAACATTGTAAATATTCTAAATAGACAATAGAAAGTCATAACCAACCACATATGTCATTACAATAGCCAAATTGTAGTGGTATATGATGAGAAGAAGACTAAGGTGCTTCACTTCTTAATTATGGATTAGCTGATCCATTTACCATTCAAGATGATGTAAGAACAAGTAGTAATCTATACTACATTTATCTATGCTTAAAATCTTATCTTTTAGAGAATCATTATTTGGTCCAAACTCAGGGATTTAGCCTCTTCTACAAAGTCCCCTTAGGTCATCATAGGGGACTTTAATAATATGTTGCACCCATATGAAGTTGAAGGAAATTCATTTCTTAGAAACCATTCAAAAGCCTTTAGATATTGTGTTACATGTATAAAATTTATAAATATAAACATGAATAGGAACCTTTTTACATGGTGTAATAACTAAGAAAAGGAAGGTAGTTTGTGAGGAAAAAAATCTAGATAAGGCTATGATCAATGACGAATGGATGCAAACCTTCCCTAATAGTATGGGCACATTTTTTAATCTTATATTTTCTGATCATTCTCATATTATTGTCTAGGTTTCTATCAATATTGTCAAATAAAGAGTTCCTATTAGGGTTAATATCTATTTTGAAAAATTAGAGGGATTTAAAAAAGTGATTATTAAGGGCCTTAGTGTTAAAGTTCAAAGATAAAAACTTCTTATTAATATAAGAAAACTTCTTTGTATAAAGGAGGAACTTAAATTTTTAATTAGTAGAAAGTTAGAAACACTCAATAGCATGCTAATAACTTGAAGGAGAGGAGGCTTAATAGATCTCTATATCTAAATCTAACTTGCCAAATCCTTTACATAGAGGAGAAGGAAGATATTTAATATTATATTCAAGCTTTAAAGTTTAATAATTCTCTCTTAATCTAGCAATCAAGAATATTTTAGCTAAAGAATGTAGATAAGAATTCTTCATTTTTTTTAATAAATCAGTACTTTTTAGATACCTCTTTAGTGGAATAATATCCTTGGAGAAAGTATCTATCTCACTAACTTCATAAAAAATATATTCTTCATAAAGCTTTTTCCTTATTCCCCAATACTTTAGGACCACCAAGTACGGGGAATTCTTCAATCTAACTTCTCAGCTCTATTATACAGGCTTAAATTTCTCCTCAAGAAGTGGAATTACTCTTAAGGCCTTTTATAGAGAATGATGTGGAAATAGCTCTTCTTTCTCTTAATTCTTATAAAGCACCAGTTAAGATGGCCTAAATGCTTTCTCTCTCTCTTTTTTTGGTAAAACTTAACCTCATTCAAATGGTGACCAGAGCAGTTTTTGAATTCTTTAGGAAGGGGAAAGTGTTGAAGGAGTTGAATAGAACATTTATTTATCTCATTCCTAAAGGCCAAGCTCCTAAGTCTCTTAAAGACTATAGACTAACAGATTATTACAACACCATATACAAAATAATCTATAAACACATTATGGATAAGCTAAAGCAGGTGCTACTAACTTATATTGTTACATCTCAATAATTGTTCAAAAACTATAATTGGAGACAATTTCTTAAATATTCAAGAATTATTCAAAAATTTAATAAGAAGTATACAACTAGGAATTATCCTCTCAAAATATATTTTCATAAATCTTTTGATTCCTTTGATTAGAATTTCATCTTGAATGCACTCAAGTCTTTTGTACTTCCCCATATATTTGTTGATTAGATAGAGCAATGCATCACAACAGTTTCTTACAATGTTCTAGTCAATGGCGAGCCAATTAAGTTCATTAAAAGAGCTTAGGTTTAATGAAAGGAGATCTTATATCTCCATAATGTTTATATGAGGTGTGGAGGTCCTTACTGTACTTATTTATATTGAGCACGGAGGCCCTGACCATACTTATTTATATTGAGCATGGAGGTCCTGACCATGCAAATCTCTACTAAAAAACTAGCATAAATCCTCTTTTATTGGAAAAGAGAGAAGTTTTGATCACCTCTGTAGGATTCAAGAAGCCCCTCCCATGCAATCTGATGACCCTTATATCAAATTTTGTAAAATTGATGCCCTGAAGAGATATCACTCAGTTTTAGACTCTTACAATTTTTAGCTAAAACAAAAGATAAAATGGTATAACTGCAAAAGGGAGAAAAATTTCAAGTTCTTTCATAAATTCATCAAAGGGAGAAGGCATAGAGGGAGAATTGTTACTCTAAATGACTAGAATGGAAACACCGTGACTAATCAAAGTAATCTCAAGGAGTTAGCTTATTCATATTTCAAGTCCATTATGGGAGAGTCATTTAATTCCCCCAATCTACCAGATGAGCTAGTTGACTTCATTAGAAATGCTCTTAACCCTCAATATATTTTATAATTGATTAATGAGGTTACCTTTAAGGTGATCAAAACTACTCTCTTTTCTTTTAACCAAATAAATCTTATGGTCTAGATGGTTTCAATGCCATATTTTTCTAATTAACTTAGGAAATAATTGGCTCAAACGTGACCAATGTAATCCAAGAATTCTTCAGAACTAGTGTGCTTCTTACTAAGCTCAATAAAGTTTATATATGTCCAATGCCTAAAGTTTACTATCCATCTCCTATTAATGAGTTTAGGCCTATAACATGTTGTAATGTGATCTACAAAATGATCTCTAAGATCATAGCTACCAAAATGTTAAAGACTTAAGTTTAAACAATCAAGTTTAAATGTTTGACAAGATAAATGTTATCAACAACAAGGATGTAGGCATCTTTAGTTGGAAAAAAATGAAAAATTTTCTCTTAAAAGCATATTATTAAATTGTAACAATTCAATCAATTATTGCCAAAAAGAATGCTATAAAAGGTTTTAATTTAGATTATTGCAAGTCTTACTTTAGTAGGATCGTTGAATTAGTAAAAAGAAATATCATAATAATTATTATCATAGTTACTATATTCTCCTAGATTTTTATTCCAATAGAAGGACTATGTATTCACAACATTGCTGCAAATTTTCCCAATTGTCTCAAGTATCAAATACAACTTGTATATAAACCTTTATTTTTCACTTGAAGAGAAAATAAATTAATGTTGGGACCCGATCTCAGGAACCGGATCCCAACCGGAAAACGGAAACAGAAACGAACAGAATCGAAAGCACGAATTCTTTTCGAATTTGGAAACGGAAACGAAACGGAAGCAAATGCCGACATCCGAAAGCGCAAATCTTAGGAAACGAAAAGTTGCTTTGGAACCTTACCCTAAGACCAATCCGAAAATCCGGTATAATTTTTTTTAATTTTATTCATTCCTTTTCTCTTTAATCAATCTCATACCACTCAAACAACACATAATCCCATTTGAAAACTTAACCATTCCAATCTCACTATCTTTTGCCACGAAATTTCCAAAATCTCAAAATCACTAGAATTGGTTTTAATCAGACATATTCTAATTACATTTTTAAAACTATTATTCTTATTTTAACTTTGCCATAACCCGATTTTCTCGAAAATCGGGCAGCATAACGGTTGTATTTTAAACAGCCCAAAAATCTGCAAAGAAAATCGGGCAGCATAACGGTTGTATTTTAAACAGCCCAAAAATCTGCAAAGGCAAATTACACTTCTAATATCACAACCAATAACACAATCATCAAAA
>JAOSBP010000206.1:34298880-34343222 GCA_027563825.1 Erythroxylum mucronatum
AAAAGGAAAAGAAACTAGAACAGTGGCTCAAAGAAAAGGTGACTGACATAACAGAGCAAGTTTGCTTCTTCAGAACTTGTTGGTTTTTTTATGTGGAGAAGAAAAATATATGGAGAAGTTTCTCATTTATTTCATATCAGCTTTGGGTTTAAATAGCTGAAAAAGCTAACAACAATCTAGAAAAATAAGCTATCCTAATCATGATCCCTAAGAATCACATAACAGATAACAATCCTTTATAATAGGATTACACATTTGACTTGACTTTTATTTAAAATGAAAAACATAACAATCACATGCATAAATTTAAAGCAAACATTCTAACACTCCTCCTTGCTTTAAAGTTTTGCAAAGCTTTAATGTCAAAATAATTCATTCTCCTCAAGTTGATCGTTTATAGCTTGATTGGCTTCTTTCACATTTTGTTGCGCGTTACATATCCTTTCAATATGTCCTAGTTGTCCACACTTGTTGCATCTTACATCTGGCCTCCACCAACACTTATGTTCTGGATGATTTGTTTTCTTGCAATACGAACATGGTGGAAAACTCTGAGCATTGTTGTTATTAATCTTCTTTTTGTTGTATGACTTTACTAGATAAGCGCCTTCTACGATTCCTTCTTGCCTCATAAGTCTCCTTTGTTCTTGTGCCTGTAATGCACTTAACAATTATGCCAAACTGATTTTTGCTAAATCGTTTGAGTTTTCGAGTGATGAAATTGTAGCCTCAAATCTTTCTGGGATAGTTACTAGAATTTTTTGAACTATTCGAGAATCATTAAAATTAGAACCAAGAAACCTTATATTATTGGCAATAGCAATGAGCCTGTTGGGGCAATCTTTGATCGTTTCTGAGTCCTTCATTTTTTGTATCTCAAATTCTCTAATCAAGTTGAACATTTGCATTCCTTTGATTCTTTCATTCCCCGCATATTCTTCTTTTAAGAAATCCCAAATTTCTTTGCTCATCTTTAGCGTCATAATTCTGGAAAAAATTGTTGGCGTGACTCCTAAAAACAAGCAAGCTTTTGCTTTGGATTTCCTCTTTTTCTTTTCTTTGTGGATTTTGATTTGAGCCACCGCTAGATTTGCAGGCAAATCTGAAACGTCGTAGTCTTCATTTACAACTTCCCACAAGTCATTTGCTTCAAAGAAGGCCTCTATTCAAACAGCCCAACCTAGATAATTTCTTCCATCAAACACTAGTAGAGTAATGGCACTGAAAGATGATTCTGAATCCATTATCGTGTGGTGTTTGATTTGTGGTGCGGGAAAGCGTAGAATGAGTTATGAGTTATATAGGTTTGTAGGTTTAGAGGTCCCTTAAGATCAAGAGAGCTCTGATACCAATTGTTGTTTTTTTAATGTATGGAGAAGATTCTCATTTATTTCATATCAACTTTGGGTTTAAATAACTGAGAAAGCTAACAAGAATTTAGAAAAATAAGCAATCCTAATCGTGATCCCTATGAATCACATAACAGATAACAATCCCCTTTAGAATAGAATTACATATTGACTAGGACTTTTATTTGAAAATAAAAACATAACAATCACGTGCACAAACTTAAAGCAAACATTTTAACATTCATTTATCATCTAAATACTTATTTACAGTAATTGCCGAGCTTGATTCTTCTTAACTGTAGAATATTCATTGACTGAGCTCATTTTTGGTATACTGTAAAGCATAAACATTTACATCAGTTCCTTTCCCTCACCCATTGTAGTTATCAAGATTTGGAACCTAGTAGATCGGGAGGCAGCCAACAAGTTATTGACTCGTTTCAACAAGAACAACTTTTTAGAGTTTGAAGAAATGCTTTTTCACCTAATCGTGAGCATTACCTTTTGGAATATTGCAACAGTTTTGGCTTGCTGGATTTTCAAGGGGACATTTAGGGGATGCACATAAAGGCGTCATTGGTCCTTGTTAAAATGTTTGCTTTAAGTTTGTGCACATGATTGTTATGTTTTTATTTTCAAATAAAAGTCCTAGTAAATATGTAATCCTATTCTAAAGGGGATTGTTATCTGTTATGTGATTCACATGAATCACAATTAGGATTGCTTATTTTTCTAAATTCTTGTTAGCTTTTTCAGCTATTTAAACCCAAAGCTGATATGAAATAATAAGAATCTTCTCCATACATATCTCTTCTATACATTAAAAAACCAACAATTGGTATCAGAGCTCTCTTGATCTTAAGGGACCTCTAAACCTACAAACCTATAACTATAACCCATGACTCATTCTACGCTTTCCCACACCACAAATCAAAAACCACACAACAATGGATTCAGAATCATCTTTCACTGTCATTACTCTACCAATGTTTGATGGAAGAAATTATCTAGGTTGGGTTGTTCGAATGGAGGCCTTCCTTGAAGCAAATGACTTGTGGGAAGCTGTAGATGGAGACTACGATGTTCCGGATTTGCCTACAAATCCAACGGTGGCTCAAATCAAAATCCACAAAAAAAGAAATAGAGGAAATCCAAAGCAAAAGCTTGCTTGTTTTCAAGAGTCACGCTAACAATTTTTTACAGAATTATGACGCCCAAGACCAGCAAAGAAATTTGGGATTTTTTAAAAGAAGAATATGCGGGGAATGAAAGAATCAAAGGAATGCAAATGCTCAACTTGATTAGAGAATTTGAGATACAAAAAATGAAGGAGTTAAAAGCGATCAAAGATTGCTCCAGCAGGCTCATTGTCATTGCCAATAACGTAAAATTTCTTGGTTCTAATTTTGAGGATTCTAGAATAGTTCAAAAAATTCTAGTAACTATCCCAGAAAGATTTGAGACTACAATTTCATCACTCGAAAACTCAAAGGATTTGGCAAAAATCAATTTGGCAGAATTGTTAAGTGCATTACAGGCACAAGAACAAAGCAGACTTATGAGGCAAGAAGGAATTGTGGAAGGCGCTTATCTAGTAAAGCATTACAACAAAAAGAAGATTAATAACAACAATGCTCAGAGTTTTCCACCATATTCGTATTGCAAGAAAACAAATCATCCAGAACACAAGTGCTGGTGGAGGCCAGATGTAAGATGCAACAAGTGTAGACAACTAGGACATGTTGAAAAGATATGTAACGCGCAACAAAATGTGATAGAAGCCAAGCAAGCTATAAACGATCAAATTAAGGAGAATGAATTATTTTAACATTAAAGCTTTACAAACTTTAAAGCAAGGAGGAGTGATAAAATGTTTGCTTTAAGTTTGTGCACGTGATTGTTATGTTTTTATTTTCAAATAAAAGTCTTAGTCAATATGTAATCCTATTCTAAAGGGGATTGATATCTGTTATGTGATTCATATGGATCATGATTAGGATTGTTTATTTTTCTAAATTCTTGTTAGCTTTCTCATCTATTTAAACCTAAAGTTGTTATGAAATAAATGAGAATCTTTTCCGTACATATCTGTTCCATACGTAAGAAAAAGAAAAAACCAACAGTCCTTGAGGATGCTGTTAGAAATATTTAAACTGTAGTTGCATTTTGTTCGGGCAACAAAGTAACGGAGCTGTATAGATTGCAGTAGAAGAAAATATTCAAGCATAGTTTTTTGCACGAAATGACAATTGGTTTCGCATTTGGGTTTTCAAAATTTCTTCTTTTTGCATTTAGCGGCCTTCTTCTTTGGTACTCTGCTCACTCTTTAAAACATGACCATATGGATCTGTATACAACTGTCAAGGAGTATATGGTTGAGGCTGCAAGAATAGCAAACGCAAACCATTTTATTAGAAACTAGATCCTCTGTCCAGTTTTACTTTGTCTTATTCTATCTCATAAAATCTCAGTCATTTATTTTGCGGGACTCACGCGGGTCTCATGCGTGCTCCACATAAATAAATGGTTGAGATTTATTGGATACAATAAGACACATAATATTGGACAGAAAATCTGGACTCATTTTATTAGTAGCTTACCTCATGGTTTGACACACGTGGGAATTAGGGGTATAGACTTGACGCCAGGACAGAAGCAGAAGACTGCAATTGCTCCAGTGGTACTGGAGAATGCACCCATATTGTTATTGGATGAAGCTAGCTCGTGTAAATTCAGAAACAGCACATAACAAAATTTTCCCATGTTTTATTTATTCTACAATCTCTGAGCGGATTGGACAATGAAAAGTATCTGATTTTTCCAAGTTTGCTTTCTAGCTCTATAGAGTCATGTGGGGATGTTTGAGATTAAGATCCCTTACATCGCTTGCTTCCACAAACTCATAAAACCACTTGTGTTCTTCTGTCTTTAAACTGCTAACACCGCTCTGAGTTGCCTTGTGGGAGGCAATCTTGTTTAATCTCCGCAAGCAAGTCCCGTCTGAGGATGATGATGATAGGATTAATGGCTCGTTTGCGATGGTTGAACTTAAACGTTTGGCTATGAGGATCTCCATCTCTTGGTTTAGAAATCCTTCCAATTTTAATAGTTTTAAATGCCTGAGTTCTGTGGTCTTCCCAACTTGTATTGAATAATTTGCAGTGCTTTCCAGGTGGTAGGTTTTAGGATCAATCTGCACATCAAAGTGGAAAATTCTCATTTAATAAGGTTAGATGACTGAGACTTGAGAAGTAAACAATAAAACTAGTTTCGAACTTTCCTCATCTTAGCTGGATTTTCTTTTTGAGAACTTAGAACTTACAGTGACAAAAAGTAGCTCCAGTGAAGGGCATAATTTCAGGAATGAGACCAGAGCTTCATCATCAAAATTTTCATCTGAATCATCAATCCACCACAATTCTTTTAAGTTATACAATTGGAATTCCACACAGAAATTAGATAGTGATGGGCAGATCAGTGCCTGCAATAAGAATTATTTGGAGTTGAGCTGTTCCAATAGTCCAAGTCGATATAGTATATTTACTACAAAGAAGAGTTCTTGCTAGACATTACCCTGAAGGTCCATTTACACAGAGTAAGAACTGCAGCATTCTTTATGGTCAACAGAACAGGATCAATGTTCTTGACATAGAGTAAGCTATTATCGCTAGGTCCTTCTCTGCAATCAAGCATAGCATCTGCCAGGTTAAAATGATTTTGAGGCCAAAACAAAGGCATTACCCCCCGATAACGGAAAGTTTTAATCTTGTAAGACCTGATGTGGATAAATTTTAGATCAGGGCAGTGAAATACTGATAAATGTACAAGCTTTTTCTCAGAACAGATACTTAAAGTCTGCAAACTATTGCAGGCTGTGATTTTCAGGGTTTCAAGATACTGAAAATTCAATAATAGAACAGAAACAATCTCACTTGTAAGGTTGCTGACGGATACAAGATGTAGACTTTTAATATATAAGGTAGAGCAAGATGGTTGGTTGGCAAGGTATTGGTGATCAAACCGCAATTGAAGGCCGAAAGGAATGGGACATTCCTGCTTTTCAGTAGAAAAACAAAGATGGAGTTTGTTGTTAGGACCAACAATAGCTAGGACCAGACCTTCACTGTCAAAGTGGAACTCAAACTTGCGGGTGTTTTTTGACGGGTTCTGCTCATTGAAATCTATCAGAAAGCTAGAGATTGCAGTGGAAATGTCCTCCTTTTTGCCATGTTGTACTAATGACTTCTCCCATAGACGTCTCCATCTTTTTGAAAGGAAGATAGTTTGAATAGCTGATTCAAAAGGGAGTAAAGAAATGATGCGCTGAAGCATTTCATCTGGTAGGCTACTAATGAAATCTTCCATAGTTTCCTCCATAAGCAGCTTCCTGAGTCAAGTTAAGATATAAAACTATTCCTGTTGAAGTTCCAGGCTAGATCAGATGCACTGGTCAGTGCCTGCTCTACTGTTTTGGAAGGGTCATGATTGAGAATGCTTCTTCTGGTGTGGTTTCCTTTTCTGCTCAAAGCATCAGTACTTATGATTCCTGCTTCTTATCTTGTCAACAAGTCACTCATATTAGAATTGCAGGCACGTATAGGAGTTCTGATGTGGGTAATCAGAGCTATTCAAGACAACCTTTAAGCACCTGATGAGAGTTGATGATCTTCTTTATGTTTTTCATTTTTTTGGTCCCGCCAGTCTGCTTCGTCATTAATTATTTTAAGATATCGCTTAGCACATGATAGTTGACCCTGAGAGCTTGTATCACCTACGCACCTGATCTGCATGTACAGTTGAAAGGCAATTATTATACGATTATGTTATGCCAAGTTAGTATCTTTGCAGGGTCAGCTCTTTTTTCTTGGATTTTCTTGCTTGGAGACTTACTCCATAAGTCTATTTACAAAGAATTGTTACAAACATTAGAATTGAGAGGATTCATCTAGAAGGCGCTTTTGAATGAAAATGATCGAAATAAAAAAAATAAAATTAAACAATAGAATCAGTGATATAATAAAAAATAGAATTTAGGATTTAAATGAAATAATTTGTTTTGGATTATATATTTAGAATAGGATACAATTAGATATGTTTATGATTATTAATTAAGATT
This sequence comes from Erythroxylum mucronatum, assembly GCA_027563825.1. Lineage (NCBI taxonomy): Eukaryota > Viridiplantae > Streptophyta > Magnoliopsida > Malpighiales > Erythroxylaceae > Erythroxylum > Erythroxylum mucronatum. The sequence goes on from JAOSBP010000206.1 coordinate 34,305,346, forward strand.
AGTGATTCAATAGTGTTTAAAGTTAAGATGATGAAGATCATTTTTTTTTAATTATAAGGAAACGGGTACACAGATTAAGCTATGAAACGGGAAAAGGAAACCCCAGCTATATCCTCGACTAGGATATTAAGGCAACCCACAGGCGGGTATTGATACCAATGAATACCAAAATCTAGAGACCTGGCATGATTTGCTAGCCAATCCGCGGCTCGATTAGCCTCTCGGTAGATATGTCTAGCTTTCACATTCCAATCGCGGTTGAGAAGTTGTTGGATCCCTAGAATTAAATTAAAGTGGGCCTGAGTTGTTGTACCTGAGATCGATAAACTGTGAAGAACAGTCAAGGAATCCACTTCGAGTTTGATGTTCCGATAATCCTCGTTCCAGGCTAGATCATTTTAGTAGTTATGTCTACATCTGAAGAAACTAATTCAGCTTTATTAGTGACGAGATAAGGATGAGGCTTGGCAAAATACCTCAGTTTCAGTTCGTTGAGTTCAACTCAACTTGAAGTTAATGAAATTGGTTCAAACTGACCAAATTTTGAGTTGGGTTTGGACTTTTTAAAGAATGATTGCTCTTTGAATCGGACTTGAGTTCCATGGTCCTGAGCCCGACATATATATAAGATATGTTCCCAGTAGTGGGAGAATGTTAGAAATTCTTTATTTGGTGGACAACAATTAATTGTATTTTAATGGTTTTTAATAATTTATTGGTTAAGTTATATAAATTTGATTCGGATAAAGATAATAAAGTGGTACAATAAATGATCTACATTGATGGATCAAAGTTTAAGAGAAAAATGGACCCCAATTAGTGTGGAACGGTCCCATCGAGCCTGGGATGGAGAAGCCCAATATGAATGTTATATCAAGAGGTTAATGTTTCCTGTAGTTGCTCATGCCATTCGTAAATGTAAAGTTACTCTGACTCATTTAGAGGTTTACATTTTAAGAAAACTTTAGAAAGACAATCACGTCCCAGTGAGTAGATCTCGTGAAGGTGACGATAGATTAGCGCTCGTTTCGGCCTTAAAAAGCTCGTATGAAGTTATGGAACCGAAATCAGGTATTTTTCTCATTTCTTCGTTTATTTCTCTTTCACGTTCGATTTGGGATAAGTACTAAGGCTTATTTTACATGTTATAAGTAGTATCGGAGCAATTACGTGATAAGGTGGTTAAAAGCAAAAAAAAATTATTTTTTCTCCATAAGGTTTTCAGAGAGTAAAGTTCCTTTTTTAGTTTTTTCTTGTTTATTGTTGCTTGAAAGTGATATACATGTGTTTAGCTTTAAAAAATGATAAAAAATGAGCCTCGATGGCGAAAGAGACCGTGTGGTGCGTGTGACATATGCGCCAGACGGGTACACAGTACCGCCCGTAGGGCAGTACTGTCTAACGTGTTGCACATGCCAGTATATGATTATGAATTAACAATGTGTGATTAACATTTATAAAGACATTAAATTAACATACAATACTAACTTGCCCATTGTCATACTCAAGGATAATGTCTCCAAAAAAACAACTCAAAACTTTTCACTTATGCTTGACTAAATGGTCAAAACAATATTTTATTTCTTTTTAGTCACCCTATCAATCTACTTGGAAACTTTTTAAATTGTTTATTCTCAACTAATCTCTCTAGTCTCATATTTAATGAACATATTGCATATGGAGCAATAAACAGGAGGGTAGATATTTGATTAGGGAAAAACTTGATCATTCCTTCATTAATCCTCATCGGCTCTTAAAGTACAAGAATAATATGGCTCATTTCTATAATCCCATTTATTCTAATCACTATCTGAATAAGGTTATATTAGGTACAAAGCATGAAAGATGAAGTTCCCATTTAAATTCATTAATTTTTAACCAATATAAAGTTTTTTTTAAATGCTATTAAAAGGTGTTTAAGCTTAAAAGTAGAGGGTTATGAAGTATAGAAGTTTATAAGAAAACTTCAAGCTATGAAATTGTAACTTAAAAAGTTGTACTATAATAAAATAAAAAACATTAAATATGTAATAATTAAAGCCAAAAAGGATTTGTACTCTATCAAAACCTAACCTATCTCACTTCTTAGAGATGTAACTATTAGAGGCAAGGAAAGGAAAGCTCTTGATGTTTATTCATAAGCCTTAGATAATCATCACTCAATGTTGAAAGAAAGAGATAGAGCCAATTGGCTTAAAGAGGGGGGATAGGAACTTCAAAATCTTTCATTATGTTGTCCTTTATAGGAAGAATAACAGTAAAGTTTGCTCCCTTAAGTTCAGTGAAGGTGAAACTATTATCAAACAATCTAAGCTTAAGAAATTAGCCTTCAACCACTTTAAGAACTTTCTTAGAACCTCTAATAAATTTGATTTTGCCTTGTAAGAGCATAAAATATTTATTATTGATTCCATCTCTCAATTTTAAAAGGAGTCATTTACAAAACACTTTTATGCTATAGATGTCAAGCAAGCTTTATTCAACCTAAACACATATAAAGGCCCAAGATGGACTAAATGCTCATTTATTTAGAAAACTTAAAACCTGATAAGAGATATGACAAAACTATCTTAAAATTCTTCTCAAGTAATTGAACAAAACTTATATAAGTCTTATCCTTTAAAAAAATAAATCCTAGATTTTTTAATAACTATAGGCCTATTTCGTATTGCAATGTAATTTATAAGAAAATTTCCAAGATGTTAACAAATAAATTAAAAGAAGTGCTTGACAGCTTCATCAATGGAAGCCAAGGAGCTTTCATTAAAGGTAGTAGCATTGGTGATTTTTTGCTTCTAGCTTAAGAGCACTTTAAGAGTTACTAAAGTAAAAAGGTGTTAAAGAGCTTGTCAATAAAAATTGATTTCAATTTGACTTAATTAGTTGGAAATTCATTCTAAACTCTCAAACTGCTTTTAGGTTCTTTAGCCAATTCATATTGTAGATAGAAAATTGCATATGCATCCTTCTTTTGTATTATATTTTATAGAGAACCTACTTCTTCTTTCAAATGAGCAAAGGGTATTAAACAAGATAATCTTATCTTAGCTTATCTATTTACCATATGTGTAAAGGCGCTCACCATATTAATTTCATTCAAGATTAAGCAAGAATAGTGCTTAAAATTTCATTACAAGTGTAAAAAACTGAGGTTATTTAGCCTTTCTTTTATTAATGATCTTGTATATCTTAGTTCAATTCAAATCCTAATAGATTCCTTAAACTTCTTAAGCATGATTTCAAGCTTTTATACATACATACATACACACATATATGTATATATATACATACACACATATATGTATATATACATATATATATGTATATATACATACATACATATATGTATGTGTATATATATATATACATACATGCATATATATATATATACATACATACACATATGTATGTATATATACATATATATATATCAAGTTAGTTCAATCTCAGCTATCTCATGCCTAAATCATCATAATCTCCCATTTAAGAACCTAGGTATTCCAATCTCTAATAAAAGAGCCACTTATAGAGATTGCCAACCTCTATTGGATTATATTATAAGAAGGATCGATTCTTGGAATAACAAAATCTTATCTTATGATAGGAGGCTTCAACTTATCACTATTGTTTGAAATAACCTACACATTCACTAGTGTTACCATCTCTCCATTACTTAAAGGGTGATTAAGGTTGTTGAGAGAATATTAAAGAACTTACCATAGAAAGGTATGATTGACAATCATTCAAATGCAAAAGTAAAGTGTTGTAAGGTTTTTGCACCTAACTAATAAATGGGATTAGGGATCATCTTGATTAAGTTTACAAATAAAATACTTCTAACTAAAAGGATTTGAAAACTCTTCACTAACTCAATCAATTGGGTTAAGTGGATTCACACTTATATCATTAAGGAGCAAAATGTTTAGTGCATCAAGATAAAGTAAACCTACTCTTAAACCAATAATCAAATCCTAAAGATGAGGGATGTCATAAGTCAAGAAATCAAATTCATAGTTAGGAATGGGATAAGAATTTAGTTTTTGATAATCGAAATGAATTTGGTCCTTTGCATAAGCTCCCTGGTTTGGAGAACCTTTAGTTAGTAATTCCTCTGAATGCCAAAATGGACATAATTACAGTCAATGGAGAGTGGTTTTGCAGACTCATAGGATTTTCTTCAATTATGGACAATGTTCCTAACTATATACCTAATTTGGAGATGGGAGATTTACATATATAGAATAGCAATAGCTTCAAAATGCTCACCAACAAAACTTGTTCAAAAATATCTCTTAGTAGAAGTTGTCTTGGTTTAATTAGATCTCCTAAGAACTTCTTTATTCTTTATATGGCCATCAGGAAAAGCTTGTTAATTGTGGATAGATCAAAAGGTATCCAAATCAATATGATTTGAGATCAAAAGGTATCCAAATCAATATGATTTGTAAACTATGTAATTAAGATCACACTTATTGTTTCTCCTTAGCATTTTGGAGCCAATCACTTGACTATACGAGCTCTCTTTCTTTGTCACTTCCTAGCCTTACTTCATCTTTTGGTCTGAACAAGTTAGATTCACTTACAAAGGATAGCTATCTACATTTAATCTTATCATCAGTTGCGCTACTTATGCTTTATGGAATGAGAGAAATGCTAGAAATTTTTAAGGTGTAAATTAGCCTATCCAATTATTTACTTAAACTATGATGCAATGGATGAGGTAGATTATTCTTACTTATAGCTACACTCGTATCTTATGCCTTGCTCACCATAAAGAAATTCCTTATTCCTTCTCAAAATCTAAGATTGTATGTCTGTATATACGAGTCATATATGATAAATTCATCTTGGTGAATACACTGTATTTAGCAAACATATTCCAAAAAACACCTCCAATTTTGTATGTCTATACATATGAGCCATACACATTAATCTGCACCTTCATGAATATATTCTATATAAGGTAGGTTGTAATTATGTCTAATAGCCTAATACATTAACCAAGTTCAAATGATGTTTAACTTCTCCTTAACTTGCTTTATCAACATGTTTGTTGTATCCCTCAAAGTATAAACTTTTTCTAACAAGATCTTTCTAGATGCATTTAGTTCCTTGACCTAATGAAATCTCACATCCTTCACCATAACACCCATTTATTTATCTTTCTTTTCACTGATCGTAGTCTCTTGAAAGATAGACAAATCTCATCACTGATAGTAAGAGTATACATGACCAACTCTTGTCAACCATATTTACTTGGTAGATTATTGATCTATCTCACTCAATACGTAGTTATACCATGTTGATGCTCTATTCTTGACATTGTTTGATCTCCCAAACCAGAACATTAGGCCCCTTTAGCATATATTATAGATTGTTCTAATTCCACTTATACCACCTTAGTATTGCTCTTGACAAGTTCTTGATGCTCTTATGATATATTTGTCTCAATATACATCACTCTCTGATCATTGAATCCTTAAAGGCTATTATAGACATTTTACCAAGCGCACAAAAATTATAGAGGTCTACTTTCCTATGTTTTACACCTTAAATAAGTTTCCTTATTAAGTTTCGTTATCTCTCACTTATAGAGATGATCCAATAGCATGTGTCACAATGCAAACTATCTTCCTTCAACTCTACTTCTACGCCTCTAACTACAAATGTACCCTCTATCAACCTATAGATATTTTTCGTCAATTTTGGCCCTTTTATTAGTGTCATCATACATTTTACCACCTAATATTGTCTCTATTAGTTTTGCATGTAAAACCATTTGAATTTAATTTACCTAAAGAGATTAGGTTCTTAAAAATGGTGCTTATTAGACACCACTCAAGTCTTAACGGTAATCAAACACAATGATCATTACTTATCATGTTCTAAAGATTTTATAATCTTTATCATCTCCAACTCGATAGTATTGATGTTGATTAATGTGCATGATATAGACCGATCTTTGTTTGGTGTCATTTGATGTGAGCATCATGTATCCAAAATCTATGAGTCCTAAAGTTAATAGCTGAGACAGAACATGTCTCCATCACTAAATCTGAGTCTATGTTCTGTACTACGTTAGTAGACTTTGAAGAATCATGAATTTTTATTTTATCATCATGCTCCTTATTTAGATAGTCCCTCTTAATATGCTCAGTTTGCTTATTCTTGTAGCATGTTATATTTTTACCCTTAGATTTTGACCTAGAACTCCACTTAGATAAGCCATCTTTCCCTTCCTTTCTCCCATGATCATAGTTTTCCTTACATACAACTTGAGAGTTTTCATAAATATTTAGTCAATATTAGTAGTGAGCCAATAAGAAGGTAGTGATATCCTCCACCAATTGTCTCCTTACCTGATGTGAGCATGATCACTACATGTTCAAAAGGAGGTAAAGAATGAATCATTGTTTTATCATCATTTAAAATAATTGAGCTTTGATCAGGTTACTAACTATTTGGTTGAACACATGGATATCTTTATTTATATATGTTCTCTCATATATCTTTAGCTTGTATACTATAATTCAGAATCAACTTGTATGTGAGATACTTCGACAAGTATTGAGACTCTAGCTTCTATATATCAACAACGAATACAATATCTATAACATACTGCATGACCTTATATATCAAACATAAATGATTGGTTCTAACTACTCGCATCTGCAACTCTTTCCTATCAAGGTCATCCATATCTTCCAACTTATTCTCATACAATCCCTTCAACAAGCTTTGTTGCACCAACTAATCCTTCATTTTTTGTTACAATTTGAAATTTTCAGTTATATTGAACTTCTCTACTTCAAACCTTGAATTGAAATCTATTAGTTTATGCCCTTGTAGCCAATCCATTGGAAGCAAATTAAAATATGACATTATTTTTGAGTTAATGAAGAGGCTTTATTTATCTTTATGTATTAATTTAATTAATATTTTATGTTTTAATACTAAAGATAAAATCCTTGGAATAATTACTGTGTAATTGAAATTATGATGAGATCATAATTATAAGATTCAATTTACACTTATGTGTTATTCCTAAATGTTCCTAGTTGTAGTTTCATCAAAACTGGATAGTGTTGAAACATTAAAACTAGCACACATTATGTTTATTTCTTATAAAAAAATAATTGATAGCATAAATTAAATTACTGAGATACTTAAACTAATGTATGGGTGATTATTAGAGAATAAGTCACTGAACTAACCTAATTATGAGAATTCCGAATGGAATATTATTTATGTGTCTATGGATTATCTCATAATGATTGTTGTATAATTGATCCTCAGACTGAGATTACCAAGGTATCTAGTATGAGAATTACTGTATTTTGATGCTATTTATGAATCATCCTAGGATAATTCAGTCGGTAATAATTGGATATAGTATGAACCATATGTAGAAGTTGGAGTAAGTCAATATAGGATTTATCACTCTAAAGTAATTAGAGAGAATATTCTACTATTCTTGATTAGTAATGATTTATGGAATTCTCTGACCAGAGTGAATTGATAGTTGAAAAGGAGTTTTCAATTTCAATTATAAATCAATTACTAATTGGTAAGAACTAACATTATTGGATGATAAGAGTAGACAATGTATCCATACTCTATCCTATTAGAATATTAAATGGCGAAAGGGTTAAATTATACATTATAGCCATGCATAGACAGTTTAAATCAATCACTTTGACATTCCTGATATTTGGGTAATCATAACATGTTGCTACGTCAATTAGATTTATGATTAAAAATTATTTAATTGGAGAATTAAAGATAAATTAAAAGGAGTTTTAATTTATCTAATTCTAATTATAAATGAGAATTATAATTTACAATCATTGCTAATTTATTAGGAACCTAATGGGTCACACATCAAAGAGCAATTTGTGAAAGAAAAATCAATTTAACTAAGTTAAACTTAATTATAAATTTTAAGAAACTTTAAGATCAAATATGAGATATTTGATTTTATTAAAATTAAATTAATTGTAATTAAAATTTGATTTTAATTATAATTAAAGAGATTTAATTTTAATAAAAGACTGTTATGATTTTTCTATTTAAAGGGAAAAGCTTTTTAGAAGCTAGCACTTTTTATCTTTTTCCTCTCAAAATAGTTTGGGAATTGCTCTCTAGATATCATCAGAAATTGGACAATTCATGTTTAATCAATTTGAAAAAGTTTCAAATATTTTTCAACAGAAAGCGAATAAGGTACGATTTCTAAGTTGATTTGTGTTTTAAAATTTATTCAATTATCAAGATCCACTCAGAATTCGTAAAAATTTTCACTATGCTTGTGATTCGATCAAGATCAGATTCCAACAATTACAAGTAAAAGTATTACGAAGAAGTCCTTAATCTATAAAAAAACTAAATAAAAATTCATAAATGATTTATGTTAGAAAAATCTTCAGTTTCAAACCATGTTACACTCAAACCACCATTTCCTATTCTGCTTCTTCGATTATTTTACATCAACAATCACATACACTCAACCAAATAAAACCAAAATATGTCCAAAAGTTAAAAGACGTTAAAAATATATGAAAAGAAATCACACAAATCGGTTAAATGGCTTCCTTCCAACTGTAGCAGGCATAGAAACTGTTGAATCCACACTCCGTTCTCCTATGGATTTAAATGACTGATGCTTTTCTAAAACCCTTTGTGAACTCGATTCCTTATTAGCTAACAAGGAACCTTTGTTCCACTTAAAGGAACCAATGCCTTGTGTTAGAGGGAATGAAAGCCTCCTCTTTTCACTGCTTGGCGTCCCCGGGAACTTCTCGTTAGGGTTGCTGTTACTGTTAGGTCTTACTTTTGCCTTGGTTGAAACTGTAGGAGTCATGTAGTTTGGAACTGAAAATGGTGGACAGCTCATGAGGCTGTCATCATCCTTCAATGGTAAGTCAAAGGGGGACTCAGCTCCTGTAGCTCTTCCTCTTGAATACTTTGATAAGCTGGGGCTGTTTGCTTGTGGAGTTCTATGCATAGGAGTTCTTGCAAGTCTTATTGGCACAAAAGCAGCTGATCTTGTTGATCGGGGTGTTGGAGTATCTATGTTATCGAACCCTGTGTGCCGTTGCTTGTGGTTGCTAGACGTAGGCCGAGAGCTAGGCTTCAGCTCAGAATGAGGTCTCGGTGGAGTAACTTGGAAATTCTTGAAGGCCAGGCTTTCAGGAGTACTTGCTGGAGGTATCTGGCGGTCTAACCAGTTCCACCACCATGGAAATCCATTTGCTCGGATATCTGTTAGAGCTGATGGAGTGGACTTTGGAGTGCCTCTCCACAACTGTACGCAAAACGAAAACATGATATCACAAAAACTATTTATTCCCGAAAGCAAAGACAGATTTCAGATTTCTGCCTCAGACGATATTTTTATCACTGGGATGACAAATGTGAATTTCAGCATGAGAAAAATACGTCTGTAAAATGATCCTGTGTCATGATGACTTTAGTTCCTAGTATTATATATTGCATAAACCTGGTGGGAATACGAATAGGCCATAGCTCTTTCTCTCTTGACAGCTGCTTCCACCTTTCTCTGCATCCTTGCTTCAATTTCTTCTTTTGTCAACAAACTATCATCCCAGTCTTCATTACCTGTTTCAGACTACACAAATGATCCCAGTTATTATTGTCACAGACATGTTTACATTCTTTTTACATGCATATTTTCAAGAAAAAAAACTTAGCATACCATATAAATTGAAAATTTGTCATACATCACATTAAGCATAAATCCAAGGTCAACGTTTATTTAGACATATATAAAGTCAAATGGGTAATGAAGCATAGGTAGCAGCAATTTGGACAGAGAAAATTTACTATAAATTACACCAGAAACTTACAGTGTGGCTCCATTTTCCGAATGTACTCTCTACTTCTTTGTCATTCTTATATTGAGCTTGACGCCGTGCTTGACTCTCTAGCATCTGGATCCTCCGTGACTGAATCTGGGATTGGATCCGCACTAAGAGCTGCATATACTTCATTGCATTCACAGTTTGTCGTTTTACATTCTGTCCTCTGATCACTCCTTGAAGTCTCACTAAGCCCTTCAGAGCTCTGAAGCTCTTTCTTGCCTGCACAAGAGTTGCAAAATTTGTTGGATATAATTTAGTAGTTGCCAAAAGCATAAGAACCAACATTGTCAGCACCAAACCAAGTTGAGTCTATCCCAAAAATTCAACCTGATTCCTAGTGTGGGTCAATTTGTGAACATGTCATTTTTCATTAATGCAACAATAGTTTCGACTGTTGGCTGCTTGACAGGACCCAATTTTCAAGATACTGTGATGCTTCCAAAGACTTCCCATAAAAAGAAGTGTGCTAAAATTTCAACCTACTACTAGAACATGGTTCATTTCTATATAAAAAAGGTCATGATAGTTTCCAATACTCTTGCGACATGTTTTATCATAAAGCAAGCAATAAGGGAAAGAGAAGCTTACAACATAGCCTCTATATGCTGCTTGGATCTTAGTAGCTGAAGCATAGTGGTTTCTTGAAGTTGGTTCTGGTCTACAGTATATCTCTTTGTGACGATTAACATTCTTAGGAGATACTCGTCTAGGGGAAGAAATCCTTGGAGATGGTGCCCTGGGCGAAGTAACTCTTGGTGATATAGGCCTAGGGGAGGAAGCTCTTGGAGACGGAGCTCTAGGAGATGTAATTCTTTGAGAAGGAATCCTTGGCGAAGCAAGTCTTGCAGGTACAAAAGGAGGTGTCGTTGGTTGGTCAGGTGGCGTTGGAGGCCTGAAGATCAAATTATGTTCTCTTTCAGCCTCATCCAAGATTTTCTCAATACTGCTAGGCTTTCTAAAGAGGGGAATGAATGAAGTGGACTCTCCATGCCTTACTCTTGGTAGCCCCTTCTTCTTCTTCTTCTCTTTTGAACTCTTATCTGATTCCTGCAATTTGGTTGAGTAAGATGTTGTCACACTTTTGAAGGCACCTATTATAATCTTAAAAGCAAAGAATTATATATGCCTATCGAGCAAATAATATTGAAAACTCGGACAAAACTCATATTGGAGAAGTTGGATCGAGAGTCACACAACATGTTTACGACACTTGGTTTCCTTTCTAACATTGGAGACAACTAGAAAGACAAACAACAGACATCAAGAGCAAGCAACAAAAAACATGTCAGCTTCATCAATTTGCATCTTCATACAATACTATAAGATATATCTGCCTTTAAGGATGAGTGGAATGAAGTTAAAAGTTAGAAACACTCAAAAGTCATTCATGTTGTTTGCCCATGATACTTTAGATGATCCATAACTATTCAGGTAAACAGATTGCGGGAGAATAGATTTGAGGTTTGAGAAATTTTATTTAAAAAAGAAATTCACCATAAGAATACTACTTACGTTGGCTAGTTTGTCCTTGGAGTGGGGTAGAAAGACCCTCTTGATGGCAGAAAACCAACTCCCTTTCTTTCTCATGATCCTAGCATTACTATCTCCACCTGAACCACGAAACAAAATGTACAATCAATTATTCGCAGAACCAGCCTAATCAGTCTCATCTGTATGAGTATGCAAGGACTGCAAGCAAAAAAATGTTATGATCATTAATTTGTAAACTACGAAGTTATTGTTTCATTAGAGCAGCACTGCAACAGATAAGACGTTCCAAGGCAAAATTCAACCAGATAAATCGATAAAGCCTTCATATCATCCATGAATCTTCTTCAACAAGCACAGTGAAACAAACTAGATTTGAGCACAGTAAAGAGAAAGATAGATGACAGAAATTTTTGAATGAACAAGTAAAGGAACAAAACCAGAAACAGAGGATGAACTGATGGATATTTAAGACGGACTCAGGACCCCCAACACGTTCGTATCATTTCTTAAAAGAGTGGGCTTAACAAGGCTTGAAACAGAACTGAATCTATAAAATTGCCTAAAGTCAATCGAAGTCACAAAAATACAAATACTGCCAAAGCCAAATCCTTTCAAGAAGCATCTCTATTTTAAAGGAAAACAAGTCCTTGACACAATTTTGTAGAAGGTTGTCTGACCAAAAACAAGGAGAAGATAACAATTTAGCTACAAAACAACTAGAAGATGACAGAGGGAGAGTGTTGTTTTCATAAACACTTCCATGTATTTCCAGGCAAATTCACTTCAGAGGCAATTACAAATCTCGAAAAGGAATAATTGTTTATGACTGTACAGGTGATTATAACTGTCTTAAAAGATCAATCAGCTGGCACCTCAAAGAAAAAAATGATTTGGAAGACAGGAAGGAATTTGACATGAAATTCACTTAAAACATCGTCAGAACAGTACAGAACTCTCGAAAAGACAGAAAACGATTCCACCTTTTAAACATAATCCCTTTGTATCTCCAAAGAACAGGCATGATTAACACTCATACAAACCAAAAGAGATCACATGATCATAATAAATAGCCTAACAAACACAGCCAAAAAGATTTCACGAATAGAAATGACACAGAAACTGAGATCACATAAATTTATTACGAAGTACCTTATTTAAGACCCAGTTTTGCAAAGACCTCGAAAAAGCTGTTTAGAAGCCCAAAAAAAAAAAGGGAGACAGGGAAGAGAAGCAGACAGAGAAGACTCCCTCTTTCTATCTCTAGGCTAGTAGGCTTCCTATCGTTTACTATGAAACATTCTGCGATTTTTCTTTTGATTATATATATATGTGTGTGTGTGTACTTTCTTCAGAACCCAAAAGCTCCGATCTTTCTCTCACGCTCTCTCTCTCTCTCTTTCTCTATACAGAACTTTGAATCAGGTTCTTGCTTGTATGACTTGAGCTCTTCCTTCCCCCATCACCATCTTTCACAACTTTTTGGTGGGCTGTGGAAATTCTATTTCTTTTCTGGGTTGATGATGTGTGAGTTGGATTTATAAAACTTCATTTTGGCTTGGTGATGATGATTAAGAGAGAAAAAGAAAGATGACCACTTCCTCACTCAATGTGCCCAACCTCAACTACCTTTACTTCAATGGGAAGACTATTTCAGACCAACATCCATCCCCACTTCGATTAAACGGTTTGGTTTGGTACTCTTTCTCTCTCTGATTATATTTCTATTTCATTTTATTAATTATTTTTTCTTAACTCTCCTTCTTCTTTCTCTACTCCCCACGACCAGCCTTCCACGCGTGCAATCCACGACCCACTTTTGGACCAGGATTTCTTGTATTTCCTCCTTTGTTGTTGTATACTAAAAGACAAGACGACACAACAATAATCCATCCTTTGGTTTGTCTGAAAATCCCAGAACTCATAAAATGATACAAGATTGGTACTTACCTAGTAATACAATATCACATTGGAACCCAACACGTAAGGTATTTGTTTAGTGTAGTTTGCCGATTGTTCTTGCTACTTGGACAAAAATAAATCTATCTACTTTGATTCCATTTGGTTGACCTAGTAATCCAGCTCAATGACAATTCTCTTAACTGAAAGTATAATAAGTCCAAATATTCTTTACCAAAATATAAATTTTTGGAGTTACCAAAGGATTCTTGACTTTTATAAAAAATAAAAAGAGACAAAATAAATTTTTTTTTATAGTTTAATTTATTTCTTATGAAATTGCGTCCTAGGTAGATATTATGTTAGCATTTACAATGGACATATAGGCCCACACGAGAAGAAAAGTTAGACCACATGTAAGTTTAAGTGAGCTTTCTATCTTAAAACCAATTGGTGATAGGTGGAGTAATCAAATAAACTTATATGTTAGTCTTTTTTCCTCTCTTTATTTAATATGGGACAAACTCTTTATATTTCAATATATTATTCTTTTTTTTACTTGTAAATCAAGTAGTTTCGTCATAATAGAAAACTAAACACACGCAAAAATTATTGTCAAGTAAGTAATTAAGATCAAAGTTCGTGTTAACTCATGTTTGTAAATGATTGTATTAGTGTAATCAAACCTTATGTCATGGTACTTTTCACCTTCTTATTCCTTAAGAAAATCTTTGAGTGAGCTTAATTGATCGAGAACTGTTGATCAATATATAAACTTTACTCTAAAATAATGCTATCTTAATTTGGAGATAGAAAGATTTATCAACTGATTAAGCAACTAGGCAATGATCGCATGATCTTAACACATATAACTTTTTTAACATTTAGAGAATAAATTATGAGCTGAGTTATTACGAATGACTCAATCTTCTTGTGACCTGGATAACTTCAACTAAAAACTGGCGACCCAATCTCCTAAAAATCTTCAGATTAGATCAACCCTGGTTGGTTGTGCATGTGTTCGATTAAAGATGTTTCTGCAAAATCCTTAGATCGTAGGTAAATTCAATTAGAGAAAAGTAGGATAAAAATTATCAGATAAATGAGAGCATTACTCGTGGTTGGGTCGGCTGTGCTAGGCCTAGGTCCATCTCCACATGACCACGGCCCGGGCGGTCCATCAGGTATTAGACTCTCATGCAAACACAAAGATCTACGTAAACCTAGCATCCACAACATATATAAGGTTCTATTCCTCCCTGATTCAGATATGATATTGCAACCCTAGTTATTCTTCCGTATTCTCAACTACCAAAACTTCTCAAAAATACTAACTTGAGCGTCAGAGGGGCCTCCCGGGAATCAACTCCCGGCCCGCCTTTATTGTTTTGCAGGTATTTCACAGCCAGAGTTACACAGATCATGGATCAAAACAATGACGTCCAACCTCGGCAAAATCTGGCTGAACTAACTCGATTTATTGAAAGCCATATTCCTAATTAAACTATTAGACTAATTAAAATATGAAGGAGTAATATTATAGCATAAAGAAATAAAAGAGATAATCTTAAAAATATAAGTGTTATCGAAAATAATCTCTTACCGTGTATTATTAAACTTTCTCAAATTTTACGTTTTTGCGAGATTTTTATTAAATATTATTGTTGTTTTTTTTAATCTTGAAATATAAGAATAAATTTTTACATATTGGAATATAAATTAAATTAGAACATACGTCATTACTTAATTCATTTCTGTCACATGAAATTTCACAAATTGGTTGTAAGTTGAGCACTTATCTCATCTACTAATTTCAACAAATACTTGATCTTTAATTAACCTGAAGAGACGTGAAAACCCGGTCTATACACGTATGCCAAAGATTTGGCAGGCCCAGATGGCAAGAAAATGTTGGGACATGATACCCTACACCGAGAGGGGCATGATGCATTCGTTTCTTGTCTGTTTGTAAAGAGGCGTCATGTCATTCTTCCACGATTGGTTGCGGAGGCGCTTTCCCTGATGTCTGAGACCCCAACAGAGATGAGAGATGAGAGATGAGATTAGGACATATATATGGAGCTCGATGTGATGATGAAAATGGGGAGCCACGACAGTACTTCTGTATATGTGATGCACGTGACATGGACCATCTGATCAAGAACAGAAGTCGTATACATTGACTGCGATATGCATACCTAGTGTGGGGATAACGTTGGATATTTGTTGCTGTGACAGAATCAGACACCTGTCTGTGCACGTGAAGAGTTCGTCCAGACTTTTATGTTGGTCTTTAAATTAGAAGTTTTCACATCAGTCTAGGCTTATAATGAATATAAAATTTTAAAAGATTACGGTGCATTGCTGCTGTCTCTGCTCTTTTCAATACAGTAATTTGCAGCAAAGAAAAAAGGGTATTGTTAGTCGGGGAATATATATATGTGGTTCATCTTTCTTTTATACACGTGCCAATATGAAAAGCTGAAAGTATTAGTTAAGCATGAGTTATTGATCATTTCTTGATTAAAAGTTTACAATGCCTGACGATCTTCCACGAAGAGAGGATGTAATTGAACTGGAGAGTCGGCATAATAAGTAAGTCCCTGCAAAGAGGAATTCGCCAAATCAGCAAGATGATTCGCACATCAGTTGCCTTCGCAACATATGTGTCGAATATCAACAATCCATCCTCCTTTGATCAGCTCCAAGCAATCAGTAACAAGAGTATGAGAAGGGTATGAATCAATTACTCCACTTTTAAGAAACTGCACGACAACCATGGCGTCGAGTTCTATAATCAAATGGCTAGTGTTATGCGCTTTCGCCAAAAGCAGCCCTTGACGAAGTCCCCATAATTCGGCATCAAGACTCCTTGAGATGTCAATATTTAATAGAAAACTTGCCACCCACAAGCCCACTGAATCCCGAAACAAACCACCCGCTGAAGCATGGCCATTAGCAGGTCTTTTGGATCCATTGGTATTTAGTAAAAGAATTCCAACGAGGGGTGGACGCCAAAAGATCAATTGACCAGAATGGTTTATCGTAGGTGCTGGGCAAGGTTGAGTTACCGAATACTCGGTCGCCAATGTGATGGCAGTTTGAGTTATTACTCCTTTAAAACAAGAAAGTTATGATTCGAAGTTGTGAGAATAGTTTCTTTGTAAAATGCAAAGAGAAGATTGCGTATAATTAAAAGTTTAATATTGTAAAATAAAAAATATCGTGAAATGAATTTGCCTTTTAAATTTAAGTTTTGAATATTTTTAATGGCATCTTAATTCAATAAAAAATGGATAATATTCATAAACTTGATATGGGTAAAGATCTTCATTTATTTATGATGTATTAATGGATCTACAAAGACAATTATTTACCTCGGCATCCTCCCTTTTTCCTTTCGTCTCCTGTCTCTTATTATCGTAAAGAGTAATTATGTCACTGTTTTAGAACAATTATATCACCTAAAAGAAGTTAGATGCATCATTACCTGAGATCATTATATTATTCTTATAGCTAAAACGTTATATATTCAAATTATGGAAATAATTTTTTTATAAAAAATAAAAAAGAACGGTTATATATATTATTAATCTTCCTCTAATTTTTACAAAGCGAAAAACCTTGTACACTAAAACACGTGGCGTACATTATTCTTATGAAGTAGTTATATAAATTTGAAAAAATAAACAAAATACTCTTTAAATCAATTACATCATATTTGTTCTGACATATCACTTATATAGAATAATTACATCATATTGCATTATTTGTACCCAACATGCCACTTACAATGTAACTATTTTAGATTAATCACATCACTCTTCTAGAACAACAATAACATCGATTTAAAAGAGTAGTTGGGTATTGTTCGGAATCAGTTTTATTGTTTATATTCGATGTGTCACTTATAATCATATTATTCTAGATCATTTGCATCACACTTTTGGAATTGTTGTACCAATTTGAAATATTAATCATGCCACTATTTTTGATAGTTTGTAACATTTGTCTGATACAAAAGATCTGAACAACGGACACTTTTTAAAAATGGAGCATTTCAGACCAGGGGTCAAAAAACAATCATTACCGACAACGCTTTTCCTATGAGGTGAAGTTAAGTTTTGTCGTGGGTAAACAAATAATGAACTAAGCATAGGATCAAACGACCTATGTGCATATAGGTCATCGTGACCAAATAATAGTTGAAGCTGAATTGAGATGATGGTTTTGTCTCTTATCTCACATGTGATTTATAGTCAAGAATTTAGTGCCCTCAGATCAGGGAGGACTTATTTCAAAATCAAAGATACAAGCAAACATAAGGATTTTTTAAATAGTAAGAGAAAACAAAGTGCTCTAAATAAACCTATTTCCACTTTTAGTTGCTTCATTAATTTGTTTTTTTTGGCACAGAGGAAACAAAAAGAAAACAGCAAAAAGAAACTCAACCCTGCAAATACAGGGTGCCAGCGGCATCCTTCAGCAACAAAAGAGAAACAGAAGTTGGGGGCAAGTCCAGCACACGATTGTCACAAGTCGGAGAACGCCCACCGAGCTTGGCGAGATGATCGGCAACCGAATTCCCTTCACAGAGCAAATGGCCCGTTTTGACACACCAATCTTGTTGCAACAGAACTTTGATATCAGAAATAATGTTGGCATGATAATGTGTCACCCATTCCCTTCCTTCCAAAAGCCGCAAAGCTTCCGTAGAATCGGACCATAGGGCAACTTTCCGAAAGTGATTAGCCCAAGCTAAGGCCAACCCTCTTTTTATAGCTAGAAGTTCAGCCTCCATATTCGATCCAAACCCAATGGATTCGGAGAAACCAAG
Organism: Erythroxylum mucronatum; assembly: GCA_027563825.1. Classification (NCBI taxonomy): domain Eukaryota; kingdom Viridiplantae; phylum Streptophyta; class Magnoliopsida; order Malpighiales; family Erythroxylaceae; genus Erythroxylum; species Erythroxylum mucronatum. The sequence continues at coordinate 34,323,451 of JAOSBP010000206.1, forward strand.
CAACCAAGCACCTTGCGCATTCCGAAAGACACCACCAATACCCGCTGGACCCAGATTGCCAATAGAACTTCCATCAACATTCAAAGTCACAAAATCCTCATTCAGAGGCACCCACTTTACCCATTGAACCGTTGTATTTGCAACAATAAAGCCCATAGCAAAACAACCAACAAAGTCTTGAATAATTTGCCAAGTCCATGTCAGTTGAGTATGAAGGTCTAAAATTTTACCATCAATCAACTCCTAATTACGTAACCTCCAAAAGGCCCAAAGGCAAGCCCCAAATTTAATATCCCAGTCAACCGACCCAAAACGCGAAGAAGTAGTAAGAAAGAAGTAAAGCCAGGCCCTAAAATCAAGAGAAAAGAAATCCGAAAAGGTACCTGAACCAAACACAACCTCCCAAAGGATGCGGACTTTGGGACAAGACCGCAGAACATGTTCCATCGTCTCCGGTTCCCGATGGCACCGCTGACAATCGTCAGTAGTGGATAAGTGTATCCGGTACCTCAACGATTGAGTATATAGCCTTCCATGCCACAGAAGCCACACCATCATTTTAAGCTTCTCCGGACCACAGATTTTCCAAATCCAATTCTAAGTAGACCCTAATTGTGCAGTAGGAACGAGACTCGACGCTTGAGATAGCCACCGAAAGTCACTTTTGACAGTATAAGTCTCGTCGGTAGCTTCTCCTCAAAGTAAAACTAGACAGAGAATCTGGTTTCATGTAAAGACTCTTACGTAAGGTGAGTAAGCAATCATGTATATGACCGTTGAGTAGCGTGAGTGGTTTCTCATTCCTCGGGATGAAAACTAGAGGGACATGGAAACTATGCTCTACCCACGTAAATAAAGCTAACTGTATTAGTGAAGTGCAACGTTTTTTTCTTCAAGCGACGGTTGTTTATTGCTACATCTTTTTCTCAACTGCATATTCCTAAGAATGTAGAGTTACCCTTCTCGCAGGAGCCACTAAAAGGAGGTAGAAAAAAGATGGAGGGTAGTTTGGCTGATATGAGCCACCTGTTTGTGACGGTGTTCTTATCTTACTTCGCTACTTTTATGGTGATTCCGGCGATAACAGATGTCAGCATGTCAGCTTTCTGCCCTGGTCAGAGTCACTGCTCACTTGCTATCTATCTTTCAGGATTGCAGCAAGCTGTACGTTCTAATCTTCAATTTTCTTAACGGCCTCTTCTGCTTTTCTACACCATTCGATCGATCACTATGTTTTCTTTTTAAAAAAGTATTTCCGTTGGTAACATAAATTTTGTCAAAAAGTTTCCAATTTCTAATTACAAGATCCAATATAAAGACAAATATTTGCCAAAAAAGAAGTGAAATATTTCACACATTCAATCTTCTTAAAAATCATTTTAAAAAAAACTTTTCAAGTAACTCACCAACAGTCAATAAGATTTTGTCCAATTTAGAAATAAGCAAAACTTCCTAAATAATTTTTATACTTATTGGAATTTGAACTATAATAATATTACCTCTTCCTTTCACTTAAGAAATGCTGCATTACCAATTCTTATTTTATTGGTGAAGCTTGAGGTCATTTGAATATTAATTTATCAAGTGTCATGTGGTAAGTGCAACTTGAGTTCATGAGCTACTGATGTGATAGAGCAAGCTCGTAGTGCCATTATAGTGAAGAGACACTCATTTGTTTGGGGTTTCTTTATTCTACTACTTTTTTCTTGTTTATGCTCTTTGCCTTTATTTTCACATACTTTCTCTGTGTGTCCCAATTGGTTGCATGTCTAACATTTTGCACTAGGCCTATACCATCAAAAGTTTGGAGTATGGTTGATTCACAATGTGCTAGGTGGAAATATGCCTTTAACCTTTTGCTACGCACCTCTTTTCTTTAATTTCTTCTCTTTACTTTTCTCTTTATCCTTAGTTTTTGAAGCATGAGGTGGTTTAGAGTTTGCCTTACATATTTCCATCGTCAACTTACTCTTTTTATCTTAAACTCCTTCTTTGTTCTTGTACTTACATGAAATTCATCTTTATTAAAGCGAGTTAAGTCATGTCTCTAGATTCCTGGAGAGCTAAAATATGTGTTTCAATTTCTTTAGGACAATTATGAGTACCTTGAACTCTTTGATAGTTTTAACCTAGCTCACTCATTCTCAGCATTTCAAATTCTCTCAAGAGGTTGAGAGTTTGAAGCTTTCAAATCTTTGAAACTCTTCTTTAACCTTGTTCTAAGCTTCTTTACCGATTTCACATGTCATTATTCTCATAAAGAAGGCATCTAAAATTGGGCGTATGTGTTATGTACAACGAGTATCTTCTACCTCTTACTTTTCTTTTCGCTACGATTTTTCATTTAGTTCATAATTAAGTTGTTTAGAAGAGATGGAGGAGGTGTTTCTGTTGCTACTACGTCCCAAAGATCAAACGTTACTGATAAGCTTTCATTTTGACAGGATATGTATGATAACTTTTTATATTAAACGTTGGAGGAACAATTGTAGAAAAACTTAAAAAGGTCATTTCTTGTAAAGCAACTTGTTGAAGATTTCTTAAATATAGTACTTGGGAGTTGAAAAAGGGATATCCACTTATTCTTTTTAACTCTCACATGCCTCTTAAGACCATAAATGAACTGTTATTTGTGCATAAACTAATGTCAGGAACTTTGAATGCTGGAACTACAACAATTGTAATTGAAAGGTTGAGTTTATAGATGTTTGTGGTGTAAAAACAGTAAATCATCATCTATTTTCAAAAAACTTTAAATCAACTTATTGATGTTTTGATGAGTTGTTACTTCTTTCCTAGCTTAGTTTGACTTGATCCTGCTAAGCTTTAGAACAAAAGGATTGGACAATTGGACATGTAAGAATGCATAGCTTCTCTGTTTTTAAAAGAACATCAAATTTCAACACATTGATTATGTAGTTAAGTGACTTCTATTTCAAATTTTTTAACTTTCTCTTCATAAAAGAAAAGGACATTGGCATGTTTTCTCCTAAACGGTGTTGCAGAGAAACATGAGTTATTTCAGTTGATGTTTGATGTGCTTTGAGCTCATCTCATTCATAAATGTTTTCGTTTTGTCTTTACCAGACATAATAAGAACAATTCAGTAATTAGCTTTCAAACTCAGTACTGCTTGCCCTTACTTCCAACTGCAAATCAAACCTACCATACAAACTGTTCCAATATATATCCACATATATGGCCAAAGTCAGGATCTTTTCATCAAAGATATACTATGGTACTAATCTTATTGATATAAGGATTTCACAAGATATACTTGAAATGGCTTTTCTTGACAGTTCTACTTAGAACTAAAGGATATAATTTTAATAGCAGAGTATTACAAAAGAAAAAGAGAGTACATTTGACAAGCCCTTCAAGATGAATACGCAACCGTTGCATATACTTTATACATCTTTTGGTAAAGATGGCTTTCACTAAATCCACCAAATCTGGTGTATTTCACAGCAAAGTTATGATCAAGCTGGAAACGAATATACCTATTAAAGAAATGAAGTTGAAGAACCATTTTGCCTTACTAAACATAGATTTGACGAGTATATATCCCGGGAATGTAGAACAGGAGTGACAAAAATATGAGTTTTAATTGCAGATTACTGGACTTGGGAGTGTGGTAATGATGCCACTGATCGGGAATCTTTCGGACAAGTATGGTAGGAAAGCTATGCTTACACTTCCTATGACTATCTCCACTATTCCTCTTGGTATGCCGTAAGCTATTTTCATTTGCTTCATAATTAGTTGTTCCTTAAGGTCTTTCCATTTTGGTGGTGTGTGTGGGGTGACTGTGGAATGGATCCTCCATACACTATTAAAGTGTTGTGAATCTTTTTTTTGGTAGGTTTCATGAAAAATATTAACCCAAGATGCTTCAGTTCTTTTTCTTGACTTGGAATGGAAGTAATTGCCGTTTTTGGTCTTCGAAAATTACACTTCCTTTCTTACTGTTGAAGTTTTTGGTTACAGGTTGCTGTTAGGTTGCTCTCGTCTCTACCTTTCTACATGCCTTGTTCTTTGTCTAGACTAAAGTGAACTTCCTCCTCAACCTCCCCCCCTATTTTTTATTATTATTATCTTTGCCTTGTTCTGGATCCGTACGCTCTCCGTAATCGTTCAGAACACTTCGTCTTTCTAAATTTCAGGTTTGCAATTTAAAATATGCTTCCCTTATGCTTTGTCCCAGTACTGATTGTACAACTATCCCCTTAAAGCCAAGAACTTCAATTTTGGTGTCGGCCTTCAAGACCAGGCTGTTCTATGCAAATACAAGACAAATTAATACATGTATAGTAAACCCATAAGTTTATATCTTTTTAAATTTACTGTCACTAATTACAAGGGACTGCAAATGTTTTCCAAGTTTATCATGCCATGTTGTGAGCATGAAGATAGAAGACAATAGATTGGAAAAGAAAAGGGAACCTTTTCCTCCTTGTGATTTTTCCACTTCACATACTAAACACCGATATTATTTCTACAGTTATACTGGCATATAGAAGGACAACCAATTTCTTTTACGCCTACTATCTGCTCAGGACTATTACAGCTATGGTCACCAGTGGCAGCGTTAACTGCCTTGCTCTTGCCTACGTGGTATTTATCTCAACTGGGTCACTTTTCTATTAATCTTGCCTACTTTAGGAGGTACCAATCTCAGTCACAGTCCAGAAGTTGGGAATTTGCAAGTTGTGTATGGACTGTGCAGCATTATCTTAACCCTGATAAGTTGCTAGACAGTTAAATATAGTTAAGACATAAAAACACTTGAGAAAGTTTTCAACTTTGTCTCCCTCCCATGCGAGAAACCATTTGATGTTGTCATTCTCTCAGGCAGATGTTGTGTCAGCTGGACAACGAGCATCGGCTTTTGGAGTTCTTTCAGGCGTCGTTTCTGCTGCTTATGTTTTTGGAACCTTGGCTACTCGCTGCCTTACCACTGGTTTGGCGCTTCAGGTTGTCTTCGCCGTTTTAGCATATTTTTGTTATTTCAACATTATAAGTTCGAACTTCAACAGGAATAGAAGGTTGCAAGTTTTTTGATAATACTAATCATTTTATGGCAGATTGCTGCAAGTGTGTCAATTGTTGCTGCTGTCTACATGAGAATTTTCCTCAAGGAAAGTGTTCAAAACTTGACGCAGCCGATACTGAAGGAAGCACCAGATGACATTGAAGGTCATAGCACTTTACTTCCAAAGGCAACAGAGTTCAAGGCAATTCCATCTCCTAGAGATCTCTTTTGCTTACTTAAGATCAGGTAGGAGTATAGAATTTGCAAATACAAGTGCAAATCATTGTTGCTTTAAAGTTCAAGTGCTCGTTGAGTGGAAAATCTTGATCAGAAACTATGATACAGGTCTTTTAGTTTTATATTTTATTTAATCGCACTATGATGATCTTATTCGCCCACTTGGATATCCCAATCAGTTGTAGGGAAGAAAGCACTATTATCTTTTACTTGAACCACATGAAATTCTTAGTACACTCTTCCAAGACAATATTTTGTTGGTCGAAGTAAAAGCCTTTAGTGGTCCTTTATGACATATTTTCAGTAATATTTGCACGCGGGACATGCAAGTTTGTTCAGGTATCACTGGACGCTTAATGCAATAATGTGTTTCATATTTCTATTGTATTGGGCTTTGGCAAGCTGAGATAGTTGTTGATTTGTTTCTCTTCCTGTAGATGTAGATTTGATATAATTTATCTTGTAAAACTTGTGTTGCAGCCCAACATTTTCACAAGCAGCAGTGATTGCTTTCTTCAACAGTCTTGCAGAGGGTGGAGTAGAAGTTTCTTTATTGGTAAATTTCTGTTGTCTAATAATATAATCGTGTATCTACGGCGCCGGATATGTTTATTCCCTTGATTACTGAAAAATTACGATAAAGATTAGAGCAGAAAATTTGTAGGAAAGTCTCAAGTTATTGGTTGAAGTGTAGGTAAGTCTGCAAAAAGAATAGTAATGAAAGAAAATCATTGTGAGATGTTCTGCATATAGTTGCAATATGCAACTGCTCAGCAAAAGAACGAAAGGCGTTTGAAGACTAGAATCAGAATAAGTTGGAGGGCCTGCAAGTAAACATGTCAAAAGTTTTATATTTGAATCTTACTCAAAGTTTTGTTGCTTGTACCACGCAGTATTTCCTGAAGGCAAGGTTTAACTTCAACAAAGACCAGTATGCTGATCTAATGCTAATCGGTGGTGTTACAGCAATGGTAATGCAGGTATTCATCATCAAACCATGTTTTTATATTCTTTCTTCAATTTCTAACCCACGTTCCACTTCAAATTCTGGTACTTGATTTAGTATTCCAAAAATAGACAATTATTAAATTTCCAGTTCTTGATTTTATGGACTCTGCAGCTTCTTTTCGTGCCTCTTTTGACACCCTTTATAGCAGAGGAAAGGCTGCTTTCAGTAGCACTCTTTGGGGGCTTCACATATGTAAGAGTCTCGATCTTAATGCTCATTGTTACTATGAAAATGAAGATGTGGAGGAAAAATGCTGACCATGTCTGTTTATGTGGTACCTTGCAGTTTTTGCTTTACAGCATAGCATGGTCGAAATGGGTAATACTTTTTTTCAACTAGTTTTCCTGCTGTTTTAATTAACCATATGTTTCCTTTGAGACAATTCATGCATTCTATGGGCTATGACGTTGGGCGAAAACATGTCTTCTTTCTCCTTACGTGTCCACAACATCTTCTTCGTGGACAGGTTCCATATGCAAATGCTCTGCTTTCTGCTATGATTGTCATCGTGCCTCCATGTGTGAGTAATGAACTTTTTTCTGTGACTAAAATGCTCATTTACTTTTATGAAAGTACTCACTTTTTTCCATTGCATTAACCCATTTCACAACTTCTACAGTTGGGAAGCATTGCATCAAAACAAATTGGGCCAAATGAGCAGGTACAGCTCCATCTACAAGTTATCTTTGATTGCATTTGTTCACGTTCTCCTGAGCACCAATCAAGATTTCCAAAATGTCCACTTTTCTTTTGGTAATCTCTATCGAAAGGAAGAAACCATCGACTAAAAACAATCCTGGGTGTCCTGACCCAATTCTTTTGTGGTTTCAGTTTGATTTTCTTTGTTTAATTTTACTCATTACCTACTTGTCCATTGGATTAATTCGACGCACGTAACAAGGGAAAGGCTCAAGGATGCATTCAAGGCATAAATTCGTTAGCCACCGTTATTTCTCCAATCATATTTAGTCCTCTAACAGGTCTGTGAATTTAAGAATAAAGTATCCGCAGGGACTAGTTTAGTACTTGGGATCGCTGATTTGCTTTTGCTATGAATTGTGCAGTCTTGTTTTTCTCTGAAGAAGCACCCTTTAATTTCCCTGGCTTCAGTATCTTGTGCATTGGATTTGCTATGGTATGACCATTTCTCCTGCTATTCTTTTTCCTGTTCAGTCAGATAACAGTTCATGGCTTGAAATCTATAAGGAGTGGACTTTGTTGTTAATGGAGATCTGACAAGATCGAGTCACGGCCGTTGATACTCAATAGTAAATTGGCTAGTAGATTCCAATGATCCAGGAAGAAATTAATATTGCATTAACAAAATATTGCAGATGATTTCATTCATTCAGAGTGTTTTCATAAGAGTTGCTGCTCCGATTCCTAATCACAAGATCAGCTTTAAAAGTGGGAGGGCTAGTCATGACGATTCGTGAACTGCATCGTTAAGGAGAAGAAAGTCTGTACCACCTTCATTTACCGCTGAAAGTGATTGTCATTTCTCAGATACCCTCGTATCAGAAATTGAGGAACTGAGAAAAGACGGAAGAAAATCTCCTTCTGTACTGATACGTAATATTCTTGACATTTCCAAGAAGGCAGCTCTCATGGACTTGCTGTCAAAATCCTTAGGAAGCTTATCGAAGTTAGTTAAGTGTTCAGTTATCAGGGTAAAAGTCCTGACCAGCAATCATTTTCTTGAAGTTGACTTATCTTGCAGAAACTTTTGTACTTGGAAATATTTGTATATACGCTTCCTTTACGATTATCAGCATTCAGCAGTGCAATTGGCCTCTCGCAACTCGTCATAAAACCGAGGAGAAATTAGTTATAGACGGCCGCAAAAGTATCCAACGTAGAAAGTCAAAGGTTGATGTCACGACTAAAAAACCCTTGCATGCATGCATGCTGACACGTTAGTAGAACTAGAAGTTACGTTCCTGGTTATTTCAAAGAACAAAATTAGTCTAAGAATGGTTCTACCTCACTTCTTTCTTGTAAAAATCAGCTGTTACCATTAATTATTAATGAATTATCTCAAGAACTTCCAATTTCTTTGGGACATTTTCCAACGTCGACCGTATCTATCTTATGCTTCCCCAAATCAGCCAATTACACGGCCCTTCCAGCGACATGATCTTCCATAATGAAGAAGGTAGCTAACAAAGCGTAGTAAACCAGGTCTATCTGATCCATCGTTCAACTGCTCTCTATACAAAATCCATTAATTCCATACTAAATAGGCTAGTTCAACAATTGATAAGAAACGACAAGACACACTAAAAAGATAGATATACATAGGACATGGCATTAGTAAGCTGGTAATGTAAGGCCTCTGTATATATCATTTACTTGGCTCTTCTAAGTCTTCTTCACTACCATCCCTATTGTACAATGATAACTATGGCGCCACAGTATGAAAATGCGAGGAAAAAAAAAGGGGAGGGGGTGGGTGTGCTTAACAATAAATTAATCATGAGAAGATACATCAACAGACCAAATTTCTAAAAAAGAAACCACCTACTGCTTGGTGAAGATGATGATTACTGTACAAGTTTAGGTGATAAGATGGATTGAAAATCGGTTGAGATTAGTTAAAGCCTATAGATTCAAGTTATAAACATCTCTATTTTGTATTTTGTGTCTATTCAATGGTGACCCCTTCTGAGGACTGATAGGAATCCCCCAGATAATCTTTCTTTCCGCCCTTCACCTTCATCTGCCACCTACATCCATGAAATACTTGATAAAGTTTTTGAAAATGGAAAAGAAAAGAGGAACAGGTATGTCAGTGATAAGTTACTACACATAAAGAAATTGCTGCTTCTTAATTCTTGCGCTGCTGATAAATAAAATGATCGATAAACAAGAGTAAGAGTATACCTCTTTAGCTATTTGCTGCAAGACCACTATGATCTCGGAAAAATCAGGTCTAGATGCGGGATCTTGCTGCCAACATTTCTCTAACAGCTCAGCAAGCTTTGGAAGAGTGTGTTTCGGAACTGTAGGCCGTAATCCCTGAACCAGTACCAATGCAAGTATTTACTGTGAGTTGCAATCATCATATACTCTTAATGTAATCCCAAATAACTTCCAAAATCCACAGAATGTACTTCGACACAAGAGTTAGAAGAAGATAAAAGTAAAAGTATGATGTCCACTGCACCTTTTGGACCACACCAACTGCTGCTTGTAGAGGGGTCAAGTACTCGTACGGAAGCTGGGAAGCCAAATAAGAAAAACATGACTTGAGCCCAAAAAAAATTACTTAAAACGGAATCAGAAAATCCAATAAACTAGCTAAAAGTACAACCAAACAGTACCTTTCCAGTTAAAAGCTCCCACAATACAATCCCAAAACTAAAAACATCAGCCTTGTGGTCATAAGGTTTGTGTTCTATGACCTTCAAAGCAAAAGAACTGTTGTAAGAAATCATAAAATGAACAACCAGTTCGCCACACAAGATAATTACCAGATGAGAACTGGTCCATGTCACTGGTCTATTGTAAGTTAGGAAATAAGTAGTAAAGACAAGAATAACCACTTGCAGACATAAAGCAAGGTAACATTTTAAATCTGAAAATAGAATCCAGTTCATGGTACAAAACACAATTGGCCAAAACATATGGCTCTTGGTGCAGAATCCTAGAAGTTCATTCTGATTTTAGTGAGGAATATGGATTAATAAAATCAGTACCAGCAAAAGATACACCAATATGTTGAAATAAATAGGTTATCCGGTTGCCATCAATTTTTAGCATGAAAAATAGTTTTGTACGTTTTGAGAGTAGCCAAAGGGGTTTTGTGACATGTAAGCACCACTGGTTCATTTTGCAACATTTGTGAGGGCCAATAATTGTATCTTCTGCATGCTTAATATAAGTACCGAGTAGTAAGAAACATCATCAAAAACTTAACTGCGTACACTTTAAGCAATGATAAAGAGGTCTAAAAGTTCTAACTAGATATGTTTCTAAAAATTACTTGGGGACCAAGAAGAGAAAAGGGCAAATAAAAAGATGCACCTCAGGAGCCATCCATCTGTATGTCCCTGTTTCTGCTGTCATAACTCCAGATTGACTTTTCACTCTGGCAACCCCAAAGTCAGCTACTTTAACCACCTGATATGCAAACAAGTCTCAACATTCAATAAACTTGCCTCATAGGATGGAAATTTCCTAAAATGAGATATGTTGAGTTTCAGGGTCTCATAAATAGACACCCAAGTATTGGCAGAACTGCCATCACAGCCAATAATTAGTAAAATGCAAGTCACTACTCTTGGTTCATGAAATGAGAATAGATGAATGAAAGATAATCAGGGAAACTTTTCTATTACAAATTCAATTCGCAGTTAAAGTATTGCAAGTTTAAATTTCTTTAGGAAAGAAACACCATGGATGAGACAGAAACAAACAGAAACGTAAATTGAAGGGAGAACCTCACTTCATTTTCATCCATGAGAAGATTTGCAGCCTTCAAATCCCTGTGAATGATGTTATTTTGATGCAAGTAGCTCATTCCTTTAGAAACATCTATAGCAACCTTAAGTAAGGAAGGAAGCTTAAAGACACCTTTATGTTTGTGTAGGTAGTCATAGACACTTCCACCAGACATAAATTCTGTTGAATAACATAAAGTAAGTGCAAAGTACTTTTATCAAATAAGGAAAGATAGAAGAACAATAACACAATGAATTCTAATGACTTTGATATGGGAATGGAAAATCAAAAACGGGCAGCTTTATTGATTTTAAATGTTGAACTGTGGTTAAATATGTAAAGATCTAGGAACTCATTGATGGTCACCTGTCACGATGCACAAACTTGGAGGCTTGGTACATGCGCCTATGAATTGTACAACATTCTTGTGTCGAACTTTCCTGCAAGTGTGAGTAATTGCGTGGACATGGGGAAAGGAACAGACCCAACTTAAACATATAATAAGAGATATCGTGATACAACTTTGCCTAACCCTCTAATGCTTCGGAGAATATCTAAAGCTTAAGTTGAATAGGTAGCAGTAAATTAGAGATATTATATCCAACCTCATTATGAAGACTTCTTGGGCAAATTCTCTTTGTAGATCTGAGTTTATACGCTCAGGCTTAAGGACTTTAATAGCCACTTCCTGACCACAAAATGTGCCTTTGAACCTAAGTCAATAAAAGGAGTGTAAAATGAAAAAAATGAAAAACACAATCACTAGCTATTCACTTACGCATAGAAGACATTGAACTTACAAATCACCGTATGATCCAGATGCAACTTTATTCTCAAATTTCAAACTTTGAGGATTTATTTCCCATACATCAGTCCCATCATTTGGTATTGCCACATAATCAGGATCAGGTTTGATCATAGGTTGGTCGGGCTCACTTATAGGAGAAAATGAACGTTGACCCATCCATGCTTGCTTCTACATGACAACATGTTCAGGGTAAATTGACGGCATAGTTGGCAAATTAGATAAAGGGGAAATATGCTAGCTGATATGATCAAAAGGATTCAACATCACAAAAAACCAAGAAAAGTAATTAAGAGAGTATTAGATAACAGTAACCAAATGACGTAGAAGTTAAACATTAGAAGGGGAAAAAAAAAGGAAGGATTCTTTTGATTCCATCTACGTTAACAGATCCAAGGAAAGATGAGCAAACTTCAAACTATCTTAGATAATACACATCAGATAACCATTGCAACTACACAGAAAAAAAGAATTACCTCAAGCTTCAAAACTTCCTTTTCTAATGCAGTTCTAAGCTCTTCTATCTCCTGAAATTTTCAATACTATGGCTGTCAAGCAGGTTTTTCTGAATAAATTTTGAAAAACAGCAACATAACCACATTTGACAAAGCAATGCATGTGCAAAAGATGAGTACCTCATATGGCCAACCATCAACAACAAAAACATCTAAGGAGAAGCCATCAATTGTAGAAAAAGCATGTGCTTCTTGGATGTTCAACCCAATCTCAGCAAGTAAGGCAGTTAACTTCAGAATTTGCACAGCAGCAACAACATGCATTGAAAGGCCTTCTAAAGGTCAGAAAAAAAATTACGTCTTACATTTAGTTACACACATGGATAAATACTGGACTTGCATATGTGTGCATCAGAAGGAAGAAGGAGGCATTGCTATAAGGGATAGTCTGGGTGGGAACAATTGAGCAGACACTGTAAAGGTTCCAGCTTTTTAAACTGATAAGTGAGAATTTCCACTATCTCCTTAACGTTGAGCAGACCTAGCATATGGAGAAGGTAAAAGCCTACAGAATTTAAAAAAGAAAACCATGGGCTCAAATAGGTTCAGATTTGACAGAACAGTGTGTAGACGAAAACATGAAGCCAACAACAAAACAATGACTTGTTATAAGTAAAGCTCAAAGTTATAGGCACAAAGTTTACATAACAAAAGAAACCTAGTTTCACCTGACTGAGAAGTTTTGGCTTGTCATCTGAAGAAAAAGTAATTTCATGCAAGGGCCTGCACCAGTGCAATTAACAAAAAGATAAATAAACAATGAATTTGCTTAAAGATTATTGGCAAAGTGAAACTTGCTCATAACTTGGTGCACAAAAAAAATGTATAAAAAGAGCAAGTATATTTCAGTTTACCATGTAGGAAAATTAAATATATATTATTAGATGTAGTTAAACACTCAGATCACAAATGGCTGAATACATCCACGAACCAAGTTTTTTAAAATCCACGAACCAAGTTTTGATTAGCCGAACTAGACAATTTTGAGCCTAGAAAGGAAACTTTAGACAAGAAAATACCGAGAGTATTTTGAATTAGCATGTACAGAATCATCATCATCTTCGCTGTCAAACTTGTTCACCCCAAGGGCAAGTGCTTCAAGATTAGGTGATGAACCAAAGGCAGGTGGAGGATGTAGGCTGACCATGGAAAATGCAAGCATTACAAGCAGTAATAATGAATTTTATTTTAGCAACGAGAATTGAACAACATAAATAGAATAAGTTAGCACATGGAACATAACCATTGTCAACTTGAATTTCCAGGAAAAAAATTTAACTCAAAACCAAACCTGTGTTTAGTGCTTCGATTCACTTTACTATCAGGTGAGTCACAAGAAACAGAATCTGTTGAATTCCCTTCAGAAACAGGATGAACCTGCAAAAGAAAGTGATTGATTGATGAATTGCCAGAATCTCATTCAGCAAAGTTGGGAAATATCAAAACTCCCAAGATCCTCAAGAAGAAATGTAACAACTCACTTTTGGAAAACAATGGCTTAGCTTCAGACAAGTATGATAAAACAGGACCAATATGGCTACACCAAAAATTCTAACTCCAAACTAATCACAGTAAAAATTTGGAACTCCAGGAAATTGATAATGCGTCTTATAAATTTAGAAGGAAGATCAAGATGTAGAGCCTCATGAATGTGATTATTTCCAACAGGGATGAAGTAAAGGAAGCACGTGAAAAAAGAAAAGATAGAAAGAAAGCAAGCATCTAAACACCCGCAAGAAGAAAAAATGCTTACGAGTCAAACAAGTTGACTTTTCAAAAAGTAAACAGGACAAAAATCCATCCTCTTAATGGTCTTCAACAGGTTGAAAGAAGCAAAACTTTACCATTGCCAATGCCAAAAGAGTAAACGCAGAAGTAAACTTCCTAATGACATTTGGCATCGCTCTGAACGTAACTTCACATAGAACCAACCTACCTGCACAAGGCGGATCTCAATTGCCGGTCTATTAGCAGGATCATGAGCCAAATGCAGCAATCTCTTATGCATAAGAACATCTTCTGCCCTCTCCACATTTACATCCAATGCATATCTGCAACACAATTACATCAACAACATTAAAGCCAAATAGAAGAAAAACATATTAGGCCTAAAGATTGATATCAAATTCGTTTAGATCATAAAATCGTTTCTTTAACAACTAATCCACTAATACTACATTTTAAACTTCAACAACGAAGAAAAAGTAATAACGAAAATGGAAACAAAACCAAGAAGATAACAATTTCATCCCCAAAACCGCAACTAACCGCCCACTTCCCAGAAAAACAGGTTCAATTAATATCCCCAACAAGAAAGTTCAAACCTTTACATTCATAACGCCATCCACAAGTCCATAAACACGTATAAACCGATAATACAATATGGGTACACGCATACTTTAACATACCGAGCAGGAAGTCGATTAAAGTGAGCCCAGAGTTGATCTTCGAAGCCGGGGCAATTCGCTTCAGGGTTTTCGGATTCTTTAAGTCTACGAAGAACCTCACTGTACACCTCCAGTTTTTGTCTCTGCTGCCTTCCTTGTTGCGACATCGAGGAAGGGGACGGTGACGCCATGTCATGCACCCGGCTGCCACAGCTCTCGTTGTCCTCCACCATCTTTCGTTAGATGAAGCAAGTAAAGCGCTTGAACGCTAGAGAGAGAGAGAGAGGCTTGATGGTTTTATGGAATTTGTTTGTGTTATTGGCTTTCTCTTTATAGAACAACGGATTTGTCTGTGTATCTGTATAGATCTGTAGGATCTAAACGTGGATGAGAACTAAAGTAGTATGCGCACCGAATGAAATATCAGTATATCACGCCTTTGGGGTTGAAGGTGGAAAATGGCAAATGGTGTGGTTGCTTTCTTTCTTTTATTTCTCATTATTTCACTTTTACATCAAAAAGTAGGTTTTTAATGTTAATTTATCACAATTTTAATCAAGGGATTTAAATTAATTAATCAATTAGTGAAAAAGAATAGAAACTAGGAGTCAAAAGCAACGGTATTATTGAATCATCTTACCATAAACGTATCTGTAATTGTGGTCTGTAAGTAAGTAGATCATTATCAAACGGCATGTCCCAGTGATGATTAATTTAATTTACTTTAATCCAAATGTGCGGTTAAGTGGAAGAGACTCATTCATCTTTAACTAAAAGTCAGGGATTCGTTCCTTGGCTTTGAATATGGAACAGCCTTAAATTTTTGAACCAGTTATTCCACCCTATAAAGTGCTTATAAACCAGTGAAAAAATTAATCACTAGATCCACTAGGTGATACCCTGTTTTAGAAGAAAATATTTTAATTTCAGGGGTAACTTATTATATGACAATTAATAATTAATGAAGACTGTTGCCATGTATCCGCGATTGGCAGCCTCTAACCTCTTCGTCTGACCAATCAGATGCGAAAGGTACATGGTGGGCATATTCTGATTTGGATAAGTTTCATGCCTCATTAAACCCTAATTAACGTTACAAGTTTCCAGTCCCAAGTCCAACGCTTTAAATTTCATAAAGTAGTAGAACTAACGAGCTTCATGGGAAAGCAGTGATGTTCAGGCAAGGAAGAGTTGCTCTCCCAAGAAACCTTTCTTCACTTTCTTTTCCTCTATCTTGATATGGACTTGTAAGGTGGAGGATGAACAGGAAAGATTCATCATAACCATCACATTTCACGGTATATATAACCTGACGTGAATAAATAAATAATACTAGAAAAAGACATGAATTTTCCCCAAGCCTTGGGCAAGCTACAGTCCGAGGCTTGCAAGAAATAAAGCACACACTAGCAGGGTAGTCCTGTCCTGGCTTTGGTAGAATCAAGGTCCCAATCATTCAAGATGTACACGTGGTAGCTATATGCATGTTGCCCTTCACGAGATTGTCTCCTTTTCCCAGTTGTCCCAGTACATTTATGGACCACCAAGGCAGCGTCGTTCTCGTCCATTTTCTAACTGCCGCGATTTGATGCAAGAAAGTCAATTTTAGAACGATACACGCAATAGCTAGCCCATAGCATGTAAAACGAGTTCATCAATTTTGTCCCAACCGTTCCATGCATTTTAACCAACACATGTACTGACCAGTTTGGACCAAGGTTCTGGAGTGATTTGGAGCTGTTAATGGCACTCTGAATTCCACTCGAGAAACTGATGCAAGTTCCTACTTGCCTACTTTCTTACTCTTGATCAATACTCGATAAATATATAATACTCCCTCCGATTCATAATAAAAGTCGTTTTAGAGAATTGCAAAGTTAATGAAATGTCTGATATACCCTTATTAATTACATGTTAAAGTGCCTTGAAACTATAATCTGTATAATCTGTGTAATTAAGATGTGAGAGAAATTAAAGGTTAATTTTGGAAGTAAAATTATAAACATGTATACAAAGTCAAGAATGACACTTATTTTGAATAATTAAAATGTGTCTAAAACGACTCTTATTATGAATTAGAGGAAGTATATATAAATGTGCGTGTGCGTGTGCGTGTGCGTGTGCGTGTGCGTGTTCACCAAAACATGTTTATCTTACTTTCCGGATCATGCAGCATAGTACAGTGATCTACTCCTAACTTTAGTGTAGCCCAATGTCGAGTCATGTATATTGCTGTTGGGAAGACAAGTAATTAATATTGACGATTTAATGAACTATTAGCCTCGTTAACTAAAAAATGAAATATCTTGAATTACACCATCAAAGTCCGGTAGACCCAAGTTGATAATGACGGTTTATTAGAAGAATGACACTTTGTTGGGACCAGTAGAAAATTGCTCCCAAGCTATGAACATTGAAATCGTGGGTACTACAAGTTATCATAGTCAAACCCTCTAAACAAAGTCATTAGGAAAAAGGGGTTCGTAGTTCTATATATATGAATCCTTAAAATGGCCCCATAGTAATGGCAAAGCCAAACATCATTCCAATCTCATGACTAAAGTCAACCCCTAGTGTAAACCAATTTAACCAAATGATTAAATACTAATTAGAGAGGTATCAGTTAACGGACGCCCCGACTATGGGATGATATTAAACCCTTCTTCATTATATTATAACCACTAATTAGCATAATAATAAACGTGGGATAATTTACTTGAAACGTGGCGCTCATCCACTTGTAGATAAGCACCTGCTGACGTGCACAAGCACACAGGTAATAATTAGCATCCTGAAAGGAGTCGTTAGTAAAAAAACGGTAACGCCGTTAAAGCCGGAATATTAGGATAGAGATGACGTGGAGGCGGACACGTGTAGGATGTGGAGGCGACGTGGAAAAAGTGACCTTTCAGTGTCCCCAAAGGTCACGTGGAGAATTTTACTGGAATTAGTCGGAACTCGAGAATTTTAAAAAATAGATATAAATTAAATTGGTATTACGTAGTACGACTCGAGGAATCCAATAACGCAAAGCAAACTTTCTCCCACGTTTATCGACGACTTGCTTTTTAAAACCTTATCCATGTAGAGAATATAAGAAATAATAACCTAACACGAAGATACGCACTTGAGGTCTTGGATATAAAACATGCGAGTGTCCTTACTATTTTGTGGAACAGCAGGAGACAAGGAGTAGGTTGTTCTAGTTCAGGATAAGAGTTGGGAACCTGGCTGGCAGTTAGATGGCGCCTACCTTGGGTAAGCATTTGGATTTTGGACAGTCGAGACTGCCCGAGGGAGGACCACCCCATCTTTGTTCGTAGGTCAAATGGCCACCAGCTTTGAATTAGCAGATGCCCTTCTTCAATATTTAATAAGCAAGTGAACTTGCATTATTTTAACTTAATGATACATTTGGATTAATTGTTATGTAAAATTATATACTAAATCTCAATATTAGCTTTTTGTAGTTAGAGAATTTTTATTCTTTCTTAGAGTTACATCAGCAGGTGCAAGATTCGTATACTAATTAAAAATGCTTAATTATGAATTTGATGCAATTCACATGCATGGGCCATGCTATTTGTCGTAACATCTAAATAGTAAATATGAACTGAAAAAATCTATGTTTAAACTTCAATTTCAATATTAGTTAGCCACACCACTCTAAATGTAATGTTTTTTTATTAACCAATTATATGTTTTTAGGTAGGTTCGAACTGTCTCATTATTATCCTAAATGACTTTTGGCGATGAAGACTTGCATTTATTATCCTAGATGGTCATTAGGAAGGAAAGTGAGTCCAAGATCTCGGGTTCGAGTCTCGGCAGCGACAGTATGTGAGTTCATCCAATGTGGTGACTCCTTTTATGCATCGAGCACTGGGCCATCTTTCCGAAAAGCTGACTGAGATCAGACCGTGATTTACCTCCCTCACACAATGTTGAACCGGAGTGTGGGGGCGCTTAGGGTGGGCGTTCCACCATTTGAGTCCAATATATAAAATCAAGATTTATGTGAAGATGCATCCCTTTCTCCGTGGGGTGCAATCAGGAGGAAAAAGCACGCCAACTCATGAAAGGTTTTGGTCTGACTTCTTACATTACTGTTCTTGATGTGTTTACTATTTCATTGCATAGTTTTTATGAACATGGAGTGTAGATTATTCCGGAGGCCATCAACATAAAGCAAAATGAAGGTGGAGAAAAATTAGAAAGAGAGAGAGAGAAGAGAGCAAGGAGAAGGTAGCTTATCTGAATAGTTATCATTATCCCCACGTAGGATGTAGGTGTTCTTTGTACAATTCAAACCTAACATCACAAATACAATCATTATCCCCACTAGTTTTAATTTCTAAAAGAACAAACACGTTTTACACGAAGCTTTGACTTATTAATCTAAACCCACCCTCAACGGCTCCGTCATTTCCTTTGATGATGTATCGTTCGAAGCTCACACAATGATCCAAAAATATAATAACTACTTCCATGGTTAGCACTTCAAATCCAATACGATCAATTTTGAATATTAAAAACAAGGAGAATAAATAAACCAAGAACAACCTATATTTCCTTTTATGTAGCTTCTACGGGTACTCTCGTAATAATTACTAATGTGTTAAAAAAGTAAAAAAAAGTTTAAAATTAAAAAAATTCATCGTAAATTTCAAAAATAAAAAAAGAGCATGTTAAATAAAAAGTAATTTATTTATTTTAATTTATAAGAACTTATTAATTTACAAAAATTAAGTGATTAATTAATAAACTGATCAATTTTCTCAACAATAATTATTATAATAAATTAAATCAAAAAATTAAAAATCTAATTAAAAATAAAATCGTTCAAGATTTTTACAGTTGAATCAGTCAAATTGATTGGGTAACTTGTTACTGCCTTTTAAGATCGTTCAAATGCTATTAGGGTCTTTTAGAGTAGCTTTAAATGTTAGAGGCGTTTCCAAGGGAATGAAATCACCTGTTCCATAATTGTTGTGCCAATGCTGTTCCATTGCATCTGATCCACATATTTTTGTGGGTCCCATATAAATGTATGAACCAGATTGTTGGACCCCGAACTTTTGATGAATATTAGAGATATTAAAATGAAATTAAATGAGAAAGAAAGCGGATGAGTTGATTGAAATGAAGTTAAATAGCAAGAATTAAAAAGAAAAAAATGTGAAAATTTTAAGAATTTAGAAAGTTTGACTTTTGGAGAGAGAATGTTTGACTTGAGAGTTAACTTTTTGTTTGAGGCAAAATATGATAAAATGATCTTCTGGAGACTTGTAGTTTATGTTAAGAGCTTTTCGTAGAGATAAAGTTTGATATTTTTCGATATCGG
>JAOSBP010000206.1:34343322-34354220 GCA_027563825.1 Erythroxylum mucronatum
GCAGAGGTAGAAGTCTACGTAAAGACCTAAACCTAGATATCGCTCCATATATAAGGTATGATCTCAGCGTGATAGAGGTATGCAATCATAAACCTAGTTCTCTAGCTTTTACGACAACCCTACATTCACCAAAAGACTTACTTGATCGTCGGAGGGGCTAATTGGGACATAACCCCCGACGTACCTTCCTTTGTTTTGCAGGTACATTCACACCGAGTTCATCACAGAGGATAATCAATTCATGAATCAAAACGGTAACGCACAGTTCAGCCAAAATCTGGCAGAACCAAAACCAAAAATAACTATGAAGGCATTCAAAAATTTATAATAGTGTGCAGACCTTCCCCTCTTGAGCTAGCTTTTGGAGATAAGTTAGGTAATTCTAACACTATATTTCCTTTTATATAGCTTCTACGGGTACTCTCATAATAATTACTAATTTGTTAAAAAAGTAAAAAGAGGTTTAAAACTTAAAAAGTTCAAATGTAAAAAAAAAATAAAAAAGTTCATAAATTTCAAAAATTAAAAAAAAGAGTACGTTAAATAAAAATTAATTAATTTATTTTAATTTATAAGAACTTATTAATTTACAAAAATTAAGCGATTAATTAATAAACTGATCAATTTTTTAACAACAATTATTATAATAAATTAATTCAAAAAATTAAAAATCTAACTAAAAATAAAATGGTTCCAAATTCTTACAGTTGAATGGGTAACTTGTTATTGCCTTTTAGGATCGTTCAAATGCTTTTAGGGTCTTTTAGAGTAGCTTTAAATGTTATAGGCCTTTCCAAGTATCTCTAAAAATGATAAATGTTTGGATATTAAATGCTTTAACATTTTAATTGAATTATGACTTAGTCGTGAACCAATAAATTTGTTGAAGTGATTTATTCGAAATAGGTTACTGCTTATTTTTACGTTTCACTTTAAAATACGTGTGTGGTGTAATCAAAGTGTTATGTTGTTAATTAGTTAGACATAAAAGACTATTACTATCTTAAAGTGTATAATTGGTTCGCATTGACTAAATTATATACATACATATATATTTAATGTGAAATTTTTGATTTTAAACTTGGGAAATATTAAATTTTATTATAACATAAAATTTAAAAGTTAATGTCCGTTTCTAAAAAATGGAATGGACTACTACTTTCCTCTATTCCAAATGTTGCTATAATTACATCTTATAACTTATCAAATATGTAAAATTCAACTTATAAGAATTTTTAAACAAGATAATTACAACTTATCAAATATGTATATTTAAAAAAAACTAATTGAAAAAGGAAAATTTTTAATTTAAAAATTGTTAGTTTTATTTAAATATAAATTTTTAAACTTAAATGTGAATATTTATTTTATTTAACATTTAATTAGGATTATTTAATAAATTAAGAATTATTATCAAAATAAGGTCTAAATTTACTTTAAACATGACCTCATCCAAGTTCTTTTCCTATAAATTATAATTATGTAACATAGAATTAATTTATTTTAACATTTATTATAATAAAAAATACATATATGATAATTATAATTAATTGCTATAGAACATTCTGATTACTAATTTGATATATATTGCTTTTAATATTTGATAATTAGTAAATTTAAAACTTCATTAAAAATTTTCAACACTCTATTTCGAGTCTATGATATGATTGAAAGTCTTTTAACTTTTTCAATTGAAAAGAAACGTTTGGTTTCAAGTCCTTATCAAAACAAGGCGGTGGTCTGGTGCATGTGTAATATTTTAACTAAATAAGAGATTTCTGACTCTCTCTTATAAAATCGAAAGAGACTGGAGCTTCTGACTCTTAGTTAAAGAATACAAAAATACATTAAACCATTTTTTTATATGAAAAGAATAAAAGGGTAAATATATTTTATAATTTACATCACAATGTGTCAACATCGACATGATAACGTTACTATTGTTCAATATTATGCCCATATCTTATTGTATCTAATAAATTTCAGCTATTTATTTATGTGGGGTTTGCATAAAACTCGCGTGGAACTCGCAAAATAAATAGCTAAGATTCTATAAAACAGAATAAAACAAAATAAAATTGGATAGAAGATCTGATGTGTCTGCATACATTCATCTTAACTTACAAGAATTAGGAGATACTCGTTTAATATATCTGATGAATATTGAAGGTACGGGCGACGGATTAACTCTTTGTGATCGACAGAAAGCTCCATCAATATGGAGCTTGCAAATTAAGATGTAAGCTAGGATTCCCTCATCCTCTCTTTTTTGCTCTTCTTCAAGAACGGCAGACAACATGCAAATATGTCCACTTCAAAAGCATGTGCTCTTCTTCAAGAACGGCAGACAACATGCAAATATGTCCATTTCGAAGTATGAAAACTCAGGGAATATACGAAAACTGATATAAGCATATCCTACGGCCATTGTGCCCCTCCACCTCCTTTTCAGACTCGTTCTTTCGTAAACAATCCCTATATTAAAACAATCGTTGAATTATTAATTAAGATATTGTTTACGCGTCCATCATTTCATCAAAGCATGTTGATAATGTGGTATTACTCAAATAAATAACTAATATTTGTATAAATATATTTTAAAAAAATTTCTCACTCTGGACCCATTTCACATCTTTCTCCTTGTGTCTTGCCGGATTTGCTATCTGCACTAAAACCACCTTCATTTTCCCAAATTTCAGGTATATTTGTAAAAGTGCGAAGGAGCTTCAAATAAGATATCAACTAACCATCAGTATATGTTTTTAATTTATTCATTCTAATAGATATAAATGCATTTTCTTTATAAATTATCTTTTTAAGTTTATCATAATCAAGATTAAGCGATAGTTCTTTTTCTTCGATCCGAAAATTAGAATAGTCAATATAATCGATATTAATTAGATCATATGTATTTTTCTTTCTAAGTGCTCTGAAAAAAATAATAGAGAAATTATAAAATCAATAAAAAATGTAATTACTTTGAAAATTAAATTTAATAAATAAAAATACCTATATTATAAGTAAGGTAAACAAGGTCATTAAATCTTTCATGTTCTAGGCATTTTCTTTTTTTCGTATAAATATGTTTAAAACACTCCAATTATTTATAACCTGATGCAGAAGTTGTTTAATTGAGTAATCTAATAGCATATTTTCTCAACGTTGGAGCATTTTCACTAAATTATCTCCATCATTCATCTACATTTTAAATCGATAGTTATGAATGTAAAAGATATATATTATTAATAAATAAAGAATAAACTAAAAGTATGAAAACTTATCATGCTGCATTTAATTAATTGTAAGTTATCTCTTTGTAGAAAATCTAACAAAACTCCCTAAATTTTCATGATACAATTTAATTTCATTTATTGCCTTTGATCTCTTCAATGGAGAAAGTACCTTTGTACTTAATTACATTAAAAGGGACTACTCATAATACTAACATTTGTACATATATCTCCATTATATAAACAACAAATATTAAGGAAGGAAGTTGTTAACCGGATCTTTCGAGTAAGATGCTTATTTTACTGTCGATCAAGAATATATATATAAGGCTTGTACAATTTCTCATTCCTTTTAAAAATATTCATAATTATTTTACAAACTTTATACAAACTGTCATATGTATATGTATATATGATAAGTGCTTAATTGATTATGAAATTATTCCATAATACTTAGCGATTATTGACATGAAATTGCTTAAGATATTCACTTTGATTCATATGTGATTTTAGGCACAATTCGGAAGTAAAGATATTAAAGTGAGTTGAAAGTTCTACAGTTTGGCTATTTTTCAAATATTAATTTTCACTTGTCTTCATGGAGCAAGAAGAAGAAAATTAAAAGACAAGAAGAAAAAAATAGAAGCACAAATAAATCAAAGTTGCTTACGACAAAGAAGCACAAAAGTTGTATATGGAAATTTCATGACCAACCCATGCAACGTGATGAAAACACAGCAGACATTGAGCAAAACAACAGCAAAAGAGGAAGAAAAGAGGCTGCTGGGAAGGAGCAACAAAAACACGGACACAGGAGAGGAAACATAAACAAGTCTACGTTTCAAGCAGACGTTGCATGTTTCACGCAGACATTTTCATGAGGGGAATGTAGGTTTTAAAGGAGGAATGTACAGTAAAGGTGGACCAAGAATTAAGTGAGAAAATCAGGACAGCAATAGTAAGAAGGCGCAGTAGTGAGAGGGAGAGTGGTTCTTCGGTGGGACATTTTTAAGGGGCAAAGCTATGATCATTTGGAGACCTATAGAGGGGTAACCTACCGACGCTAGTTTAGGGGTAACATCAACGCCGACTACCCAAGTTAAATGTATTTCACTCTTTTTTGTTGTTTATTTCTCTCATTAGAAATTGATTGTGTTATCCTATGTTAATTGTTTTGAGTTTTGTGTATGGATAATTGTAATCTCGTTATTATTCGGTTATTTGTGTATGAACCCATTGGGTATTGTGAAAAGATGATTTTAATGCATTCATTGAATCATTTTTTTTGCAAACCCATTGCTATAATTTTGATATAATGCATAATTGTTATGTTAAAATTCATATGTAGCGACTAATGATTCGTAATCATTAGAGATAACATAACCTAGGTTAAATGACGCATCGTATGTGATTATTGCCTTGCTTAATCGGTTTTTCTAATTCGTAATTTACTACTCAATTGAATATAGAGATTGTATCCTAGGTTATTCGGTAATTAGTTTAATTAACGATCGTATTTTGATTAAAAACTACCTAAGGAAAAACTCAGATTAATTATTAGCCCACGATTAATAACTGTTAGGAGAGATTTGAGAACAACAAATTAATGAAATATGTTTAATTAGGGTGTAGGCCGAGATTGAACTAAAAAACCAAGTCCCAATCGAATTCCTCACTTTTATCATTTTTCGCATATTTTCTTTAATTTATTTTTATTAGTTTAGTTTCATTTTATTTTCTAAAACCAAAACCCCCTAAACCTAAACACCGATTAATTTTATTTTAACAACTTTACATACACTTTCTGTGGGATTGACCTAGACTCACCACTGCTATAGCAATAATTTAACTTTTATTTTGACTAGTGTTATATATTGACCTAAACTCACTGCTATAGTAATGACTAGTGTTACGATGTACTGTCAGCATGTTGTAACACTAGTCAAAATAAAAACTAGACTATTACTATAGTAGTGGTGACTCCAAAGATGGAATCTCATCTAAGTCTACAATGCTCAACAATCTTATAAGTGAAGCCATAATCTTTACAATAATCAAGTAAGCATCTTAAAATTTATTATCCACCATAATATCATAAACCTCTTTTCATTTTACACCCTTTAATAACTTATAATTTGAGAAGTGTTTAATTTTTAATAAATTTTGAAGTGTTCGTTTATGCTTGTAAAAACATTTAAAAGTTATAAATGTAGTTGCAAGCCTAGTAACAGCGGGAGGCATAGTTATCATGTAGTTTCTTCAAAATTTTCAATTTTTTTAGGTATTGCACTCCAATATACTACATTATCTCATATAGACTCTACTACTTTCTTTCTCATCTCTAACCTGTACTTCATAATCAAGTTCAAAATAAGTGCAAAACATCAAATGTGGAACAATCTCCCACCTATCAACAAGCTCCCAACCTGAAACTTGTTCTTCACCTTTTCAATCATTGCATCATTTATGTTACGATTGTTGAGTGTTATGGTAGACAAATTGGTGTGGATATTCCAATCTATTAAATACTCAACCAACGCAGTTGACAACCTTTTGCTTGTATGTGTTGCTGACACATAAATGAATCTATAAATATGAACAAATATCAATTTAACATAATAAAAAAATAATTGATAACAATATCAAAGAATATAATTTACTTTTAGTATTCTACTATGTAGAGTTTAGTTGTTGTCAATATAGTGTGTTGTCATTGTCATATAACCTTTCTTTTGGTCATTGGATGTCTATATGTCTGTTGTGATGACTACTTGTCCTTTAATACTCGACAACATTTTTAATATTTCTTTCTTTTGATCTCGTATATCTTCAAAATGTCTTTCTTTAAGGTATTTTGAGTTGGGATCTTGAATGTTGGTTGTAATGAGATGAGTAGCATCCTAAATCTTTTGTTATCAATTATAGAGAATGGTTGTTCATCATCAATGAGCATACTAGCAATAAAAAACCTTAATATGTTGCTATCATAAGCTGTAACAGTCATTTCATTATTCCCTCTCGTTAGGTTGGAGGTCAAAAATGTTTGACCTCTTAATACAATCTTTTTTTATTATATGAATCCATATGTCTCTTCAAATAAGAGGTCTCAGCTTTTAAACTCCCGACCAACATCTTGGACAATATTTACATTCAGCCTTTTTTACTCCATCTATTGATCCAGTCTTATTGAAGTGATTTCAAACATCACTTCTTAATGGACCTAGTGCACCTTTATCTTCACTTGGTACTAGATTAGAAGTATCTGTTTTTACACTCTAGGTACTAAATTAGAACTCTCAACTAAAGGAATATGCTCATTTATCTTAAACAATTAACATATACGACTATACATGTTATTCACGGACATTTACATGTATACATATACTTTAACGGGCATTTAACTTAGAGTAAGATAATCAAAGTATAATTAATCACAATCACATACAAGAGTAAATTTCTCTATATATAAGATGATAATGAATTAATGATAATGATAAATTTCAAAGTTGAAAGGATTAGAAAGCTACATACTTAACTTTATTAACTTTAAAACTTAAGATTATACTCTAATGAACTTTTTGCTATGCATTTATGCCACTTGTGTTCCTTAATTTATAAGATTTAATTAGAGGTATTGAGTATATTTAATTCTCTGTTACATATTTTGAATGCCAAACCCAAACGTCCAAACTATTCACCTAACTTAAATTCATTGAACACTGAAGCTAAGTCATTGTACCACGAAGTTTAATTGCATTTATGGATAAGAACAACTAAGATTCAAGATCTATCAATCTAGTTATAATCTTTAAAGAAAATTATCTTTGTTGTGTACTAAGTTTAGTTTCATATTTGGTCAAGTATAATGGTAATCATACATAAATGACATACATTTATACACTTTTCTTAATATACACAAGATGTTATTACCATATTTTTCTCTTTAAGATGTTATTACCCTAATTTTGATCTTCAATAGAGCATTCACTAATCAATGTTAGCAAATTCAATAAACATGACCACTAAGGACAAATGTGTTAAACATCAAAACCTACCAACCAGAAACTAAACCGTATAATTACTTGATTTAGAATTAGCTTGAACCTAATTCAAAAGATAGAAAAATAGTAGGAAGGTAAATTGACTAGACGAAGCACAACCAATCAGTCATGTTCTGTGCTTATTTCATCTCAAACATTGCAGATGCATTTAATCACGTACATGGTAAAACAATATATATTAGATGACTACAAAAACCAAGCATTACCCTCATGCCTAAAGTTGAGTTCTTAGTTCCTAGAAAAGAAATTTCAGTATGATTATCATCTTGATGTCCAAAATCTTGTTCCTATGTTTATTCATTCATAGATAGACCCAAGTTGGGGAACTTTTTTTTTTTTAAAAAAAAGTTAGGAACTTTTTGATCCTTTATACTTCTTGGTAAAACCAACAAAACCACTAATTTTTAGGATTGAGATAACTTCTAAATAATCAGAAATGGTAAAGTATTGGTCTCACATGCATGCATTGTGTTATTGTCCATTGATAATGAGCATGCCATACAACATTTATCTTAATTAATTCCAAGTGGAAATGGAAAATTAATAATTTAATTTAATTAATCTATCTTATACCTAAACAAACTAATTTTAATCAAGAAAATCCTAATTCTAAGAAACTTCCAATTTGAGTTTTCCATTATACTCACTTTTTAGTAGGAGTTCATAAATTTTCTTGAGGAATTGAATTGAAATTGCTTGGTCTAACTTTTTGGTTGATCTCTACAATAACCTTTTTAAATCGAACTGAGTGTAAGTGGATAAGTTTGAAACTAATAAAGAAGAACATCAAATTGTTGATCAAATAGAACAAGTGATTTGTAGAAAAAAAACTAATTTTGCCTTTTCTTCCAATACTAAAAGGTCAACGTAATCAGTATACAAAACTTTCTATTTTGCAGGGTCTAGAGAGGGTCATAATATACACAACCTTCCTTTTTCTATTTTTACAGAGAGACTGTTTCCATAACTTGAACGAGTGACTTTATGATAAGAAAGGAACAACTCTTTTAGTTGTTTCAAAGCGAATCCTCAAGGGCACTACTCTTGTCGGACAATGACAACTTCTTTAAGTTGACTCACTTAGCTACTGAAGAAAATGCAAAATGGAATTTAAACAAGAATAGAGATGAGAAGTGGGTAGTGGAATGAGCGTGAATAAACAAAAGTAATACATCATTAGACTCTTCTTCCTCCTTAACCTCTCCATAGGGTACTGAGCTGCTGGCGGCAACAGCAACACCACCATTAGCTAAGATTGAGGCTTACTTTTTTCCTACAAGCTGTAGTCAGCTCTAATTATATCATGTACATCAACTTGAGACAACAACTCAGATGCTATCATTATCCTTCTCAGCTCTAGCTGCAATCAGAACGAAAAAGAATTAATTTTTACAACCAAAGTCCTTAAGTGTAATAATCAGGTTTCAAAAAAACAAAAATACCAGCTAATTGTTCTAGTCTTTAACAAACCCAAGATTTATACCCTCTCACAACAAATTAATTCATACAATGCTCAGGGGAGCAATGGTCATAAGTAACAGATACAAAATTTAAAGCAACACAAAAAAGAGTGAATATGCCTCAAATTGTGAATTTCTTAGTAATTAGTATTTTAATTTAAGATGATTTATTTAAATTAGATTAATTTTTTTAGGGGGAAAACGAAACTTGATTAAACTAAAGCACGAATACAATCCGAAATAGAATCCCAAAACATAAAACTAGGAAAAGAAATAGAAGAACGAGCTAATCTATGAGCTAAGATGCTGTTAACGCGACACACCCACTCCACCTTAATATCAGGTCGTTGTAACAGAAGAGCCTGACATTCATGAATTATCGAACCATATTCGGACCAATCATGAACCGAATTGCGTATAGAAAAGACTACACCTTGCGCATCCGAAAATACAATACCGGCACCCGGACAGCGAGCTACAACCTGAGCAAGGGTAGTCCTCAAAGCAACAGCCTCAGCAACACGAGGCGAAAAGAACCCAGGTTTGTAGGTGGTGAAAGCGTGCACGAAAGAACCACTGCTAGAGAACGAAACAGAACCAGTACCCAGACAACGGTTGTCTTCAAAAATGGCTGCGTCTGTATAGCAACACCAGCCTGTGTTGTCAGGTGCAGACGTGCCAGAGACAGGAACAACAGCTGGCGTATACGACATTCGACGGTGAAGCTGTGCAGATTGCCATTCGCGTAGATGATCCAAAGCCTGCTGCAAAATAACATCAGATGGGATACTATGATTATTCCAAAGAACCTCATTACGTGCCCACCAAATGCGCCAGCAAAGCATAGCAAACTCTTCAAGCAACACTCGAGATTTACGCTGCCACACAATATTGAAACAGTCCACAAATGAGAGTAAGTCCGAAGCTCCAACTACACCCCAAAGATGCCAAACCGACTGAGGCACACCATAACCAAGCAAAGCATGAGTCACATCCTCCTCACAAGAACCACAACCGCAAACCGGGTTAACAGCAACGCCCCGTTGATGCAATCTCTTCCTAGTCGGCAAAAGGTTACGAAGGGCACGCCATAAAAATTCGCGGACTTTCGGGGGTATATGTAAACGCCACAAATCTTTCCAAGGAACCGAAGTCACAATTGCTGGTGGACGATTCAGATGGGAAGCGACAAAATAACCGGACTTTACCGTATACATACCATGCTTATCGAAGTGCCATATAAGCCGATCGCGAAGAGACGGAGACAAAGGGATTGACAAAATGACCTGAGCATCAGCCGTAGTAAACAATTGAGAAACCTTGTCCAAATCCCAATGAGCACCAGTAGAAGATAGCAAGTCTGAAACTCGCAATTCAGAATTTATAGAAGCCGAGGCGGAGCTAACTTGGAAGTTATAATCCCGAGGCAACCAAGGATCTTGCCACACCCTAATGTCGGAACCATCACCTACGCGCCATCGGAGGCCAGCTTTGAGTATAGAAGAAGCTTGATGGATACAACGCCACGTGAAGCTAGGATTCGACCCCAGAGGAGCCGTAAGAAAATCAGAACGTGGGAAATACCGAGCACGAAACAACCGATAAACCAAAGAATTAGAAGGATACACAAGCCTCCAACCTTGTTTTGCTAACATTGCCAAATTAAAACAGCGCAGATTCCGAAACCCAAGGCCACCATCAATCTTTTTCTCGCACATACGATCCCAACGAAGCCAATGAATTTTATGAGACCCATCCTCCTTCGTGCCCCACCAAAACGAGTTCATCATCCGTTGAAGCTCGTCGCATACCGAAATTTGAAGCA
Organism: Erythroxylum mucronatum; assembly: GCA_027563825.1. Lineage (NCBI taxonomy): Eukaryota > Viridiplantae > Streptophyta > Magnoliopsida > Malpighiales > Erythroxylaceae > Erythroxylum > Erythroxylum mucronatum. Next base: position 34,353,899 of record JAOSBP010000206.1, read on the forward strand.
AGAAGACACTCATACAATAAGCGGGAATGGCTTGAGCAACAGCCTTAAGCAAAATTTCCTTACCTGCGCGAGTGAGAAACTTGTTCTTCCAACACTGGATTCGTGTCCATAATTTATCTCGCAGAAAAGAAAAAATTGCCTTCTTATTACTGCCAACCATAGATGGTAAACCAAGATAACGACTATGAGCGAGCGGGTTGAACACCTCTAAGATATTGGAAAGAAACACTTTCTGCACTTCAAAGACATTCGAACTATAAAGTATACCAGATTTGAGTAAGTTGACAGCTTGACCAGAAGCATGTTCATAGAGGCTAAGAAT
>JAOSBP010000206.1:34354320-34366468 GCA_027563825.1 Erythroxylum mucronatum
AGTGATCCGAAACGGGAGCAACGACAGTTTTAATAATCGTTCGATCAAAATGCTCGAACCATACAGTGTTCGCCACGGCTCGATCGAGTTGTCCACGAACCCAAGCAGGTTTACCTCTACTTCTCTCCTATGTATACGAGTAACCAAGCCATTCAACCTTCTGGAGATCACATTCTTGCAACGTAGTTCGGAAACCATCTAGCAAATAATTTAGATGAGGACTTGCACCACCTAATTTCTCCGTAGAACATGCTAAGTCGTTAAAATCGCCGATGACTAACCACGAAACATCCAAACCGCGATTTAAAGATTTGAGCAAGTCCCAAGAAGCATGACGACGATGCCGTTCTGGAAACCCATAGAAACAAGTTAAGTACCACTCGAAACCATCAGTCATTCAGACTTGAATATCAACAAAGTTTTAGGAGCTATTGACAACATCCGCAACATTCTGATCTTAAAAAAAAACTCCTAATCCACCACTACGACCCACGCGATTAACACCGAAAGCCTTAGCAAAGTGTAAACTAGACCGCAATTGCTCAATACGAACAGCATCAACCAACGTTTCCATCAAAAACACAATATCCGGCTTATGTTGACGAATAAGATTGTCTAGAGCTTGAACCGTTAAGAAGTTGCCAAGTCCTTGACAGTTCCAACTTAGTATTTTCATGATGACTGGTCGGGTCGCTCCTTGGCGCCCGCCAATATACTAGAAGACTGGATATGAGGTCCAGACGCTCCTTTCGAATCAACAATATTTGAAACTCCAGGAGTTGTACGTCATCGTTTTAACCCGTCATTAGTAGTTAACGGAAGGTCTTCACTGTAACCCACATCCATATCAGAACCATCCGCCAAAGAAAGCCCAGGAGTCGGCAAAATACCACCTGCAAGGGGAGTACCTTCGTCATCCAACAACCAGCAACTCGGTTGTGGTCGCTAACAACCAGTGATTGCTCGAATAGAGTTATCCCAGCCAAAAGGTGGCTGAATGTCGAGATTACGAAGACATTAATAAGGACAAAAACTCTCACCATGACCAAGTAAGCCACAAATAAAACAGAATAGAGGAAGTTTCTCATAATGAAAACGAGCGAAGAAAGAGCAAGTGTCTGAAATTTTGAGTTTCTTGCATCGTTTCAGAGGAACTCGGACGTTGATACGCACACGGATACGCATAGACGACCGATGACTCGTACCTAAGAGGGGCGTATCGTACTCAACAAACCGGCCTATGAAATTGCCAAACTGACGAGCTAGAGATTCGCTCATCAACCCTGATTGAAGACCATGAACCTGCACCTAAATCTTAGTGTATATCAAGAGAACCTCCAACGGCAGCTCCCCCTCCTTCAAACGATGCAGCACGAGCAAATGTCAATTGAAATTCTATGGGCAACGTTTCATAACATTATCGACATCTACTTTATGGAAGAACCGAAACAGATAACGACGAGCCCCCAAATCAGTAATAGCGATACCAGCCTGTGGTTGCCAAAGATCAGCAAACAGATCACGCAAGGCCGGAAAATGAACGCGAGAAGCCGTAAGAAGCATGTCGACCAAACAGAGATCAGAACTAACACCAGGCCCATCGGTCGGAGCCGGAAACTCCCAGTCTTCATCCTCCCCATCCGTGAGAGATAAGCCGGCAATTGCAGCCCCAACGTCTATAGCCATCAACGAAGTGTGCAGCCAAAGATACTAGGAAGACCCTAACAGAGAAAAAATCCTAACAAAACGAGAGAAAACCTCAATTGATTGGCATTTTTAAAGAAAATTAGATTAAATTTATTATACATAATTAAATTAAGAAAACATTTTATAATTTAATTAAAATATAATATTTATTATATTTCGTGATTTTCACGTGACGTTTAATTCAAATTTAATTAAAATATATGACTTTTATGGCGAAATGATAAATTTATATTATTTAAAAATGTTAAAATTTGTTTTAGATATTTTAAAACAGATTTATATTTTGATAATTAAAAAAAACTCGAAATACAAGTTTACCTTTAAGAAATAGAAATCCCGGAGCCTGTAACATAAAGAAAGCGTCACTTGTTTGCTATTCTATCACTATATGCTTTTGCTGACATGTTCAATTCTAGCAGATTGTTTACTAAGGTCCAAGGCTTCTCCCAAAAGCTACTGGAATCTTATCCACTTTAGCTCCAAGTTTTGGGTGACATGATCGCATGGAAGATAATGGGGTTTAAGTGATTGTCTTGAGAACGAGAGGAGAGGAATCTTCAGTATTATCATTCCAAAGACTTCTGTACAGCAAAAGACAGACGTGTTTCACTTTCTGGTGTTTTAATTGCTCAAAAAGATTAATGGAATCCACCAGTACTGTAATATTATGGAAGCCATTGTCAATACAAGTTGGAGAAGAATCTAGGGCTAATGGATATAAATTTTGGATCATCAAGCAATGGGCTAGTCGGTGAATGGTACTGTTTCGGCCTGTGTTTGGTTTCCTTCGAAATAAAGAACTTGAAGAGAAAGAGTCCCGCCCGACTTCTACCAATATGAACTTGAATACACATACAATGCTCATGTGTTACTTTTCAATCATTAGATAACAGATTCTTGGCTAAAAGAACATATATTGAGATTCAAAACTTCCTTTTTCGTCAAACTTCCCCCACCCAAGTAAACTTCCATTTTTCAAAGCACATAAAGAGGAAAAGGGGTTGAGCTTGGAAAGGAAAATGAAGGGAAGCTAGGAAATGAAATTACTATCTTCAATTCTTCCTTTATACAAAGCTGTGCTCGTTGAAAGAAATCTCATGCTACAGTCCTTTATATTACAATAGAAAGGAAATATCTTCATTTTCTAATTTAAGTTCACAAGCAACTAATGATACAATACAAGTACATGACAAATGTACGAAAAGTTCATATCAGCAGGTACATATATGCCGTATGTTTCTAATAAATCACCAAAACATCTCCGCATGATTTTCCACATTCATAATGTCGTCTTCGTCATCAATATTCACACCCTCTTCTTCCAAAAGCCATTGCTCAAGTTCATCCATCTCATCATAGTCATGCATGAACAAACTGTCTGAGTAATTCCATTGGTTGGTGCCTAGCTCTTCTGCATGGCATGCAACGTGCAAGTACGGTCTATTCCTAGCCAAGGCATCTACAAGATCCCTATTTAAACTTCCCGTCACTCCCAGCCACCTCAATCTTGGAAAGTATGGCTTTTTCAGCCACCTGAATGCAAGCTTAGTAATTCCACCACAGTTGTAAAGATCCAACAAACGCAAGCGACTACCGTATCTGTTTTCCTCATCTACCTGATTCGATGCTAATGCCATAACAGAAGTATCACCTATTAGTGGACAGTGTCGCATTCGGAGTTCAGTAAGGGCAATTCGACATTTTGCAAGTGCTAGGACTCCATTATCTGAAAGGTAAGGAAGATTCGACAGGTCCAGCTCCTGCAACACAAATTTAGAAGAGCCTTGAAAAAGTGCAGAGATGCACTTGTCAGTAAGTCGCTTGCACCCTCTTACAGATAATGAAGATAAAGAGTTTATAACTCTTCCCCGTAGATATGACAATCCCGAGTCGCTTATATTGGAACCATCCAGTAGAAGACTCTTCAATTCAGTAAGAGAGCCAATAGCTCTAAGTGCTTCATCCCCAAGGCTCTTGCAATCTCTCAAGTCAAGAACCTTGAGGCCTAAGTTCAATACCAAATTCTCTATTGCATGGTTTGTCAAAAGATTACACCACCTCAAAGTAACGTGGGTCAATGAAAGGGAAGTTGCACTGATGTCATGAAAAACCAAATCAGTTAAATGTGTCCCATGTGACACCCTAAGTTTGAATAGGCTAGAACAAGAGTGCAAGATTGTTTTAAAACCACTATCTGTAACTCGACAGAAGCCACCGAGGTATATGCTTTCCATGTTTGCACACTTATCAGCAATCAATAGCAACCCAAGGTCATTAACCCGTCTGAAATATGTAATGACGAATTCCTGGCTCCGAACCAAAGATAAGTGCTTCAGTTTCCCATGCTGATTAATCTGTTGAAGACCAGCATTGGTGAGGTCATATGTAATTGTTGGCTCTATGAGAGGAGCATCTCGAAGATCCAAATGTATTAGGTTTGTAAGACCTTTAGATATTGCACCAACCATTGTATCAGTAATATAATCCACTGAAAGGCACAATTTGCGAATGCTAGGTAAAACAAATGGTCGAAGATGGTTTGACGGTTGATGGGATCCCACACTTGGACTAAGCAGTTCGGTAACCATTACTGAAGAAACATAGCCAATCTCAAGAGAAGTAAGCTTTTCTGAAGCCAAAGCCCAAACCCAAGCAAAATTGTGTCGAAGAAATAATGAAACATCAAACATCAGGACCAATTCCTGCCCAAACAAAAGGAGAGTAAGATTAAGATTGTAAAAGTGATGTAAGAAGATAAGTCCTCCAGCCACGGGGGAAAAGAAGTATCATGCTATATGTATAAAGGAAATAAAGTCAGATAATCGAAGAAAAATATAAATATAACATATGCAGAACAAATAAACTGCAGTACATGGAATGACAAATAGCATTCATTATAAGATGGTCTATCATTAATTGTCATTCTCAGTCATCTTAGAAGAATAAGCATTATAGTATCATTTTTGTGGTCTATCATTAATTATCATTTTCAGTCATCTTAGCAGAATAAGCATTATAGTATGATTTTTGTTAATGAATAGTGCAGTATATTTCACACCATCAGTCCTTTGAAATAAGCAATTAGATTCACACATATACTAACAAGAGCTCCCTATTAAACATGAATCATGCCATCAGAACTTGCCAAACCTATCGGTGAAAGTTGTTTCCAATATGTTCTAATTTACATAATATAGCAAAAAAGTCAGAACTCAAATCCCCTTGCGTAAGGAAACTTAAATATTGTTTTTCTTATAGGAAGACTAAACCAATTTTAAAAGCACTGATATTGTCATTTAACTCCAAGTTGGATTGAAAGATGAAATAAATTACTATTAATCTTAACAACCAACTTCCTGAATGATTCCAGAACTATCTATTCAAAACTTATCCTTACTTCTAACTGTGTGCAACCACTGAGCAACTCCTCCAGATCTGATATATGAATAGCCCGCCCTCTCTTTTCAGCTATAGAATCCAAGTAGAGATGCCTGAATGGAAAGGATTAATTGATATCCAAAGCCAAGAGCAACATTCAAACAGATAGAAGTAAAGATTACACATCATATCTTCTGAACATCCTGATTTTCATGTGTCACGATTCCATACATCTCAAGTAGTTCTATTAGCAAGGAAAACGTCCAAACTTACAGTAGCTATTGAATGTGGTCAAAAATTTACCTTAGATCTGCACAGTTCGCTCCAATCTCAGAAAGCAACTTCCCGCTAAAATCCACACAATTATACAAGGATAACTCTTGCAAAGAAGGGTGAACTAAAAGATTGATGGCTGAATCATCAAGCCGACCACAATCAACCTTCAAGCTTCTGAGGAATGGATTTGACGGTAATAGAGGCCTTAACAAATTTATTGTTGGGGCAATATCCTACATAGTATGATCATAATAAAGAACTTAAGGAAAAGAGAAAGAGAAAAAGATTCCATTTGATGGTTATCAACCTACAAAAACAAATGCCTTCTGGTTTACTTTTCAATACTTAGATAGCAGATCCTTGACTGTTTGTCATAATTGGCTGACAAAAGACAAATGGAGATTGGAAACTTCTTTCCTTCATCAATCCTCATTATTCAAAAAGCAGGCCGTTTTTGTCATACATTAAGTTTTGAGAATCGAGTTAAGATCGGAAAAGAAATGGAGGAACTAGAACCAGAAGAGAGAGCCATTTTCTTCAATTATGTTACATGCAAAGCAAGAACAAAACAACAAAGCTTACGCTTTTATCAATAGCTAACCAAAAGATAATGTTTTTCTATCTGGGTTCTCGAATTTCACAAGGATAATAGCAGAACCAAGGCTTGAATATTCACAATCACACCAACAAACCAAATGGCCCAAAAATGAATTGAACAATGAGAAGGCAAAACTCACGTGGAGCTCAAAGTTGGGGAGGAAAGTTAGGATATGAGAAGCACAGCCCCTAAAGGTCCTGCAAGTGGAAGCCAACGAGAATATGGAAGCCATATCCAGTTTGGTCATCACAGTCGCCAGAAGGGTCGCCGGAAGTTGATCCAAACCCTCTTCACGGTTTTCCATTTCTTTTCAACCTCAGCTTTCTCTATCTTTTCGATGGGTGTGACTGGATGATCGATCTGGTCGATTGCTATAGCAGTGGAAAAAATGTTGTCAATCAATTTGGACGGTTCCGTGAACGTGCGGACCCTGCTTACTATTTTGTGAAGCAATGTGATGTGGGGTCCATATCCCTTAGATAAACCTGAGAAAAGGGTTCCTTCCTCTTTCTATAAATTCTAATTCTTTCGTCTTCCTGTTGGTTATTGGTCTTTCCATTTTACGAGTTAGTTTTGTGAAGTAATTTGCAAATAAAGCAGGAGGCATATGCTCCGTAGCTTCTTTCTATTTTTTAAAAGTAAATAGTGTCGTGTCAAAACACCATCTGATGATCATAGTTTCCTGTTAATGTTTTCCAAGAAAACGAAAACCTATGTATGTATGAACTCCAATGGCTTAAGGGCCGTCAAGTCCACGACTAGAATGGTTTATAAGGTACGCTGTTACACATTGTCTTTCTTTCATGGTTTTGTGCTTCATATTGTTAACAACACCTCCAAGAAGCAATGAGTTTGGTTCTTCAGTACATCTGACTCGAATGACGCTGTTATAGGAACATGTATTGCTTCTCCATTGAACATTTCAACTGACAATAAACAAATTAACAGAACTACATATAAGATTACTTTAAGGATACAGTTACCTCATCAATACCTCCTCTACCGGGGACAATCATTATGCTACTCAAAATAACTTGAATGGCAAAATGAAAGAGATGGCAAAATGAATGATCCTCAGAAGCTAATATACTATCAAGAGAGCTCACACTTGCCCGTTCTCAAAACTATCAAAAGCTTCAGGTGTAGACCGTTTGCCTTCCTTCTTACACCCACTCAAATTAAAAACTATACTTATATCTAACATGTCCCAAGCAGGTCCTCATGAGCTTGATACACCAACGTTAAAGCCTCTATCAACGGCATAATCGACAAAGCTATACAATGGCAATACGCTTTCATCATATTTCTCAAAGCCATCCAATTCTTTTTTTGCCTTCGCTCTCAACTCCTCTGCCACCTCTATGGCTTTCTCAACTCCATATAAAGCAACATAACTCTTCCCTTGCTTTTTCTTCTCTTCTTCTTTCTCTTCACTCTTCTGCACTTTTGCATCCAACACATCATCAACTACTTGGTACAGTACCCCAACAGCTCTTCCATATCTCCTCAATCTCTGTATTTCATCATCGTCAGCACCAGCAATTAATCCTCCGCATACTGCCGAGCACTCGGCCATTACACCAAATTTCTTCTCTTGCACAAAATCAACAGAATTAGGGCCACCCTCAAGGTCAACAAACTGCCCAGCAGCCATGCCTGTGGATCCCACACTACGAGCAATTTCTGCAATCACTCGAAGAATGCGTGATTCTGGAACAAGTTCTGATGGGGTGTGATACACGATATGGCGGAAGCCAAGAGGGAATAGAGCATCTCCTGCAAGGATGGCCATGTCAACACCAAAGGTTGTGTGGTTTGAGGGCTGGCCTCGGCGAAATGGATCATTATCCATGCAGGGAAGATCATCATGGATCAGTGAAGCTGCATGCACCTGCTTAAATCAAGGATCCATGAGTTAAATTGGTGAGCTACATTAATACTATGTTCAATTAATCTGGAGCAAAAAGAAAGAAACGCAAAAACTATAGAACATGTTAAGGGTCACTTTGTGGGAGAGATGAAGGCAATTCGAGTAATTTAAGAATGCTAACTAACCATTCTTCCTTTTACGATCGTGTTCGGCATTTAATGTTAGAGAAACCAACATATTCCATCAAAAAGAAAATCTTAATTCTAACGGCTAAAAGCTTCCAGTTGCAAGCCAATAAAAGGAATCTTCTTTAATACAGCAGGCCCCTTATAGAAACAACACCACTCTGAGAACTGGGAAGATTCTTCCAAGAGCTTCATTAGCTGTATTCTTTCTCATTCAAATCTTTTAACTTTTTTAATCAATGTGTTAGAATAATATAGTAACAATTAACATCATGCACATAATTTAATGTTATTAAAAGAACCAAGTCCGATTACCATCGCATGCTTCCCAATGATACTGGCAATCGTAAGAATCTAACACAGAAAGCAACTTTTCATTACCCACTACCAGGAGAATCAACAATCATTCCTTCACTCAAAGAAAGAAAGTGGTAATACAAAGGCCGCCATAACTAATACCATCACCAAGCAGGCAAAGAGCTCCAAAATAACTTCATAGGCACAAGCACACACAAAAGAAAAGGTCATTGACAAACCATTTCAAGAGCACATGCAGTAGGGAACACGGCGAGGCGGCTACCGCCAAAAAGCTCGCAAGCTGCGACGCACATAATAGGTGGTGCCCTTTTAGCACCACTTGCAAGCACAGAGTATCTCATGGCCTCATAAATCTTTTCTGGGTACTGAACTGGAATTGCTTGGTCCAGCTTCTGGTTGATCTCTGCAATTAAGGTCGTCCAATAACCTTTTAAATCGAACTGGATCGAAGTGGATTGGCTTGAAACTGATAGAGAAGAGGAAGAACAGCGGATTGCCGATCGAAGCTTTGGGAGGGTAAGATTTCGTCCTCTTTTTGGGATGAATAGAACAGGTGACGAGGGTATTACTGTAGAAAAACCCATTCTTTGCCTTCCCTTTCAATGTTCGTCTCTTAAAGACAACTCAACGTTGAATTACTTGGCTAATGAAGAAAACGCGTTCAGGGATTTGAGCAGAAATGGAGATGTGAAGTGGATTTGGCTTGTTGTGGTAGTGGAATGAGATGTTGGCTCTACGGAGATGAGCCTTGAATGGACGTCCGTTGTTTGAAGGTCCGTTTCACTTTTTTTTTAAATAATATATTTATATTTTTATCTCTAATAATTATATATTAAATAAAACTTAAAGATAAAATTTTTAGTTAAATAAATTTATTTAAATCTCTTTTATAATATTTATTAACAAATTATTAACAATTTTATTTTATTTTATTAAAATAAATAATTTACAAAATTAATTTTTATTTAGTAATTAATATTTTAAAATATATTTTAATTATTGAATAAATTTTTTTCTAAAAATCTATATATTTTGAAGATATTTTAAATTTAGTCATGTTTATTGATAATTATTTATTTTAATTAAAAATTAAATTAGATTATAAAAACAAAAGCAGAAAATAAAAACCAATTTTTATAGTTTTCATAATTTTTTAAAACTATAAGAAATAAAAACCAAAAGCAGAAACAAAAAATTCGAATAAATGGATTTTTATTGAATTAAAAACATAAAACTAAAAATAAAAATAAAAATAAAAATAAAAATAAACAGTTTCTTAATTGTTGGGAGATTTAAGTTGTCCCATGCACATCAATGTGGGGTTTGAGAAGATTTGATAGCACTCAACCTTATCCTTACTTAGTAAAGAGGTTATTTCTGATAAACTCACTTACAAATGTGATATGAAGATATAGCAAAAATTATACATGAAAAAAAGAAAAGAAAGAAAGCAAAAATTTGTAAGGTCTTTTTAGATGCCCCACGAAGAGAGAGAGAGAGAGAAAAAGAATAATAATAGTAATATTAAACTAAATAAATAAGTAAATAATACTAAAATACTAAAATAATAATTTTGACAAAGCACACTCGATAATTGGCAGGTGATAGATGAGAAACTGTCAAAGCTACAGTCATACCTGGTGACGAAGGCAACGAGCTCCTTGAATGCAAAAATTTTTCGTACAGACCTGAGCTGAAAATTGAGTCCATGACATAACCGCTAGCCCATGACTAACAATTAAAGAGATAGAGACTGAACAATTAGACAAAACTTCCTAGGAGGTAAATACTACGCAATAGATTCATAGTACCCATATTTATATAACTTACAAGACTGCAAATGTTCTCTTTAAGATATATCATTTACCTTTGTCCTAGTACGCCAGTGTTTCCTATTGCGGGCCAAGTCTTTGGTAAGTTCCAACCATGTCATATTATTCTTGATCACTTCCCCCCAATTCTTTTTAAGTTTTTCTCGTTTCCTTATGCAGTCTCTAAGAATTATTTTTTCGCATCACTTCACTGGAGCGTTAGGGTGTCTCCTTTTCACATATCCAGACCACCTAAGCCTTGTCTCTCACAATTTGTCATTAATACCAGCCACCTTTAATTTGTCTATCACCATACGATTCCTGGTCTTATCTCTTCTTGTTGGGTCTCGTTTTCGAAGCCCAACTTTTGCAGTCATAAAACGTGAACATATTACCCTAAGGCGTTGGGTCATTTCAATGAACCCTCATTAGTCATCATCAATTCATCTTTATTCTCATAACATCTCAAACCACAATGAGCGAGCACACACCAATCAGACACCCAAATCACCACTTGACTTTTTTTTTAAATAATTGTAGCTCCATAATCAAACTCATTTTTCCTATTTCAGAACAGATTTTGGAAAACCTCAAATCGGAATTACAATTTGACTTCTTCAGATCATTTGTTCCCCATTGTTTTAAGTTTCTAATGACACTAAAATCATTCAATTTGGTTCAGAAATCTGAAAGTTACAGCCCAAACACTTTCGAACTGTTATTAAACTGAAACAGTACACTATCTTAACTTTCATATAGAAATTGAAAGTCTTAAAGTCTAAATTACAATTTGACTTCTTCATATAGATTGTAGCTTTATGTCTCTATTTCATTTAGGAACTAGAATCATCTCATTTGGAGCTCTACTGATCAAGATATGATTTAAATACCGAAGTATATTCAGTAAAATATCCAATTCATACTCATCCAACCGATACCCTTACTTCCTTTCCATTAATCCTTTTTTGAATCAACATCAAAGGCTACCAATTTTTATGGAGAGGTAGAAACATGTGTTAGAAATCTATTGGTTCAAGAATCAAGTCATTTGGAGGTTGGACGAAGAAGTTATGGCCAAGAGAATCAAACATGATTTTATTCTCAATCTTCTTGTACCTGTTTTGGGACAATTAGCATAACTTTCACTAGAGATATCGAATTAAGATCTTCTTAGGACGGTTTCAAAGAGGACTATCTACAAATTTTGTGAAGACCTTGAAGAGAGATTGTGCCATCTAGAGGGTCAAAATCTCAAATTTCCAATAGTGTAAATGGATTAGACAAAGTGATTAAGTCTAAAATGAATCAGACGAAGGCTTGGTCAAAGAACCAAAGACGAAGTTTCAGTCTAAAATTCAGACGAAGGGATTTAGCCAAAGCTGAATCAGACTAAGGGATTTAATCAAAGGTTCAAACGAAGGGATTCGGCCAAAGCTGAATCAGACTAAGGGATTCAATTAAAGGTTCAGACGAAGGGATTTAGCCAAAGCTGAATCAGACTAAGGGAATCAATCAAAGGTTCAGATGAAGGGATTCAGCCAAAGCTGAATCAGACTAAGGGATTCAATCAAAGATTCAGATTAAGGGATTTAGCCAAAGCTGAATCAAACTAAGGGATTCAATCAAAGGCTCAGACAAAGGGATTCAACCAAAGCTAAATCAGACTAAGGGATTCAATCAAAGGTTCAGACGAAGGGATTCAGCCAAAGCTGAATTAGACTAAGGGATTCAATCAAAGGTTCAGACGAAGGGGTTTCTACAGGGTCTTCCTCACATCACCTAAAGTTCTAAATCACTAACTACGCTCTCTAAAGCGTCTCCAATGGTTCCTACATCCATTTCTCATCATCCATAATTCCTATTTTTCTTGTCCATAATATCTCACTTATATATAGACTTAGATTGTATTACTAATATTGAAGAAGCAATAGATAAATGGGAAACTGCTTTGAGAATAGCTGTTGTAGTTAATAAAATGGATTTTGAAACTGCTAAAGGATTTATG
>JAOSBP010000206.1:34409937-34422198 GCA_027563825.1 Erythroxylum mucronatum
AAAAAGTCAAACTTTTCTTAATTTAACACTTTTCACACTTTCACTCTTTATTTCTTAATTTCAACTTCCATTTCAATTAACTCATTCACTTAACTCTTATAATCCATACAAATTTACTCAAATATCATTGAAATTTCTCCAATTCACATTACCCAAATAAAACATTTAATACTACTAATTCCTCATTTAATTTCATTTAATCAAATCAAATTTTCAAGAAAATTCGGGGTCCAACATTAATCCTAGTTAAGCACTAAACCCAAATAAAGCAGCTAATTATGAAATCTAATTTCACCATTACACTAATGAAAATAATATAAATAAAATAGTCAAGGAAAATCAATAAAGCAAACTTTAGGGCTTTAAGATTCATTTAGGCAAATTTCCAATTACCATAAAAGACTGAATTTCTAGATTGAAATAACGATTAACCTATTATATCTATGCCCTCTCTCAATCCACATAGGTATGCTTAATTAGGCAACTACCGCCTCTCGATGCACAATTCAACCTAATTAAATTCATTAAGCATAGTTAATCTACTTGGTTATCATTATAGTCTAGGATACTTTTATTCTATAGTGTTAAAGTGTTTAGTCTTTTAGTGTGAAGATTATGTTTCAACTCTTCGTCCTTCATACAATCCTTAAGATTGAATCTCCAATAGCCAATTACTAATTAAAAAAATTAAATATAAAGATTATAATTTAACTAATAAATAGTCAAATTTGATGTTAATATCCGAGTTACATCCCTAACCCTAACTAAGTTTTCTAGCCACTAAAAATAAAAGTAAATCATAAATAAATCAATCTTAGCATAAAGGAAAGAGTAGAAGAAATGAACTATAGAAGTTGTCACTAGCTCCACCATTCTTGCTTTGAATCTTGCGTCGATGCTATGAAAGCCTAGACAATGAGAACAAAAGTAAGATGATCGCCAAACACCTTTTAGAAGTCTCATAAGTTAAACCTAATAAAAGTATTTATATTTAAATTTACAAAAATAGAGTCTTGGGATGCGTAAACTTGAAAAATAATGCCCTTATAGATTATACATGTAAACTAGCATAAACCAACATCAACACTATCAACACCAGTGTTGATTTTGTTTTATAACTTTTATGCATTGTGAATAAGTTTGCAATCGACACCTAATACCAAGTTGAGAACAAAAGTAAGGCGGTTGTCAAACATCTTATAAAAGTCTCATAAGTTAAACCAAATAAAGTATTTATAGTTAAAGTTACAAAAATAGAGTACTAGAATGCTTAAACTTGAGAAATAATATGTCCTTATAAATTATACACGTAAACTAGCACTAAACCAACATCAACACTAATGTAAATTTTGTTTGAAACTTTTATGCATTATGAATCAGTGTGTAACTGACATATGATCCCAAGTTGTAATAGGCGCCAATCTTGTTCTTTAACTTTCTCTATAGAAATATAAGGAGTTTAGCATCAGTTGCATACACCATTTTTCTATTTATCAAGTTCTTTAAACTTAATAAAAGACAAACACCTATGTCCCTGATAAGTTGATAAATGTTCTACCTTGTTTACTAATTTCTTTAATTTTTGACATATTTGAGCAAAAGTTGATATCACATGTGTTCTATAAAGTTTTTGTCCATCTTCTTATCTTCCAAATGACTCTAGAATCTCCTCGATTGGACAATGGAGAAAGTTACACTCAATTCTATGTTTTCTCTTTAAGATCATCATCTATAAGACAATGAACTAAACATAGGAAAACATCCTATCATCCATATAAAACAAATTGTAAATATGCAAAATACCAAGTACTTTAGCCTCAAACAGCATGCAAAATATAAGAGTATCAATTTCTCTCAAACTTAATTCATTGGTTGTCCTCAAGCAATCACAACAAATAAACCTTAACTACTAACATAAAATCAACTAACTAGAACAAAAACAATTATATTTTTGTACATTTATAATAGTATTTAGCATATACCATAAGCCTTTAAACCCTTAAGTGCCTTAGTTAATAAGTTATAATATCTTAAGGGTTTATTTAAATGTTACCTATAAACATTAATCTACACTCATTAGTTAGATTCATAGTTAACAATATAAGATATACGTACTCAAGTCTCAATTAAATTGAAAAAGTTAAACATATGATGCTTCTTAAATAAATCACAATACAAACAACATAAAGAAAATACTATTTTACTTATTTTATTAAGTTCAAATAGCATGAATAGACATGTCCTTACAAGATAATCACTTATTTACATAAGTTTTTAAAATTCAGGCAAGGTACTCTGATTGGTATGCTTTACCTCAAATATAAGGTGTAGCTATAATTAGCACTAGGAAGAATGGGTAGATCCCATAAGGACTAGAATTACTAGTACTTACCATCTTTCTATTATTTAGTCTAACATATTATATGATGATGATAAATCAAATGTAAAATTTAAAATAATGAACTAAAATAAATCAACATATTTGACTAACTAGAATGACGATTAAACCTTAAAAAAATCAAAGAAGACATTGGTATCTAGACTTCGAAGCCCTTAAGACTTCGAATGCAATCATGATTTCATTATTCAATTTAATCTATAGTTTATTAGATCGTGAAAATTCCTATCTTATGCTTATATCTTTCTCAAGATTATGAGCACTTAATCCTTAGTTAATTAATTGAAGTCTCTTTCTAGTTTAAACTCCAAAGATTGTATTAATCGATTCGTGAATATCACAATTAGGTTTGACCCTAGTCTGAAAGATTTATACCGACCAATCTTTAAGTTTGCATGCAACTCTTTTCAATTATGGTAGATATATTTATATAAAAAGGATTCTCAATCTCAGTTGCTTGAAGTCAAACATGAAATAATATGTTAGCAAAATTAATTCAAGAATAATTAAGAACACATAATTAAATCTTAACAAGACTAAATAATGAATTAAAATAAAATAAAATCACTACAAGATCTATCCCAAAGTTCATCTAATCCAACTATCAACAAACGTTTAGCTTATAATCATAGAAGATATAACATCAAAACTAAAGGAAAAATGGAAAAATAAAAGAATTATAAGGAGATCCTTTTTAATTTGAAATCTATTTTAGACTGATGGAAATTCATTCAAAATATTGTTCCCTACTTGTTCTTCATTATTTATATCGCTCTAGGCTCTTGATATATGTTTTCTTAAGCTTCCTACGAACCTTTTTGGACCTCCACATGTTTTCTCTTTATTTTGCCCTTTTATAGCTCAAAATGAGGGTTTATGGAGTGGACTCGATCACTTACATAGTCATGTGCATGATCGCGTCCCTCAATCTTGCTTCAATTCTTCAAAAATCACAAACTAAGATGATCACAGAGAGTTACATGATCATAGATATGGCCATATCCACCTCTACACTACTATGTCCCTTAAGGATAACTTAATCTTTCACTATTTTTCCTTGATTCCATCTAATTTCTGCTCTTTTTGACCAATGAAGACAATTAGGACCTAAAAACATAATAGGAATGAATTAAGTACTAAAAACAATAAGAAACTCTCAAATAAACAAACAAAATGCACTAAATATGAGATTAGGAATATAGTCTATATAATATTTATTAAATTCCTACACACTTAAGCATCCAATTGTCCATAAGCAAATCCATTTTATTACTTTTAACTTAATAAAAAAAAGCTAGGAAAGCATTAAAACAAATCAAAGATATCCATCAAGATTCTCCATTAATCATTCAATTTCATAGTTCAATGAATTTTTAAACGTTTAGTTACCTGGATTAAATTATAAATCAATATAATTCAACATATAATTCTTCAAATTTTAATTCAATTCGCACAATTATAATTAATGCTTAAAATGAACATATATGAAAACAAAAGTGCTAAAATCCTTAAACACTTTCATAACTCTTTATTAGAAACACTAAATTTAAACAATATAGGAGCATTTAGAAGTTTGTTTGAAAAGTCACCTAGCATTTTGACGCGAGAGTAAACACCTTATCATGAACACTCTTGTTTACTTAACTAGGTCACTATCTCAAATGATTAGTAGCACCACTTTTTAACTTTGACCATTTTATTGGTAAAAAAACTAACAAATTGAAATTATTTATACTTAAATTTCACATACTACTATTTTTCCTTTTTTTATATTTGGGATAATGAAAATGCTAAAAAAGAATTCACATTTAACTTAATATATGTACAAATTATACATAAAGGACCATAATGTAAATCAAGTATCCATTCTCAAAATTAATAAACTAAATTGAAATCAATTTAATCGTCAAAACTCAAAACTATTCACCTAATGAAATCAATTCACAATCACAATCAAAATTATAACGAATCATCTTAATCAACATCCTCTCTTTTAAAAGAAAATTTCTTGAACTATTCAATATTGAGGTAATTATAACAAAATTGGCAAGCTTAACTGCTAAGTCCCTCCCTCATACTTAAGTTGTACACATGTAAAAACAATGTAAATATGAAAAGTAAAGGAGGGGGTGAGGATAACTAATACTCCCCTAATATTAAAAGAATCCTAGACTTGTCCAATGTCAATAGCATCCATCCAGTGCTAATGAAATATTTTCTACTCTAAAGGAAAGGTTGATGTTGCTTTCATAACTTGTGGAACTACATCAAATCTCAAGTACAAAATCAAGATCATCAAACTAAAACTATGATATAAATAACTACTAATGAAAATCCTGCAAACTAATCAATCAAAATCAGAACACTTAATTGTTAGGTTGCCTACCAACTAACACTTCTTTATAAGTTTTGTAGCTGGACATCTCAACAAATCCTTCTTTAATATGGATTTATAATCAGTGGCTTATTTTCAACGATTTTCCTACATAATGGTTCAATAATTTGTAAATAGGTCAATGCGCTATAAGATAATAAGGATTTAAGGTATTAAGTTAATAAAACCAAGTAATTACACTAATTTCCTTTTTTTATTAACAATCCATTCATACAAAAAAGAATGATAAAACCCCTAGATCTTTTGTTGACTTTGATTATTTGTTTTGTGAGGAATAGGAGACCTCCATGCTTAAGATGACTATCGATAATACCTCAATAGCCTCCTTATTTGGCTCCTCCTCTTCATCTTCCTCTATCTCCTTTGTCTTCTTTTCTTCCTTCACTTCTTGAATAACAACTTCCTTTATATCTTCAACCTTTAGCTCCTCTCACTCTATAAAATTATTATATTCATATGTTCTATCTAAGTTAGCTTGAAGTATATAGATAAAAACACCTGGCTCTTTAGTTTTATAGAAGGTAGCCTTGGTTTACACAAGGAATTTCATAAGAGCATTTAGAAGTTAATAATCTTCTTACTAATGTTGTTGTAGAAATCGAAATGAAGTGTGATTGTTCTATGAAAAGTTATAATAACTGCCCACTCTAGATTATAAGTATTCTCGTATAGGATACCTTGAGGTCAGTTCTTTATACAAGTTAGATGCCCCATAAGTGATGGCGTACCATAATCCCCATAAGAATTCTCTCTTCTCCATCCTTCCATTGTCTTTGATAGCTACAACGATGAATACCTAAATCCTACAAACTAGACACAAATATAAGATCAAGAAAGAGAGTTATAAGGATAAATAAATAAATATAAAAAGACAAGAAATAAAAACTAACAAGAAAGAAAATAAAAATGACTAGATTGATAAAATTAAGCATTTACTAATATTTAAATCCCCGATAGTGTCACCAAAAACTTGATTGGTATGTTTTACTGTACGTGAACGGTGTAGCTATAGCTAGCGCTAGTAAGTACGGGTTAATCTCACTAGGACTAGAGCTACTAGTACTTACCATCTTTCTATTATCTAGTCTAACAAATTATGGTGATGATGATAAATAAAATGTAAAATTTTAAATAATAAACTAAATTAATCAACATAATTGACTAACTAGAACCAAGATTAAAGTAAAAGCCAATCAAAGAAGACAATGGTACTTAGACTTCAAATCCCCCCTAGGAATTTGAATGCAATCATGACTTCACTACTAAATTTAATGTATAGTTTATTGGACTATGAAAATTCCTATCCTTTATTAATATCTTTCTCATGACTATTAACACCTAACCTCAATCGATTAATTGAAATCTATTTCTAGTTAAAACTCATAAGATTGCATTACTCAATATCCCTATTAAGTTTGGTCTTAATCCCAAAGATTTATTTGGACCTATCTCCAGGTCTGTGAGCAACTCCTTTCAATTATGATAGATCTATTCATACCAAAAAAAATTAATTTTCAATTGCATGAAATCATATATGAATTAATACGATAGCAATATTAGTTTAAGAATAATTAAGAATACATAATTGAATCTTAATAAAACTAAAGAATGAATTAGTTAAAAAAATTACTACAAGGTCTATCATTAGGTTTATCTAATCCAATTACCAACAAAAGTTTAGCCCATATTCACAAAATATATAACATTAAAACTAAAGGAAAAATGGAAAAATAAAAGAACAATGATGAGATCCCTTTTAATCTTCTTAAAATCCACTTTAGGTTGATGATAATCTATTCAAAATATGTACCTTCACCTCTTCTTTTTTCTTTCTATGCTCTTTGACATTATTATGTGTTTTCTTGAGCCTCCTTTGAGACTCTTATAAACATCTTTGGACCTCCCTTTGTTTTTTCTTTGTTATGCCCTTTTATAGCTCGAAATTAGGTTCATAAATATGGTTGTGGGCACATGGTCATGTCCCTTAAAGACAACTTTAATCATTAACTTTTCTTTCTTGATTATGTCTAATTTTCTTTGTTTTTGACTTATGAAGGAAATTAGGTCCTAAAAACATAATAGATATTGGAAATATTTATTTAGTATTTTTCATACTCTCGCCATCTTCTTATACAGAAGTTAGATAATTTTCAAGCTTACGATAAGTTCATCTTTTTATGATTTTCAAGTTTATGATAAGTTCATCTTCTTATCTAACTTATATTGCTTAAATAGATATGTATAAGAAAAAAATCATAACAACTATAAATAGGCTATAATGGGGCGAACAAGGTTAAGTAAGCTAATTAAACTAAGGAAAGGGAATACATAAAACAAAAATATTCATAACTAGTATAACAAAAACAAATAAATCAATAAAAATATGACTCCTTATCCACTAACTCCTCATATTCTTATAATCATCCTTATTCTCCTTCATTCTTTTCAAGTACAAGAACCCATGTCAGTTGACTTTTAACTCTTTATCTTTTATATTTTTCACAATTTGCTTTGCTTTTTGGATTGGCATAAGATTCCCCTAGTTACATTGCCATTTTCATACACTTTACCATTTCTCCCACAATTATTTCACTACATCTCATTCCCAAAAACATTAGAGCATAAGTAAAAGCTTTAATAATCATGAATTAGGGAGTAAATACTTGCTTTTCTTTTAGGCTCAAGGATCTTTAGGAAAGTGTTAATAGGAAAAAAAAGGCATTAATTCAAGTTTTAAAATTAATGTATAAAAGGGTGGCTAAAACTTAAATACTATGTGTCTTTATCAATTTAATGCTTATAAACACCTTAATTGTAATCTCAAAAGGATGGGATTCAAGTTTTAAAATTCAAAATCGAAGATAGTATCTACATAAGAAGGAAAATTTTTGCACGAAGGCCCAAATTTCCTACAAGACCATTTAAGCTAAGTCAAAGTATAATCAAAGTTGATTTCTCTATAGAGGGTTCTTAGATGATTAGATAAATGATAAAACTTAGAATTATCATCTATTTGTGTATCAAACATGCAATTGAAAATGGTGAGAAGACATGGATTTGGTATGACAATTGGTTGGACATCAGTCATTTAGTGCAATCAATAGAATTCTCTCATTTTTGATATGGGATACCTTTACACCCAGAGTTTCCTTTCTAATTATGTAAGGAACCTAGCAAGGTAACTTCAAAGGATTCCAATCCCTAGCTGATCATTTTCCTACACTGAGGACAACTCAAAGTGAAGACACAATAATATGGATGCTAACTTTGAATGGTCAGTACATGAATCAATCTTTTCATAAATTGTTCACTAACATTACTATAGAAGCTCCTTGGTCCAATCTTATATAGAAACAATCTCTATGCCCCAAAGCTTCTTTCATCTCTTGGTTAGTGATTAGGAATAGACTCACGACTAAGAATCAATGGCATGGAAGTGAAGATGTATTATGTTTGCTATGCAATAAGGAGGTGGAGGATATAGACATTTGTTCTTTCAATGTAGCTTTTCTAAAGCTATTTGGAGTAGTATGCTATACATGCTACCTAGCAATAACAATTGCTACAAATGGGAGCAGGTCTTGAATTGGGTGACAAGCAATTCTCGAAAAGGGAATCCAAACTTTATACTATATAAAGGAGTATTCATTATCACCATTTACAATATTTGGAGGGAGAGAAATCGAAGATGATTCACAGATGATAAACAAGAGAAACACCAGCTGGCAAGTAGAATAGCAAACCATATTTGAGCATGTATAGTGGCACATCATATATAGCAAAAACTTCCAATGGAGATGAAATGTCGTTGGAACTTATAATTGTCTTTTCTTTCTTGTTGATTGATGTACTACCTTCTTCTTAGTTCATTTTGGTTTGTTGTACATATAAGGATGGCGTTATGCCTTGAACTCACTATTATGTAGTTTTTAATTCCATCTATAGTTATTTCATATTCATTTAAAAAAGTGTAATCACTTAACAAATTAAGTTTCTTAGCATTTACGGAATCAAGTTGCAAATTTATTACATGACCATTCAAGTTAAATTAAAGTGTAGTTACTTAACAAATGAAGTTTCTTACCATTTACAGAATCAAGATTCATATAACATTCACTTAATCATATTGTACATCTAATTTTTAATAATCAATCGCAATTAGGAATCATGCTAAACATATACCATCAACATAAAGCTACTAAAGAGAATCTAAACATAACCTAAAAAAAGGCTAAAAATATAGGAATTTTGAAATTTTTGAAAAAAAAGAATGCAATTAAATCATCTTTATTCCAAATATTCAATTTAGAACACTATTGTCGCAATATTGTGCATCAAAAGTAAATCAACAAAAAGGATTTGAAAAACTCCTTAAACACCAGGACAGTTGAACTGAAAATTTCCTATCATAACATACTTTACCATACTCAAAATCTACATAACACTTAACATTGGCAGAGACTCATAAATATTAAAATATATATTGCATTTAAGTTCTCAAATCACAACCTAAAAAAATTAAAAGTTAGTTAAAATAATACATAAATAAAACATCATAAATATCCTAAACCTAACTATATGTATGCATACAGGCAGGGCTATAGTCATTGGGACAGTGGAGGTGGTTGGTTTCAGTTAATAAAAAAAGATTATTTGTTGGCTAAAGCATGTTTTGAATCTTAAAAACCAATCAATATTTGTGATTATGGTCCTTTCATATGACCATATTATTACTGCTCCTTTTGTTATAACATTCCTCATTCTCCTAATTTATGAACATTATGAAGTCCACTATAGGGAATAATGTTGAAGACTAAAAAGATATCTAATTTTTGTCCTAATTATCAGAGCCATCCTTACAATATACAATTGAATATGCCAACTTCACCATAATTTACAAACTCCACAAGTTCACACCTCCCACAACATTTCTCTCACTTTTAACAATTACACAAATCACAATAGCAATCAAAGTATAACATGTATAACATAATAAACACCACTTCTACAACTCTAAGTCAATGTTCTCACAACTCCAAAATAGCAATGCACAATCTATAATTCTTCTTCAAGCTGAATACTTAATCTCTAGTGTACTACTACCATAAATTAAAGATATGAACTTACTTTGAAATTACAGAATTTAAAATATGTGCTCAATATCTCTCAAAACCCTTTCAATGCACAATACATAATTTATGTCTTCTTAATGTGAGAATATGATGAAAGGGGGATGATTTGGTGTTTTAAGATATAGGTGTTGTGTTTTAGGGAAGGATTTACTATTTAGAAAGTTAAATTTTTTGTTTGGAGACAATATTTGGGTGAAAATGATGGATTTTTATGTTGGGTGGTGATGAAAAAAAAAGAGAATAGGGCTTTAAGTAAAAACTCAAGTTTAATTTTTGTAGGATTAGGTTATAAGACAAGATTGATGTGGGACACACTTTAACATTGATATCAGTTTTATTTTGCTTCTTTTAAAGTGTTACTCGTTCATAAGACTGAGACTAGTATTCTTCCCACACTGATGCCAGCTTTATTCTGTTTCTTGATACTCTCCTATGTTGTTTATCACTAGCACCTTATCAATGACAACCTTTTTAGTAGCTAAGAATTGTCTTCCTAAGACAATGGAGACACTAAGGTCATACTCCATTTCCATCATTAAAAAGTTGATCAGAAACAAAATATTTTCTACTTTCACAAACAGGTCTTCTACAACCATAATTGAGTACTTGATGGATCAATATACTAGCTAGGATGACACGTTCATTAGCTTGAGCTCCCCTATTCCTAGCTCCTTAAGAATAGATAAAGGCATAAAATTAACACTTGAAGCTAAAACATATAAAAATCTAATATCAATAAAAGTAGTACATTGACAAGAAATAGTGAAACTCTATGGATCCTTCAACTTTGGTGGGAATTTATTATGTAAGATTCTGTTGCACTTCTCTATCAAATACATCATAATATGCTTATCTAATGTTCATTTATTATAGATGGTTTCTTTAAAAGCTTTACATATGAAGGCATCTAAACTAATACTTTGGTAAATGGTATAATAACGTATAGTTTCTTAAAAACATCTAAAATTTCTTGAAATTATCTTTATTACTCTTCTTTTTAAGCCTCTAAAGGTAAGAAAATTATGGCAAGTAGGGCTTCACAACAAATCTGGATTTTTACTCTTGATAAAATTATGGCAAGTAAGCCTCATCTTTCTTAGTTTTCTCTTTAAATTTTCCTTACTTTCTCACTTCTTTGTCTTCAACAACACTAAACATCTAATTTCTATGTTTCATTTTATTACTAATTGAAAACATCTCCAAACCTCTTTTGTTTATCTCCTTAGCCAGTTGGCTTACTTATACCCCTAAGTTATGAATCAAGACATAATTGGACTACAACACCTTTTCAATTATATCTAGTTTATCTAATTTCCCTATTTTTATCTATAGTATCTATAAAATGTTTGAGCATATCATCCAAACCATTGCTCTATGGTGGTGGTAATTGAAATTGAGGTTAACTTTAGAACCCAAGTGATCTCACAGGTCTGTTCTCCCTAGTTCCCTGCTTCTTTTATGAAAATTTTGGGTGATTTTTCTACCTACATTATATGTGTTAGCGACAGGATCATTCCTTAAAGATTTCTTTCCACTATAAGCAGCTACGTATTTTGCTTCCTCACTATAATTCAAGGCTGGCTTGACATTTGTGCATACATAGGATGGATGTTCATACATGCCACACTAATAACAGACTTTCTTATTATCCATGTCTTGATCTATAAATATTTTCATCTAATTTGAAAAATTGGATACTTACATTGACAATTATGAAGACGCTTGCACCTCACAAGGGGAAGTTCTTCACTTTCCTTCACCACTTTAGTTGATGATTCCTTACTAAGGTTTTGATAATCTACTTTACCTCCTTAACAGTTTTTGTATAGATTTTACCTTAAGTTGCAGTGTTAACTAAAGTTTGACATATAAGTGTAAAACACTCATTGAAGAATTACATCACCAGTTGTAAGGAATACTGATGATATGGGCAATAATAAGTAGAGCTTCGTATATTTCTTAAGCATCAGGAATGCGTCCTTCTCCTTCTATGCAAATCTCGAAATATGCATCCTCAACTTGATAGTATTTGTTAAGTCAAAATTGACTTTACGTATTAAATGATTTTGATGACAAACAAAAAGAAGACGAAATGAAAAGCAGACGAAATACACATTAACAAAAATCAGACGAAGCAGAAAAAGCAGACGAAAGCAATGCAGAGCGAAAAGCAGACGCAAGCTTAAAACAGACAAAAAGCAGACGATACAAAAAGCAGACAAAGGAAGTCGGAGGTGTCAGTCTGTGGAAGTTACAGAACGCAACTGCCTAACCGTTTCTTTAAAGAATCAAGAAGCAGTTATTCAAGAAGCAGTTGAAGACTCAACTATAAATAA
>JAOSBP010000206.1:34422298-34434342 GCA_027563825.1 Erythroxylum mucronatum
TCAAGAAATGTCCCGGGAACGGGCCTCCATAGGGTTCGCCTCCCGGGGCAGTCGGGCCTCGGGGCCGGGGTCCGACAAAATGTCCCTTATACATATCCTTTGTGGTTATTGTTGGTCTTGCTCCATGTTAACAATAATAATATCTTGATTAATAGTCATCGCTTCTCTCCTTCTCACTTGATTTTATCTATAAGTTCATTTAATTTCAAGATCAAATCAAAGTAGGGTATCTAAGTTATAACTCCTAAAAGTCATATCTTGTGCCAACTACTTGAGACAAATTAAAGAAATCCAAAGTAAAAGAAAATTAAATTAAACTAAAAATATTTATTATATAGTTCCTTAGCAACATTCCAAAAACTTAAATCGACTGATTCTGCAAGCGCACAAAGTCAATTGTAATAAGTTATTAAAACAAGAGTAATTCAAGAGTATCGACTCCATAGAAACTATTTCACTAAACTTATGAGTCATGGTTAAGTACTAAAACTGAATAAAATAGTTAATTATGAATGGTAATTTAACCACTTCATTGACTAAATCAATGTAAATAAATTAGTAATGGAAAATAAATAAAGCAAATATTAGGGCTTTAGAGTTCACATAGGCAAAATTTGAATTATCATACAAGATTGATTATCCAGGTTGAAATAAAGATTAACCTATTGTATCTATGCCTTCTCTCGAGACATATAGATATACTCAATTAAACAACTACTATCTTTTAATATGTAGTTCAAGCTAATCAAATTTATTAAGTATAGTTAATCTATTTGGTTATCACTATAGTCTAGGATATTTTTGTTCTCCGGCACTAAAGTGTTTATTATCTTAGTGCACATATCATATTTCATCTCTGGATCCTTTATACAATTCCTAAGATTAAATTTGTGATTGCAAATTGTGAATCCAATGATTAAGTATAAAAAGAATAAGTTCAACCAATATATAATTAAATCATATAGTGATAATTAAAATATTCATCCTGAGTTATATCCCTAATCCTAACTAAGATTTCTAGCCACTAAACATAATAAAAACAATGTATAAACAAATTAATCTTAACATAAAGAAAAGAGTAAAAGAAAGGAATTAGAGAAGTTATTGTTGGCTCCTTTAATCTTGCTTGAAATCCTCCTTCAATGCTAAGAAATTCTAAAACTATGAAAACAATAGTAAGGCAGTTGTCAAATGACTTTTAAAAGTTTTGGACATATTTTACAATATAAATAGTGAAGAGTGTATTTTTAATCATAACGTTTACATGGAAATATTAATTATATCTTAATATTTAAAACATTAAAAAAACTTAACATTTCAAAAAATTGTTTAAATTTAATCTTAAATTATAAGAGCTCTTAACTAAATTATGTCTCTATCAATCAAGTGTTATATTTAATATTCATATGACAAATAATTATGTCTCTTAAATTATAGGAGTTTTTTTTATTTATGTGGAGTCACATTATTATATTAAAGCCAAATGATACTTTATCCCATTCATTTTAATTAAACCTAAAAGTGACGGGTTACTTAAGGTCTCAAAGTTTGATTCTTTAAAGGGAACAAGTATTGGAAGAGTTTTCTACACTTTGAAGCATTTAGAGAAAAAAGCATTTTGTCTTATAGGCTTGGTGTTAAAAAAATTTGTTCTTGCTCTTCTTTTTCTTCTTTTTAAATATGAAACATGAATTCTAAAATCATTCTTCTAAGGACTCAAAATCTAGAAGCTCCCTTAAACATTACTAAAAAAAGAAGACATTGAAAAAATAGAATATAAATACGAATGAAACGAAATGACAAAAATTTATAGTTGGGTTTTGCACATAATAACTCACAAAAGAAGCAAAGAATAAATGTTTTTCATATATAGGGTATATGGTCCAATCACAAAAGAGCATAAGTAACAAATTGTTTATTAGGAATAATAAAATTAGAATTGATTAGGCTAAATTATAATAAATGTGAAATTTGGAGCTCGTTTGGAAATAGGTATTATGCCCCAAAGCTACTTTTTCCTTGTGGCTCACAATTAAAAACAGATTGAGAACTAAGGACAGGTGGTTCGGTACTTATGACCCCATTTGTGTGCTGTGTAAGTTAGTCAATGAAAGAAGAAATCACTTGTTTTTTTAATGCGTATATACTAAAGCAGTGTAGAATTGAATCTTATCTATGATACGCTTCCTAAACTTTACCTATGACTGGAATGAGGTTCTAGAGGAGGTTATTCATGCAGACAGAAGGCAAAACTGTGTTACACTTAGAACCTCTTTTCAGATGGTTCTATATCACATCTGGCGGGAGCGAAATAGGCGTATTTATAAGCAAATAGAACATAATAAATATCAGTTAACAGATTACATTATTAACTTGGTTCGGGAGGTCATAATTGGGCATGGGAAGTAAGATCAGCTCTGTTTGACAATGAGAAGGCGTTGGTGTATTTAAATGTAGTTTGAGGCTGTACTTTGTGTTCTGTTTTCCTCTTGAGTTTTATGTGATACTGGCGCATTTGTGACTGTGGCTTGGAAGGCTCTTTTTTTTTGTCTTACTTTTCTAAGTTTGCTATTCTTTGTACATTGTTATGGATGTTTCTTTGGTAATTTATAGTATCTTAAAATTCCCAAAAACAGTGAAATTTGGATTGCTTAAATTTAATTAAGGTTATTTACAGTAAATATTGAATTGATGTCAGTTGTGATTAATTAGACTTAATTAATATAAAATTAGAGATAATTAAATTAATTTTAATTAAAGAGAGTAGAATCTACACCATCACTATTATGTATCTTTCACATGACAAGTAAGTGTTACATACAAAAAATAAAAAATAGTGCTAATTGATAAAGAACCCTGTTAAGATCTTAGTTAATTTAAATTATTAACATAAAAGTCTCATATGTATTTTAATGCCAACCTTAAAATTCCAAAATATAATTTTACCTAATGCGAATCAAGGTTTGAGCCTTTTCCGAAATGTAACGATGGACCTGAACCAAGGCCAAGTCCACAACTTCACGATTGCGTATATGTACAATTCTCCTTGCCTTTAGGTGGTTCGTTCACTTTCTCTCTGAACTTCCCGACAGAATTAGACAACAATGGTAGAGTGGGCTAATTTACCAAAAGACCTCTTGGAACAAGTTTCCAAATGTTTAGAGACTTCCAACGATCTACAACGTTTCCGTTCCGTTTGTTCTTCGTGGCGATCCTCCGTCGGGCCCAAACCTCGCCGTTCGTCGGGAAACTTCCGTTTCCTTCCAACTGATGGAATCTCTCACACCTCTTTTGGCTTTTGTCTCTCGAAACGCACCATCTTTCGAATCGGGTTACCGGGTTCTAATGATCAGGGAGACACAGTTGGGTGGTTGGTCAAAGTTGAAGAAGATGCGCCAAGAAAGCAGTTGTTGAACCCTCTCTCTAGGTACAAGATGAATGCTTTACCCAATAGATTTCCTAGAGTATTAGATTTGTTGAACTTAAGGGTCTGTGAATTGGGTAAAGAATATGTTTTGCATCTTCTGAATTATAATTTGTCCCCTCAAGAGAGTGCTGGTACCTTGTACATGGAGAAAGTGGTGATGATACAATCAAGTTGCGGAAAGACCTTTGTGTTGCTTACAATTCATGTTTCTGGTAAGTTGGCAATGTTTACAAGTGGTGATAAGAGATGGAATATAATGCAGGACATGCCTTCTCCTTATGATGATGTTATTGTTTATAAAGGCAAGTTCTTTGCAGTGGATAACATAGGGAGGACTGTGCTTGTTGGGTTGAACGCAGAATTGGATTTTGTTGCAAATCCTGTGTTTGGAGGTGACAAGAAATATTTAGTGGAGTCTGAGGGGCAGTTGCTGTTGGTTGATATGTATTTGAGTATTGATACAGGTGAAGGGAGTCTGAGCACTGGTGAAGAATTTTTGGAGCATCTTGCTCAATATATGAGTGAGAGGACAGTGAAGTTTAAGGTTTATAAGTTGAATGAAGAGACACAGAACTGGATTGAGCTGAAGAGTTTGGGAGATCGTGTGTTGTTTTTAGGCGATGATTCTACCTTTTCAGCATTGGCTTCTGATTTTTCTGGTTGTAAAGGGAATTGCATATTTTTTGTGGATAACTTCTTTTACTCCATGGAGGAGTATCCCATCGGGGGAGATGATGGGGAGCTTGTAGGTCGAGACATAGGTGTGTTTAATTTGGAAACTGGTTGTATTGGACCTCTGAGTAATTATCCTGAATATTCCAAACTGTTTTGGCCTCCTCCTAACTGGGTGTTTTCAACATTGGGGGTAAGTTTCCTTTCCCGTAAGTTTTGTTTGCTACTTTGCTTTTAATCGACTCTTAAAGATGATTTGGTGAATTGAACAGGTCGAACATGAAAACTAGGTTCATAAGCTGTCTTAGTAAGTGCCCAGCATGGCACACGTTGTCTCAGGCTGATAACTGCTATCAAGCCACAAAAGGCAGCAATTGACTTGCTTAGACTTAAATCTTTCAACAGCTAAATGGAGAAATCCTCAAGGAACATGATCTTTTGATCTTTGAGTGTCTCTTAAGTGTTTGAAGAAAGTTCAAAGATTTTCCTTGAACGTTGGCATTCGCCTTGCTGGAGTTTGTGTGGTCGATTTTCCTTGTATTATGAGGAGTTTTGATCACTGATTCACCATGGTTGATTGACTGTGGGCTTTTGTCAGAATTTTGGTTGTTGATATAGAAATTTGTTCCGATGATGAGTAGCTAACCGTGAGCTGGTGCTTCTGTGTATAACAATAAAACATCAATCCACGGGTAAGTATTCTGATATACAACAATAAAAATAACTCCATGGTTCAGATGGATAAGTATTAAATTTCTCTTTCTAGTACATCATGTGAATTATGTCAGATGCAATTGTTTTATTTTTGTCTAGGTGTTCCTTAATATGTTACTTTGACCAAGTTACCGGTAACTAAGCAATATAAGTTGTACAGACTTTAATCTAACCATTTCCTTAACAGCAATATATTTGAACTAATCTTGTTTTTCCTTTTTTTTTTACTGAAAATAGAAAGTATTAGTCATTTGTTGTCAATTGTAGCTTGTGGCCCCTGTAGGTGTAATGTAAGAAATGAATGCTAAATTTGCAAGATCATGATAGTGCACTTAAGTAAACGTTCAAGACGAGCAATGCTGGCTGTGTTGTTGTTCGACGGGACTGGACTGGAAATTTGGTGACGACAGACTTCAGTTCGTGGCATCCCAAGCTATTATGGAGTTAAAAGGTTGAACTTGCAGAATGTGTGCTGAGAAATTGATTCAAGTGATCAATGCCTTAAGAATGTTCCTGATAGCCTCGCAGATTTTGGGACAATAGTATTTGTATTAGACACTAAGTTCCCTCGGAGATAAGAATTGAGTTCTCTTATGTCAGTAGAAAA
Organism: Erythroxylum mucronatum; assembly: GCA_027563825.1. Lineage (NCBI taxonomy): Eukaryota > Viridiplantae > Streptophyta > Magnoliopsida > Malpighiales > Erythroxylaceae > Erythroxylum > Erythroxylum mucronatum. Next base: position 34,427,719 of record JAOSBP010000206.1, read on the forward strand.
AGTAACACCGGTGGCCCATGTATCAGCTCAATGTAGAATCTATAGGATCAAGAGTTCTATGGACTAAGGATTGCTATAAACTACTGTCTGCATTCAAAACATGGTGCAAAATCTTAATGTGTATTGCATTTAGATTCCGAAAATCTAGCCTTGCTCCCTCCAGTGAAATAAATAGGGAAAGTATCCTAAAATGCAACACCTTGAAAGCTTCAAATGTAGCCTATTCAAAGCCACCCACGGCAATAGTGGCAAAGCTGCTCAAACGCGTGTAAATATTACTTATCAGATTATAGTTTGGAGTTTCAGAATTGATGACAGGAGACCAAAAGCAACCAATTATACTTATCAGGTTATAGTTTGGAGTTTCAGAATTGATGTCAGTGGACCAAAAGCAACCAATTATATGGAGCTTGGTAGATAAACATAACTGCTCAAGAACTTGCTTCAAAATTTGAAGTGCAGTTCCAAGAGGGATCTTGAAGCAGAGCTGGTTAAGTTGCTACAGAACACGTAGGCTTTTAGTTTATTGCTTTTGCTATAGTTTGCTGGGACTTAAAAGTTATTTGGTTATATCATTTATGAAAATTATAACTTTAACCACAAAATATGTATACCAAGCACAGAGATGTTTTCCTTACTCGACTTTGAGGCAAGACATGGGGCATCCAAACCATGGTATTTCCTTCTATCCAAACCATACCTTTTTCCATGCCAGTCATTTCAACAGCAGCAAGCCATGTAATAGGTATGTAACCACAGGATATGGCCATACAATAAGCAAATTTCCCTACAAAGTAAAACCGAAAAGGCCATATAACTTCAAAGCTATGTAAATGAAGAATGATTCTCCTATCTTCACCTCGTACCATGTCAATAAAGGTCCTTCTTAGGTCCAGCACACGTATCCTTCACTTGCCAAGAAGTCCTATCAGTTTCGACATGAAGTATGTCATGAGACTCGAAAGGCACGTGATTTTCAACTTGAGATGCTTGTTTGAATGTTTAGCTGCTGGCAAACTGCAAGATAGTACTTCAGGCTGGTCGCTTGTTGATGCAGGTGAGAGGCATAAGAGTGTTGCGTATGGTTTCAGAAAAATTGGGTCTCATGAGCATGCTTGTGTGCATGTCCAGAATCTAGGGACCACTATTTGCCACCGAAAAAATATTTAAAATGCAACCACAACGCATGCCTGCTTGCTCAGGATGATAATTGAAGTGGTGGCAGGAATGTAGATCGGCATCGCCTCTCTTTCTGAGAGAAGTTGGACTATGGTTCTTTAGAGGCATCGAAAAACTTGAAAACATGGTGGAGAAAAAATGTAGGCGAGTAGAGACACGAGATCTTTCCAAATTCAGTGGAAACATATGTTGGTCTACACAGACACCAGCAATCTATGACACGAAACTGTTGTTCTCAGCTTAAAACGTAAGCTTCCCTCGGCGTCGTTCTACAATCAGTTTGTCACCCGTGTTTTAGGCGTAATCAAGGACAAAACCGCTCATTGACAAAATTAGAACACTGGAATAAACTAGGGCTGAGACTTCCATGGCCTTAAATTGTACATGTTCGGTTATGAAAAGTACATTCTCATGCAACATGCATGAGAAATTCAACGCATACTAAGGCCGCAAAATAATTAACACCTAGCAGATAAAAGGGCATACTTTAACTGCATACATAAAGATAAAATCTCTGATCAATACAACTAGATAAAAGGAACAAAATAAAAAATTCAGAAGATAATCTTTCTATCGCTAGACAATATACATCGAAGTCGGAGAATTACCTAAAGTTCAAGGCCTTCTCTGCCTTCAGACTCCTATTACAGCCATTTTTAGTACTATTCCTCCAATATCAAACTCAAGTTTATCCAGGAGTTATGACATTTATGCTTCAGAGTCAATCTCGCTCAGGGGCATCCCCAGAAACTCTTCTTGCACTGAGGTTACCAGCATATGACCAAACCCTCCCAATATCAGCTGGGAAAGATTTTTCATACTTGCAACCAGCTGTCCCCTTCATATTGTTCTTCCTTAGAGAAGTCGTTAGCCTTGCAGGGCTTCCAGCCACCGGAGTTGAAGAGCAGAATGTTGGAGTTGCAAAAGGAGACGTGAAAGGGCTGTGTTGGATTGAGAAGGGGCTGGGAGACATCCGCTTCTGGATCGGAACTCCACTTAAACCTGCCCTATTGAAAAGAGACATTGACTCTGCTGCAGCACATCTTTTGGTGGCATCATCTACAAAAAGAACATCATCTATCCTCGCCATAATGTTGAAGGCCAAGCTCTCCATTACTCTTGAGTAGCTTTCTAAAATTGACTGCCCAACATCCTGCAATAAAATGGATTCTTTCACCACTGCCCTTCTACCCTCATTACTCTCAAAGATAAAGAAGTAAGCATATTATTCATTTGGAATATATATTATTTGGACCTCATGTTATTCCATAAGAGATATCTGAAAAAGTAGTCTAAATCTAGATAATGAAATATATCCTGCCAGCAGAAACTAAATAAAATGAAAGATAGGGTAGATACCTTATTGTATTGGATCTTGCTCATATCTAATGATGTCTGTGGGAGTCCAGGAAAACGAAGCTTTAGGCTCTGTAAGAGGGTCGCAGCTCTCTGGGTCAGAAAATGATTCTTTTCAGTGTCAGTAACCAGGCCCTTGACCTTTCCACCCCATGATGAGTGCTTGGTTCTTGAATGATTCTTGTGTTTTCTCTGATCTTTCTGATTCCAAACATGGACTGCAGCTTCAAGTCTATTAGCAATTTCAAGAGTGTGATGCTCAGTAGACAGATCCAGGCAATCAAGGAGACATGCTGGTGAGAAAAGCTCAGCTGTTATGTAGCGGTAAATGGTATCACCCAGGCAAGCTTTCCCACTCTGATAGAAAATTATAGAACAAGAAAATAAAACACAGTTATATTAATTAGGAAACAAGAAATGAAACAATTAATACAAGATCATCTAACCAAAGGACCCAAATTTTCTTCTTTATATTTCACAATCAGCTACAAAGGATCACAGGTTTACATTTTTTATTAAAAGACCTAGTAACTTGTCACAGCAAGAACCAATTTCTTCACGAGCTTCTAAAAACAGAAGCCCAATAGTTTGGGAATTCAAACAAACTAATAGTTAGCGAAAAACTACGCATCACAATTAGAACATCAGTATAGGTGATTTGGTTGTAATCCTTGGTATCCTTATATCATATAGCTATATTAATAGGCAATCACCACATACCTTGGGTAACGTCTCTAAATATGCATTGGGTATTTCCATCTCAGCCAGCACGCAGCTGTTAATTGCCATCGCTGCCTTCAATATCTGGTTTGTACAATCCCTAGACTGCTGCAACCGCTTCCTTTCATCCTCAGGCAACCCATTTGGGGGCACTTTTGGACACGGTAACCACCATTTTTCTTCTTGCCTAACTGATGGTCGTCCACTAGAAAGACCAGAAGGATATGACTCACAATCATCATTATCAGCCAAAATTATACCCCGATCCACATACCAAAACTCCGTCTCACGAAACCCATCCAGCATACTTATTAACATTGCATCAAGCTTCTTGAGAGCAGGGAGATTCACATATAAATCAGCACGTGGCCTATTTGCCATGACCTCATAGGTACCCCCACCAGGGAATTGTTGTATCGAAGGGACAAGCTCAACAATGGAATCACTAACACACAATAGCCATTCCATTTCTCTCCTCCACATAGCCTTCTTCTGGGAGGCCAAAGGCTCTAACCTCCACAGTTCACCAAACACAGTTGCTGCAAATCCAACCCAGTTCGAGTTCAGAGTTATGTAAGATATACCAAAAATCATTTCAGTGGACAATGCTTATATACAAACCAGAAAGATTGGTGATTGCATTCGAGATAGCAAGTGCCGTACAGACACCTTTACCACCACCAGACATGTCCTCTCCTAAAAGTAGCTTAGCAAATCTCTCTTTCATCATTTCAATTTCTACACACATAAGAAGACCAATTATACATAAATATGCATAAACAAGCAAAGAAGCATAAACGCAGCCATCAATTAACACATTATAAGATCTTCAAGAAACAAATATAACTGAAATCTAAACCCAGATTCATATTCTGACATTTCAAATTCCCTAAGAAACAGAGCGAAATCTTTCCTTTATTTTCCAGAAGCACAATCAATACAGAAAGCAATTAACTCCCAGAAAAAAGCAAATCAAGTAAACAAGAGAGCTACCAGACAAATCATCATCCTTTTTGTCGCTCTTCTCGTCCCAAATCAGCACATTTTGACCTCCGATCAAAGGTAGTTTCGGTAAAGTGAAAACTCCAGGCGCCGGCAGGGGCGATGAAGTCATGGAGCTCGACGCCCCTTCCGCATCAAAGCGCTGACAGGACAAACTGCTACAACTCTCGGACTCGCTGACGTCAGCGCTCAAGCTGTAGCTCCCGCACCTTTCACTCTGCTGGTCATCGGAGCCGTCGTCCGACGATAAACTCCCCATGGAAATCAAAGATTCAGCTGCCAAACACTAACCACTAGAGATCTCACACGCACAGAGCCAGCAAAGAAACGTAATGCCTTCGTAAGGATCAAGGAACCACCGCTCCGGCATCGGGTGGGTGGCGGAGCACACGGCGGCTGCAGACTCTGTCAGTCTCTCTCTCTCTCTATCTCTATCTTTTTTGTTTATTATTGAAGTAATTGGCTGATTGGTTGCTTTTTCTTCAAGATTCACTTCTTCCGCTCAATGTAAGTGATGGTTGAAACAGAGAGGGTGAGGGAGAGAGAAAGAGCAACTCGCAATAAAGCGGACTATCAAGGACGAAGGGTGAGACTTGGTGTGCGTGTGCGTTTATGGTATAACTGTATTAAGAGATACTGTGTGTCGTTGGATTTGGTAACTGTGATTTTGGAACGGCCAGCATGAGTTTGGTGAATTGCACATGGACGTATTGCATTTTTGTTTCCTAAAGAGCGATAAAAAGAGACGGCCGTTTGTTGGTAGCTGCCTTTCCGTTTAGCACCCGACACGGCGCCCTTTTGGTGGGGTCCACTGTCGATTGCCCTTCCCTTCCTCTTCTTTCCGGGACTAGGTGCGTATTGTTGCCACATTGGATCAGAACGGCGACGTGGAGGTGTGGTTGGTCCAAAGGAAATGAATTTTGGAATGTGAAAGGAGGGAAATTGCGGTGGGTGTTTAACGGCAGTTGAGGAAGGGATACGATACGTACCAGGCGGTCTCAGTTTTACGAGGATGGACGGTTGGGATGCTCAAAGAGTTTGTCTGTGTTTTTGAGTGCAAGTTCATTAAATGAATTAATAATTGATTTGTTCATTAAAATTGATTGCAAATGCAATGGGACCCAATTGATCCAGTGAACCGACGCAACGCAGAAGATTCTGAATTTCTGATGAGGGCTGAAGTAGAGCAAGTGGCTGGGCATGTTCTTACGCAATGCCGTTTTCGGGCCTGAGGCGTGTCGTTTACTGAACCTGACATGACCTCAAATCGAAACAGATCTGTTCCCAATATTCAACCTGCTGCCTTTTTTTTTTACGTTGGAATAAGAAGCACGATATTTTTTGTAGGTAAGGATTAAAGGAGAAGCGAAGAGGGGGAAGGGCCACACGACATGAAAGCAGCTTATTATAAGAGCGGGCAGCAAAGGCATGGGAAGAAGTAGGGAGGATTGCCACCATAGGTCGGCCACACGAGTAGTAGCTGTACTATTATCACCACATGCACGCAGCAGGTCCTGGTTAGGGTGGTTTGGTTCTGATTGGGACAGAACAAAAAAGATAAATAAAACAAAGTGTCATTTGTTAATTAGGTAATATCATTGGCAAGATAGGGATCGGACGATGAATTTGGTACACACCCACTTCTCAACCGCATGCTCTTTCGTTATCATAAATGGTTGAGTCGGTCTTGCTAGGTCCAAGTTCAGATTCGAAATGACATGTAGGTCGGTCGGCTCATTTATTAATGGTGACCTAAACTTAACAGGAATTTCTTATATAAAATATTACCTCACATTGAAACAGGTACAACTTTCGAGAACCCTAGTATTCTTTATTCCTACATCACTTAAAAAAACCAATTAATATAGAACTTAAGCCAACATTAAAATTCAAATTCATACCCCATCAAATAAGTTATCATAGATTTTCTCTTACGAGAGTTTGAATTCCTTTGATAAGGTTGTGATAGAATCTTTTCTTAAATACAATGAACTATATCACATTTTATAAATTTTCTAATATTTTATAAAAGATCTAAATTAATTCTTCTTGATATTTTAGTACTATTTTGTACTAGATCATTAATTCATCTATATGACATGCAAACTAGTAATATGTACTATTGGAAATTGACATAAATTTTATAATTTTAAGACTAATTAAATTTTATTTTATATTTTAAAATATTTTAAATTTTAAAATAATTTAACTATTAAAATATGTAAAATATTATATTAATAATGTTAATCAAATAAAAAATGCCTTTCTTAAGGTCACTTGACCATCAAATTTACAGTAAAACCTCGATAAATGAATATTCGATAAATTAATAATCTCGATTAAATAATAATTTTCTCCGGTCCCGAC
>JAOSBP010000206.1:34440297-34474672 GCA_027563825.1 Erythroxylum mucronatum
ACCTATTGCAAATTTCCAGATTTTTCAACCATTCATCCTTACATCTAACTCATCTATACTTTCTTATACCTAGATCATCACCTCCCTTTCCTTCTCCCATCATTCACTACTCAATTCAACTCAAGATATCACTCACAACCAATTCATGATCCATAAATTATCACAATAAAAAACAGGGCATATACATATATATTCATCCAATCCCTCCTTTAATACATCATTCAAATCTCTAACTCTCTCTATATATTTCCATGAATTAGACTCAACATACATACTCAAAACACAAATATGCACATCTATTAGCATCAATTAGGACACAGACACAAGCCTTTCACAAACAAAACTCAATCATCACATCCTCATCATAATAGCTTCAATTTTCCATATCCTTAACATATAACACAAAACTTACTTGATTAAGCCACTTAATCTTCAAGTTCTTCAAGGAAACTACCAAAACCTAGCTTCAACCATCAACCAACGATCATCATCTCCAAAGGGGGGTAGAGAGAGAGGCTTTTATGGTGAGAAAGAAAGAGAGCAAAAGACAAGGGAACAAGAAAGAAATGATAGCTAGGCTTAGTATTGGAAGAAAGTACCATCCATGGAGAAGAAGAGTGGTACACGAATAAGAGAAGAAGAAGAGAGAAAAATCACCCAAAACACAATTCCAATGGCCTTTGAAAAGTGAGTGTCGTGAGAGAGGTCAAGGAGAGCTTAAATGAATGTAAACTTAGGGTATTTAACTTAATACATGGCTAAGAACTTGCCATGTGTCACAACCTCAAACATTAACCCTTATTTTTCCTTCTTAATTAATCAATTCAAACCCAAGTCCCAATGAATAACACTTGTCAATAATTTCTAAAGCCATGCATCCAAAATTCCAATATTTGACAATAAATTCTACTACCAGTTATCAGTTGGTCTGCCACTTGGCAATTTTCCTAGTCTAGAATTTACCAAGAAAAATTCCAGAAAAATTTCCTAAAATTCTCCAAAATTACTAAATCACAAAATTCACTTTCCAATTAAATTGTTAAGATAAAAAACCCACACTTCTCAAAACAATCACATTAATGACCAAATATATCGGGAATGTCAATGAATGCATGTACAAGAATTTCATGTTCAATAAATTCATTTTTCACATGCAAATGCATTTCTCATCTCTCATTGAACACCCATATTTACTATTTTACCCTTCCCACTGGTACCGGGATGTTACACATAATCTCTCAAGGAACTTTTAGGAAACGCTAGTTACAGGTTCTCTACACTTGTGCTTTTCTCATGCTTTTGTTTATGGAATTTTAGCTCTCCCTCTACCACCTTCTTAGCAGATAGTCACCTTGCAGTTTATATACCTCTCTCTCTTCCTCCAATCTCATTTCTGTGGTTCTATTTCCACCATTTCTATTTTCATCAAGGTCTCTTTCTCCCTAGCTTTCAATGATTCAATCCAGGCCTGAGCCACTGTAACTTTTTTGTTTGTAATTTCTTTAACCTTAACATCACTTCCTATTATACAATCATATTCAAACTTTGAGATAGAGATTGAGGAATTATGTCCAGAGACAAAAGCTCTGGATCATATTGTACTCTCAAGAAGCCTTTTTAAGTTTTCAAGAGCTAATGTCTCTAACGCCTTGTCCACTTCGAGCTCTTGCATTAAAAACTACAATCTTTCCTCAGTTAAGCCCAAACTCAATTAGATTTCAGCCATAAATAGTGGCAATTCCTTCACTTACAAGTGCCTTCTCTCTCTTTGCAACCTCTGCTTCTGTATTTAGTTATTCAAATTAAGGTTAAGGCTATATTTGGTTGGATGTAAGGTTTTTAATAGAATGGAATGGTTTATAATAGAATAGAACGTAAATGGATGTAATAGTAAAAAATTGTTGTTTGGGAGAGATGAAAGGGTTCATAATGTAATATAGTGAAATGTTGTTTATTATTTTACATTTCATCCTAAACCCCTCAAATTGGAGGTTACTTATTTTTATTGTTTAAGATGGAATAGGATGTAATGTGAAACTCTCCCCTTCCATCCTATCCCATTCTATTCTATTATAAACCCTCCTCTTAAACGATGGAATGATATTACATTCCATTCCATTCTATTAATAACCACCCAACCAAAAATAGCCTAAGGGATAGATTGGACATAACTAATTTAGCCTTCTCTTTAGCTATAGTTACAGCTTCTAGTTTAGATTTGGCTCTTAGCAATTTGGAATTCAAATTTTGAATAGTTAGGCCTATTTTTTGTTTTGTCTTCTTCAGTTGTACTATTTCTTTAGAGATATGCTTCAACTCATCCCTTACGATATCCATTGAGGTCATGACTTGAAAAACCATCTTCTCGAATTGATATCAATTCCTTCTTCACTACATTCAATTCTTTTATAATTGACCTTAGCAAAAAGGAACATTCCATATTACATTTAATTCTTCTATAATTGACCTTAACGAAGAGGAACATTCCACATTACATTCAATTCTTCTATAATTGACCTTAGCAAAGAGGAACATTCCACATCCTCCTGGTGCCCAAAATTTCCCCCAAAATGCTTCAAGCTGTCAACTCTTTTAACCTTTTTCTAATAGAATTGAATTTCTTACGGTGAAAACCATCACCAATCATATAAACAATTATGTTAAATTATCAAGATTACTTAGATGTGTCACAGAAGCGTACCTAAATCCATGAGAACAACGTGATTCTTAAATCTTGTGGTTATTTGTCTTCCAACTCAATATACACGTCTAGTTTTCTCTCGAAATCGTCTCTTTTTCTTATTGATGGGATATCAGAAAAATAATCATTCATATGACTTGGAGACCATAAAGCCCATACTTTATTAGATGTCATATAGCCCAAAGCCTTTAACCTTAATAGATCACTTTAGCTGGGCTTAACTTTATGATAACTCATAATATACAATTAATTCATATATATATATGTACCCACACGTTGGATTAAATCTAATAATCTCCCACTTGGGTCATATATATATAACTCCTTTAATTGTATATTATGTCATAACGTTACGAGCTCAAAATTTGCTATCACTGCCAAATACATCTTTAATCCATCTCGTTAATCAATTGTAATAACATAGTATCAAAGTGGTTTCCATTATACACATATTATAACTAAACCCATCAATGGTCACTTATGCCAATATAATTGAACAATATAGATTAAGCATGGATGTGTAGCATGGAAATTACATGTAATGTGATCTTAACTTGCTTACTTCCAACTAGTCCAAATTCCTTTTTCCTTACTAAGATCAACAAACAAACTTTAAAGTTCAAATAAATCATAAAAGTGTCTATAACTGAAATTCAAGCCAAACACATTAGAAATACGTAAAAGAGTATATTGAGGTATTTAAAAAGTATTGTTAATTATACATTTGTTACAAAATTAAAAACCAATGTATACAAAGGTTACACATATATAGATCAAAGCGAAGATTTAGACCAGAGAAAATATAACTTTTAATTTGTTTTCTTACTCAAAAGTGATGCAATATCATTGAGAAGTACGAAATAATAATATATTATTTTTTCACAATGAAAGTTGAATTTGTAGCATTTTTGTGGAGCAAGAAGTTGTTTAGCTTATATGTTTCTTGCTTCATATGGGATTCATTAAAAATTTAATTGATCTAATATTAATCAACTGTGATAGTTAAGTTGCAATCACTGATACAAAAGATCCCAAATTTTATTGCAAAACCAAGCATATAAATATTAAGTATAGTTACGTGAAAGATATAGTTGTAAAACTATGATAGTCAAGTTTATATCAAATTATGGTTTATCGCAAGAAAATCTTTAAAGTTACATGAAGTTACCTATATTCTCTCTGTTAGAAGGAATAATTTTTATATCTTCTTTGGAAAGAACTATTTAAAGTTTTCTTTTAGATCTAGAAAAATGACTTCATACTATGTTCCATATTGATTAAAAATGAAATTTTGTGTGGTAATCTTTACAAGCTTGATTTGGTGAGTATTATCAGAGATATGATGAGTTAGGACACAATCTGGGTCTTTTATGACTTATTTATAGGATTATGACATTGATGCTCAATACATAATATTTGATATACTTGACAAAATAGAGTTATGAAAGAAGAAATCACACACTTCTTGACATAATGTGATATATACTGATGAAATTTTCCTTATTAGAGTTCCTATTAGGTGATGCTTTAAGAATTATAGCATATATTTTCAATCAAGTGCCCAGTAATACATCCAAGACTTTTTATAGGTTTTGATTTATAAAAACCTATTTTGCATCACTTCATGTTTGGATTATAAAGCATAAGTGAAACCTTATAATCAAAAATCCAAAAAACTTAATCCTGAGACCATCATTGGCTAATTTATTGGTTATTGTATGGGATTAAGATGCTTAAAGTTCTATTGTCCATCACATGCCAATAAAGTTATTAAATCAAATTGGGCTATATATTTTAAGGATGAAACCGATACAAGATAAGGGCAAAGAAAATTCTGTTTAAAGAATACCCAATCATTGTCCTTAAGCCTATCAATTTAGCTCCAACAGTTGGCCCATGGTTAATCAGAATCCAGTATTCATTCAATTGAGCCCATTAAGCAAGTGGCACATGAGACTCTAGATGTAATCACATAAAACATACATTTAATTAGAAAAATAAAAAAGGATTATAGACTTACTATGTTGGATATTTACAAGAGCATGAGTATGACATTGGTAATTGGTCACATCTCATATCCATCAAACTATACTAAATCTATCTCTAGTCCTCAATCCAATTTTTGGATGATGTTATGAATGATGAGATAAACTTTATATCAAATTATGTGGAGATTAGTAGACTTGTTAAAAAATTTTAGGCTTGGTAGATGCAAATGGGTATCCAAAATTAAGTGAAATACCAAAGGTTAAGTTTAAAGATATAAAATAAAGCTAGTAGCAAAGGGTTATCACTATCAAAAAACGTTCTCTCTTATCTTCACTGATATGTGCTTAATTGTTGATATTTTTAATTATTTTCATTTAGCGATTATTGACATAAAAATGCTTAAGATACTCACTTTACTTCATATATGATTTTAGGTACAATTTGGGAGCATAGAAATTAAAGTGAGTTAAAAGCATAAAATTTGGATCATTTTCTGAAGATCAATTTTTACTTGTATTTATTAAGCAAGAAGAAAACAAAATTAAAAGCAGCAGTTGGATGCCCAAAACGACAATAGAAGAAGTGACTTGGAGAACAAAACGCTGAAGCAACAAATTAATTAAGGGACAAGAGGCGTGGGTAGCACAAAAATGCAACAGGTGGGTCTAAATCAAGTGGAGACAACCACTGTACAAGGGGAGAGAGGACAAGTAAGTGTAATTTAATCAGGTCACGCAAATAGCCAAGGATCAAGACATGCATAGTGAGGAGAAGGAAAGTGCATCACACAAGAGGCAACACGTGGAGAGGTAAAGCAATAAATCAATTAAATTAGCAAGAGGAACGACAGCGTGGAGCTTGCGAAGAGAAGCAGCATCGTTGGATTCTGGCGGGCATTGGAGAGAGACAATCAATGACACATTTACGTTGAATCAAGTAGAAGAGCAACTGAGGCACGTGGCAGTATAAATAAGAGCACGCAAATTAAAGAAGCAGTAGCGTGGAGAAGCAATAATCAATCAGCAAATAGGCATCAGGCAAGGGTCACACAAAGGACAGCTGGAGGCATCCCAAGCGTGAATTAGCTAGAGGGAAGTGACCCAGCTTTCAATTAATGAGCAAATAATTGAGAAAAATCAACGCAGGCGTCACTTAAGAAGAGGAATTAATAAGCAAGGGAAAATAACAAAACAGAGACGTGAGAGTTGCGGCGCTGGAGGCTTTTAATTGAAAATCAACGCATAAGGACAGCTGTGGGGTGGCGTTGGGCGCTAACAAAACAAGGAAAATTAAATTAGCAACAAGAGAGACTTAACATCAACGCACAACATGGAACAATAGGCAGATTAATTAACAGCTGTGGACGCATGGAGGGAGAATAGTTGTCGGCTCAAGCATTAAAAAGAAGATAAACATAAGAGAAAATAGGTAAAGAAATTTACCACGACGAATGCTAAACTAATAAATTGGTTATTTTTAGTGTCGATGATCAACGCAAGTTTAATAACGAAGGAAACCGGAAACCAAGATTTATTTCTATTGATTGTTAAATTCTCATTATTTTGTTTTTTTAGTTATTTTTTATTTCAATTTTCAATTAATTTATGTTTACTTCACAATCACAAACCCCCCATAAGTGTAAACATCTGTTAATTTCATTTCTTAAACTTTACACGCACTCTCTGTGGGATCGACCTAGACTCGCCACTGCTACAGTAATAGTCTAGTTATTTTAATTTTGATTAGCGTTACGACGCGCGGTCATTCACTAAGGACCTTTTAAGAATCGTTATGAAAATTATAACTCATTTTGATCAAATGAATGCAAGAATGGCCTTTTTAAATGAAAACTTAACTGAAGATGTCTATATGGTTCAACCAACCAATTTTGATGTAGTTAGAAAATAAAACATGTATTTTAAGCTTTGAAAGTCAATTTAAAGGTTGAATGAAGCTTCAAGGTAGTGTTATCTTAGGTTTGATTAAATTGTCACCCTTAATAGTTTCAAGGAAAATGTTTTTAATCAATGTATATCCATAAAGTTCAATAGGAACAAGTACAAAGTTATAATTTTATATGTTGATGATATCTTGCTCCCTATTAATGGGACTAATATGTTGATTAAGATGAAATAACTTTTTTTTATTATTTTGAAATAAAGGATCTTGGTGAAGCATTATATGTTTTATACATACAAATTCTTCGAGATAAGATTAACAATGTTATTATATTATCTCAAATCACCTATCTTATCTTGAAGAAATTCAACATGTAGCCTTTTTCTTCCGTAAAGACTCTCATTGTGAAGGGAGACAAGTTCTATAAAAGTTAATGTCCTCATAATGATGTTGAGAGAGATCAAATGAAAGCAACTAGTTATACTTGTATTGTTGGCAGCTAATATATGCTTAACTATGAACATGTCCTGATATTGTCTTTATAGTTGATAGATACCTAAGTGATCCTGCACAAAACTATTAGAAAGTGGATAAGAAAGTCTTAATGTATCTTTAGGGTACTAAAGATCTTATGTTAATATATTAGCATTACTTACACTTTTAAAGTGTTTGATTTCAGTGATTCCGATTATGTAGGTTGCATAGACGATAAGAAATCCACTTTTAGATATGTTTTTATGATGGTGGGAAACTATTTCTTGCAAAAGTATCAAACAGACAATTACAACTTCTTCAGCTATAGAGGTAGAGTATGCGGTGCGACTATTTGTTATGTGAGATAGTTGTGGAATTTTGTTTTAGCATTAGGAGTTATGGATTCTATTTCAAGATCACTTAAATTGTACTATAATATTTCACTATTGTGTCTTTCTCTCATAATTCTATGAGCATTTCTCACTCTAAACATATTAACATTAAGTTCCACTTTGTCAAAGAGAAAGTTGTAGAGTATATTATTACTATTGAGCATACACATTTGAGCAACATATTGGGAGACATACTAACTAAAGGCTTACCTATCTATATGTTTCAAGAATATGTTTCTCTTATGTGATTGTTAGAAAACTAGTTTTCTTATTTTAGTGGGAGTTTTAGTTTTCTTATTTTAGTGGGAGTTTTTGTTCTACGCATTATTTAAGAGTATTACCTAAATTTTGTGTAATAAATGCATATTTGGACATTGGTCACTATTTTTGTTATTTTGTAACTCAATATTTTTAATGAGTGACGAATCATTGATATTCATTTTATTGAATCCATATTATTTTTTTTACCATATTTCTAAGCTAGTAGAACATAATTATGTACAATCCATGTGTTATATCAATGTTGGTTCTGTATGATTAGTTTGACTATGCATAATATTGCGAAAGCATTAAGGTGTCAATACAAATTTCAAGTGGGAGAATAATTAATCAATATGGACTATCATAATACTATAACGATTAATATCTTAATTATGTACATATAATATTTGGATCATTTGTGGGATGAACATTATACTACTAACTATATTATAGGTCTTTGAGTCCAATTATAAATCTTATATTACTAATTATTACTATCTACTTATTGAGCTTGTGACCTAGCTTAAAATATATTTTAATCTAATTGATGTACGTTTACTTATTGTCAAATTGAGTATTCTGTAATGTGTGAAAGAGATTGGTGAATAGAATTTAGAGCCCCCTAATTTTCTTTTTTATTGTGCTATTTCTTATGTTGCAATAATTTATAGAGAATTAGTGATTTGTAATTTCTTTTTGTTATTTTAGGAGGTAAGCTTTTTAATCTTGTTATTATACATACTTTAAAACTATAAAAATTATATAAGTTAGTTGTGAAAGTGAATATTGAATGTGCATACAACATGTTGGTATTCTGCATCAGTATAAATTTCAACAAATATATGCAAGGTCATGACTTCGCATGGTTTTGTAACATGACTTCAAAAAGACGTCCTGCCATCCCCCAACATCGTTCATTAAATCCCGTTTGGTAGGGACCTTTTTGTAGCCAATTCTGGTAGGAATTTATGTCATTTCTCTTGTCTTTGTCTCGTTAATTTGCTTTTCTGTTACACATTAGTATGATATCATCATCATACTCAGTCTGAAGTCCCACAGTGAGGCAGAGTCTGGGAAGGTCTTATAGTACGCAGCCTTACTCCTACAAAGTGGAGAGGTTGTTTCCCGGTATACCCACATGCAGATGTGACAGGTGAAAAAATGATGCAGAATAATAGAAGCAATAATTAAAGAACTGGCACTCATAAAAATTTAGTAACTAGAATCGCACTACTACACAAAACGGACATACCTGCTGGTTGGCCAGATCCAAACTGTATGAACACTTGAATTCACAATAATAAATCAATAATCGTAAAAACAAAGCATGAACTGAAAGATATCCCTAGAATAGAAAAATGCAGATCTAACTGAACCATAAAACATAAACAAACTGATAACCAAGTCGCATCAATGTTAAAAGAAGAATCATTAGGGTTTTTAACAATCAAGGAGGAAAAAAAAGACGTAACCACTTGAATCGCATAGAGGAGTACACAACCAAATCATAAGCAATAAATCAATAAGAAAAGAAAAACAATAAAATAAAATTAAGTTTCAATCTTTGTGAACAATCTGTCCAGAGCATAAACATAAGCAACGAATCATGATATCAAAAGCAAAGAATCAAGCTTAAAGTTTCGATCTTTTCCACGATTCTATTGCGAAATACACACACATAAGCAATGGGTCGTGATAAAGAAAGCAGTATCTTAAGCATAAAGTTACAAGCTTTCTAAAGAATCTGACCTGAGTCATGTCAACAAATTGACAATTACTCAAGTGTCTTTTCCTATTAGCAATAAAAGAAGTTCTCATCCTTTTCATTTGATTCATAGTGACATATGGAGTCCCTTTACTACACCTAATCTTTCTGGGGCTCGTTAGTATGATATATCAATCTTATATCATCAAAATATTGAGGGAAAGAGGGATATGCTGCAAAGAATGATGTAGCTTTGCAGATAGAACATGTTATTGTCGGCTTATATTACTACTTTGCAATTTTGGTAGCCTTCAAGTGGTACTTGACAATGGAAGGTTGATTTTTCTTATATTCATATGTTTATGATTGCATAGGGATGGTGGCTTTTGGTTGGAAGCAAGCTATCCCCTTAATCGAATTCCCATAACCGCATTGCATGTATGTATATAGGCAAAGGTTGTGATGTAAAAAAGACCCCGCTATCACTAGTAATTCCTTTTCAAAGAACATGGCTCATCTTTTTAAGGCCAATTCTTTTTAACATTTTGAACATAGTTTACTTGTTTTCAATAATTATCAAATATATTTACAAGGTCGAATATAACGAATTAATTTATCTCACACCATAAGTAAAAAATAACTATCTCTATTAGAATAGCTAACAAACATCATTCTAATGGATTTACTTTTAAAAGTTCATTTTTTAGAAACCAATCGTGATCGAATCACGGATGCAACAGAAAAAATAATTTTTTTAATAGTTTCCATTCGAACCTCGATAATTGAACAGCTTAAATGAAAACACGAATTATAAAATAAGAAATCGTACTTGATTCGCTTTTCCTGTTGAAAACTTTTTGTTGTGTCAACCACGAGTTGTTCAATTGTCCAGCTCCTAACGATATCCACAAAATAACTTCTCAACGCTTTAAGAAGAATTAAGTAGGAGTGCTAGCTCCCTCATACTTATTCCTATTTATAGAAAAAACATTAATGACTCTAATTATAATTAATTTAATTTTAATAAAAACAAATATCTCGTTTTGATTCCTAAAGTTTTTCAAACTTTATAATTAAGTTCAACTTAATTAAAATTTATTTTTCCTTCACAAGTTATTCTTTAATGTGTGGCCTATTAGATTTCTAATATATTAACAATGATTATAAATTATAAATATAATTCACAATTAAAATTGAATAAATTAAAACTCATTTTAATTTATCTTTTATTCTCCAATTAAATAATTTATAATCATATATCAAGATTGACGTCTAGCAATATGTTATGACTACCCAAATATCAGGAATGTCAAAGGGGTTTGACTTAACCTATTCATGCATGGTTTATGATATATAATTTAATCATTTCATGTTCCAATTGGACATAGTATAGATACAGTGTCTACTCTTTTCATCCAAGCATGTTCACACTTGCTAATTAGTAATTGATCTATAATTGATATTTGAAAATGCCTTTCGAAATGTCGATTCACTCTAATCAGAGAATTCCATAAATCACTACTAATCAAGAACAGTAGAATATTCTCCCTAATTACTTTAGAATGATGAATCTTTTATTGACTTATATTCAACTATCTTCGTATGGTTCATATTGCATCCAAGTGTTACCAACTAAATTATCCTAAGATTATTCATAAGTAGTATCAAAACAATATAATGCCCACACAAGATAAGTTGGTAATCTCAAGTTTAAGGATAAATTATACAATATCATCATTATGAGAAAATTCACAGACACATAAGTAATATTCTAATTGGGATTTTCATAGTCAAGTCAGTTCAGTGATTTATTCTCAAATAAGTGCCCATAAATTAATTTAAGTATCTTCATAGTTTAATTTACGAGATTAGTTACTTTTTTTCATAAGAAAGAAACATAATGTGTACTAATTTATCATTTTATTAATATCCCGTGTTGATGAAACTACAACTAGGAATATTTAAGAACAATATATAAATATAAATTGAATGTCATAATTATGATTTAATCATAATTTCAAGTACACAATAAATCCCTGAAAGAATTACACAGGAATTTAAACTTTAGTATTAAAACATCAAATATAATTAATTTAATACAAAGATTAAAAAATGTCTTTTATTAATTAAATAATAATGTCATATATTAAATTACAAAGGGCATAAACTAACACATTTCTATAAGTGAACAGGAGCTGCAAAATGGTGCTTGCACTTAAATAAGATGCAAATGTTTTTATGCATGAAGCAACTGAGCTTCAGGGATTGACGAGTTTAAATGGAAGTGGAAGAGTATAAACTTCAGAGCTTGGCAAAGAATATTTAAGAGGAGAAGATTACATCCATGGTTTATTAGAAATGTAAATGCTCTTGTTTAATTACGTGTTACAAACCAAACACAAACTTTCAAACTTACGACGTAAGGTTTTAAATTTTCGGAAAATAAACTGAGTGTCTGGTCCACTACCTGACAAGCAATTGAAAAGTTTAAAGTCCTACTTCTTGTTTCTTTTCTTCCTTTTCTTAATCAACTTTGCTCATGCAGAGATATCGTTTATGAGTTTGGCTTTGCCACAGAGAAGGGCATTCTTTGGAATAGGCAATTCATCTCTCGTTGATCTAGATGACGTGTATACACGCAGGTAAAACTGTTCACCTAAGTACTGTCGTGCCCAATTTTCAGTCCTGATGTTCCACATTCCCACATTATCTAGCGATATATGTATAGCTGTCCAGGATCTGGGATAAACCTGAAACCAAATAAAACAAACTTCTCATCATACTTCAGGACAAGACACATCAATCAAGCGAAGAAGCTTGACTTATCAGTGATTGATTTTATCTCATTACCTGAACGGTCGACCGTGGAACGGCATCAATAAGATTGTACTCATTACGACTAGTTGGTGTCCACTTCCCTTGATCCATCCTGCAATAATTGTTCTTTAGAATTCAAGTGAATCATAAGATAACCACAAAAGCTTGATCTGGGATGTTAAAACTGTGGTGTTTTTTGGGAAATTAAAATCAGTTTATGCGTGTATCGATCTTACCCGACAACAAAGAACGAGTATCCATTGATGTGCCAAGTCTGGAGGATTTTCTCACGGTTCTGGAACACAATCTCAAGAAAATCATGGTAATCAGCACCCATGACAGCTGTGGCAAGACTCAGGTTCTTAGATGACTCTGGCTTATCGGGGATGGTTCCCACGCCAAAAACACCTTTGATATTGAAGTGATCGGCAAGCTTCAGGGGTGTGTCAGCAGGGATAAATGACACTCCATTAACACCATATCTCTGCTTGCCATGAACCATTCCTGAAGAGCTCTTAAGAATGATAGTCCTGGAAATCTTCATTTGTCCATAGCGGAACGATCCTTGCGGGTTTGGTCTCGGTCCACTTGCTGTAAGGTTTGTCCTGTCATCATAAAAAATCAGTGTATATATCATCGGTTGCAACAGGTACAAGTGCAAGCCAAGTGGGTGACAATATTTACACCAACCTAATGGATCGAGCCTGGTTCATAGACCAAGCAATAGTGGTGGTTGGTGCATGTGGGATTCCACCTAAGCATTTGCTTTCAGAGTTGCGGTAACGAAGAATTGCCGTGGAGGTGAGTACCCTCTCGGAAAAACGTGTTGAAACAGCAATGTAGTAGCTTCTCGGTTTCCGATTAGCTGTGACTAACACTGAATAGGATTGACCGGCGTGGATGTCCAGGGACTTGTAGTAAGTCTGGACAGTGTGTGTTCCTTCAACTTCAACCAGTTTCATCTTGTGCCCTTGGATGTGAAAGTTGAGTGAGTTTTGGAGTCCAACATTTGATATTCTGAGCCTGTAAGTTTTCCCTGCAACAACAAAAAATAAACATTTGTCATTTTGCTTCCATGCTTCGGAATACCAATGCTAAGCTATGTTCGCAATTACTTACCGTGTTCAAATGTCAAAGTTGTACCCTTCTTGCGACCATTGATCAAAACGGCATGCGGTGATGGAAGCTTGTGGCCACGGTCTAGCTTGGCTCTCAACTTCTGAAACATCAAACGTTGTTGCAAATGTGCTGTTAACACCAACCTTTGGCATATACACATTTATATCCGATACCAACTTGTGCATCAACCATTACCTCGTAGGAAGCTCGGTACCAATCTCCAATTAAGATGTGGATATCATCGGCAGGATTAGGGAAGGGGACAGGGATGAGTGATCTGCTAAGGATTTTGATGCCTCCAAAGGCACCAGCAGCCTTGTGGAATGCTAAAGAAGGAGAGTAGTAGAAGGTGCCAATTTGATCCTTTACGTGTAACTTATAAGTGTAGTTTTGGCCTGGTGGGATTGGACATGTTGTTCCATATACTCCATCAACATACGAATTTTTCCTCTGCTGGATTCCATTCCTGACCATTTTAATTTATTTCCCAAGTAATTACGGGGCAATCCATCGAGGAAAACGAAGGGTAATGAAAATGAAAGACTATAGGCTCATGACCAAAATGGTTGATAAACATTAAAAGCAAAACCAAATTTTTTTGAATTCATCTTAATTCAATTAATTTATTGTTTTTCACGTACTAAAAATCTTGATTCAATTCCATAAAAAGATTAACAAGCTTCTTTTTGATTATGGAGAAAACATGATCCTGCCTACCTTCCCAATTCCTACCTTCAAACTCTTTTTCGTCGTCGTCAATGGTCTACCTCTCTCTCTCTCTCTCTCTCTCTCTCTCTCTCTATATATATATATATATATATATATACGTAAGTCCACTGTCTGTCACTAACTCTCAACAATTGATGAATCTTATAAATGAAAATTGAATCAAACTCTCGTCCTTGCAGCACACTCCCCTGACGAAGTTACTAAAAATGACAATCCAATTTAGAGGAGGAGCAGGTTCTTACCAGGTAAGTAGAAAAGGCTCGTGCAAGTGGTTACGAACATTAATGATGAGATTGTCATTGGTAACAGCATCTATGTTTGGCCCTGGAAACTGTCCATTAATGAGAATTCCCTGCAAACCAACTCAGGCAAACAAAGCATATGTTGAATTAAATCTCTTCTTAATTAATTACACACAACAAGGTGAAGAAAAGAGGGAGTCTTTTAACAAGTACAAACAATCAAAAAATTAAAAACCTTTTGTCTAACGCCAAGAGGATAGATGTCTCCATAAGTAATGGTCCAGTCGAAGAACTTGTATGGATCTTCAGCGCCAACAGTGGATAAATAAGATGTTGATACGCAGAGAAGAAGAAGAAGAAGAAGAATGAATAGGTTCCTACAAGTCTTGATGGCACCAACTGACATGATGTTTTCGGTGGATGAGAAAATGGAGGGGCAGTCTCTTTCTCTCTGAATTCACAGAAGGTTACAGAGAAAAAGAGAATGGTAACTGATACAGGAATACTGATCACATATTTAACGAGTCTTTAATTTACAATGAGAGGCAAACAATTAATTAACACCTTGTTCTTAAAATCCAAATTAAATCATATTAGCATAAAGACAAAATAAAGAATATGAAATTTGTTAGATTAAATCTCATTTTCAATAAGATAGAACAACGTATCTTTACAATTTCCTAAATAAGTACACAAATTGGGATAGTTAAAGTTTTAGAAATTAGAAGAGATGATTATTATGAGGAAGTTCTTTGTTTCTACTGCGTAACAGCTTGTGTACAGCGAATTAGTGTAAAAAATGAGAGAGATGGTTGTGTGGAAATAAGGAATTAGTGCTTAGAAAACAAGAATTGGAGCAGGGGGATCATGCCTTTGTGTTAGTAATGAAAACGTAAACTTATGCTTGTTTTGGATGCAATCTTTAGTCAATTAGTGAAGTAAGATATTTTTCTTTTTTTATCTAAATCTTAATCAATTTAATTTCGTTGTAATTTGGAACACCTTAAAAATTCCAAAGTTTTGTTCCAAGAAGTTTATCAATTGACAAGATAAAACACACAAAATGATCATGAAGTAGAGCAATATTCTAATGTCAGGATGAAACTTCTGTCTGCATAGGACGTTGGATATTAGACTCCCCTTTGACACATGTGGAGAATTTAATTTGGGAAATTTCTACTACTATTCATTGAGTGTACAGTATATTTATATACAAGTTTACAGCTCAAGAAAGGAGAAAAACTAATTCAACTATCTTACAAAATAGAAAAAAATACTAACTGCTTTAGACTAACTAACATTGACTAACAAACTAATTAAGTTTAAAATTAATACGCTGACAGCCGCCCTCAAGCTAGAGAATGTATATTCATCATTCCTACCTTGAACAAATGGGAAAGGAATGGTGCAGCAGTGAGAGACTTTGTAAACATGTCAGCTAGTTGATCACGGGAGGAGCAAGGCATTAAATAAATCACACCATTGGCAACTTTCTCTCGAACAATATGGCAATCAATTTCAATGTGTTTAGTACGCTCGTGAAAGGTAGGATTGGCTGCGATTTGTAGAGTAGAATTGTTGTCACAATAGAGAGGAGTTGGTTGTGAAACTGGTAGGTGAAGATCACGAAGCAAATAGTGCAACCATTGGGTCTCACAAGCTGTGGAAGCCAAGACACGATATTCAGCTTCAGAGGATGATTGAGAGACCGTTGATTGCTTCTTTGCTTTCCAACTCATAAGTGAGCTGCCAAGAAAGATGCAATAACCACTAACGGATCTTCGAGTCTCTGGGCATACTGCCCAATCAGAATCACTAAAACCTTTGAGCTCAAGTGGATTGGAAGCAGAGAAGAAGAGACCATTACTTGGTGAATTCTTCAAGTATCGTAGGACTCGATGAGCAGCCTGGAGATGTAAAACAGTTGGCTTATCAAGAAACTGGCTGAGTTGCTGGACGGCAAAAGTGATGTCTGGTCGTGTGGATGTGAGATATAACAAACGTCCAACAAGCTGCCTATACAATGTATTATCATCGAGGAGCTCACTATCATCACTGCGCGGTTTAGAAGTAAACTTGGTTGCTAGTGGGGTTTTTGCTGGTTTGCACTCCAAGAAACTATTATCATTAAGAATTTCAAGACAATACTTCCTCTGAGATAAATGAATTCCTGCAGCTGATCAAGCTATCTCCAGACTAAGAAAATATTTCAAGTCATCAAGGTCTTTGATCTTAAACTGTTTATCCAAGTAAGCTTTGGCTGTGTTGATCTCATGTTGATCATTGCCTGCGAGGATCACATCATCAACATGTACTAATAATGCAATGAATGAATTAACATTGTTCTTAACAAACAATGAATGATCCGAGGAAGATTGTTGGTAGCCAAGAGAAAGCAAGGAAGCAGTGAGTTTTGAAAACCACTGTCTGCTAGCTTGCTTCAATCCATAGAGTGATTTTTGAAGCCTGCATACTTTGTTAAGGCCAGAACTTTCAAATCCAGGAGGCATCAATATGTTGACTTCTTCATGCAATTCCCCATGAAGAAATGCATTATTCACATCAAGTTGTTGAAGATACCAATTGTTAGAAGCTGCTAATGCAAGTAAAAGTCTCACGGTAGAAATCTTGGCCACTGGGGAAAAAGTATCAAAGTAATCAATCCCTTCGGTCTGTGTGTAACTCTTGGCAACTAAACGAGCCTTGTAACGTTCAATGGATCCATCAGCCTTATATTTCACACGAAAGGCCCACTTGCAACCAATAGCTTGCTTTCTAGGAGGTAAATCTGTAACAATCCAAGTCTTATTTTATTCAAGAGCACTAATCTCAGCTTGCAATGCTTCCCTCCAGTGTGGGTGTTGGACAGCTTGTTTATATGTTTTTGGTTCACAAGTAGCAGTTATGGTTAGTGTATAGTGTAAATGAGTGGCAGAAAGATTAGAATAAGAGAAAGTATTAGTGAGGGAATGGGAATTACCTGGAAGAGAATTGGTACAAGCATGAACAGTAGGACAATGATAGTCCTGTAGGTAAGCTGGTGGTTTTCTGGTTCTCTGTGGTCGAGAAGAAGATGGGTTGGATGAGGTAGCTTGTGATGGGATAAGGGTTTGAGGAGGTAAAGGTGGTGTAGATGCTGAATCATCATAAATGGGGTTGGAATGGAAAACAGGCAGGGAAGGTGTTGATGAATCAAGTAAAAGGGGTGAGGATTGCGGATTGGTTAAAAAGGAAAATGAGTTTCATGAAAAGTGACATTACGTGAGATAAAAATGGCTCGGGTTTCAATGTCAAGAAGGATGTAACCTTTAACTGTTGGTGAAAAACCAAGAAAAACACAAGTTCGAGAACGAGGATCAAATTTGTGTCTATGAGCAGACAAAGTAGAGGCATAAGCTAAACACCCAAAAACTTTTAATAGAGTGTAATCAGGCTTGGTTTTGTGTAGAGTTTCAAAAGGTGTATGATTGGATAAAAGAGGTGTAGGGGTGCGGTTAATAAGGTAAACAGCATGAAGTACTGTATAGCCCCAAAAATATTGAGAAACATTTGAATGGAATAAAAGGGCTCTAGTTATATTGAGAATATGTTGGTGTTTTCTTTCGACTAAACCATTTTGTTGTGGGGTCTCAACACAAGAGGTTTGATGAATTGTGCCTTTTGAAGCATAAAAAGAGGCTAAGTCAAATTCATGGCCATTGTCAGATCTTATAACTTTGATTTTCGAAGAAAACTGGGTTTCAACAAGATGAAAGAAATGTTTTATGTGGTCTCGAACTTCAGATTTGGTTTTTAAAAGAATAATCCATGTATACCGACTATAATCATCAACAATTGTCAAAAAATAATGATGACCATGTACTGAAACAATAGAATTTGGACCCCAAATATCTGCATGTATAAGATCAAACATGTTTGTTGAAACATAGTTGCTTACAGGAAAAGAAAGCTTCTTATGCTTAGCTAAATGATAAGCTTTACAAGCTGAGTTATCAGAAATTGAAATTGAAGGTATATCTGGTAAAAGTAACTTTATTCTTGAGTCCGAAATATGACCAAGACGAGAGTGCCATATATGGGAAGAAGAGCTAGAAACAGCATTGGTGGATGAAGTAGAAAGGGTACAAGATTGAACCGGATGATCAAGCAAGTAGAGACCATTGAGTGCTTTAGCTGTACCAATCGTCTTCCAGGATGGGAGAGCCTGAATATTACAAGAAGAATAATGAAAGGTAAAACAACAAGGTAAAGTAGAGGTTAGTTTGGTAATAGACAGTAAATTGAATGTAAAGGCTGGGATATAAAGAACATCATGCAAATATAGATGATCAGTGAAAATAACTGTGCCAGATATGGTTGCTTCAAGTTTCAAACCATTTGGTAAAGAAACAAGGATAGGTTTAATAGTCTTGTAGGTTGTAAAATAGGATAAGGAAAAAGTAATATGATCAGTGGCACCTGTGTCTATAATCCAAAAGGGTGATTTGGGAGAGAAAGTACCTTCTGTGGTAGCTAAGGTGAGCGATGTGTCACGGATAACATTGTTGGTAACAGGGGTCTGGATCAAAGCAAGCAATTGAGAGTACTGCTCTTAAGTCAAATTAAAACCAGAATTATTAGTAGAATTATCAACTGAAACAGATGAAGGCTCAGCAACATCATCAGAATATACATTGTTTGCACGAGCTTGCTCCCTCACTTTGTATCCAGGAGGAAATCCATTTTTCCTTAAACAAGTCTCAATGGTATTTCTTGGCCGTTGGCAAAAAGTGCAAAACCTCTTGTCAACATTAGATTGAGCAATGGGTTTCTTTGTAACAGAACAAACACTAGAATCAGATGGTGCATCAGAAGTACCAATATTATTAACAAACACCTTGGAAGTACCAATAGCAAACTGTCTTTCTTGTTGAATGACCATGGAAAAAGCCTTATTGATAGTAGGCAAAGGATCAAGCAACATTATCTGTGATCTAACAGAGAGGTACTTATCATTGAGACCTTTAAGAAACCGGATAACACAATCATCTTCATGATAACGTTTGATTGTTTGCAAAACTCCACAAGAACAAGGAGTTGCACAAGAACAAGTAGGAAGAGGGCGAAAATGAAGCAATTCATCCCATAAAATCTTAAGCTCAGTAAAGTAATCAGTGACTGACTTATCATCCTGTTTAAAAGCTGAAATCTCTTCTTGTAAATCAGATATACGATAGATGTCTCCTTGAGAGAACCTTTCACGCAAATCATTCCAAATTTCATAAGCTGTGTTGAGCCAAAGCACGCTGCTAAAGATGGAAGGTGTAACCGAATGATTGAGCCACGAGATGACCATTGTATTGCAGCATTACCATGCTAGATACATCGGATCAAGACGCGGAGGAGCCATGATTGTACCGTCAACAAATTGAAGTTTATTTTTAGAGAGAAGAGCTAATCTCATAGCTCGTGACCAGGTATTGTAATTCAAGCTTGTGAGAGCTGGTGAAATAAGAATCAATGAAGGATTTTCGTTTGGATGCAATAAATAGGGACTAGAAATAGGGATTTGAGGATCGATTAATTCAGCCATTTCTGGATTTTTGAAGAAACAAAGAAGAAAAGCTAGAAAATGCCAAGAAAATATCGAAAAAACAAGAAAAATTAGGAGAGAAACAAGAAAACGACGGATGAATTCCTGAGCTCTGATACCATGTGGAGAAGTTAATTTGGGAATTTTCTACTACTATTCATTGAGTGCACAGTGTATTTATATACAAGTTTACTGCTCAAGAAAGGAGAAAAGCTAACTCAACTATCTTACAAAATAGAAAAAAATACTAACTGCCTTAGACTAACTAACATTGACTAACAAACTAATTAAGTTAAAAATTAATACGCTGACAACACATTCCATGAAAACTTGAAGTTTCTACTTAGTGGTAAGTAGTAACAATTCAGCCACTTTTTACAATACATCTTTCTCTTATATGAGAAAACAAGATAAATGCGTTACTTTTGTTTGTTACTTTTGTTTTATCAACTACTGTAAGATGCCCAAAATAAAAGGCTTTTTTATATGACAAAATAACATGGGCAGCCTAAAGATAGGTATGACAAATTGGAGATTTTCCAGATCTCCAGTATATCCATATCACATTCTGCTGCAGATTGGACGTGTAGCATAGATTTATATGCGTGTGAAATTTGTTGTCCGATTACGATGTTTCAATCATATTTAATTAAATTTTATCTTTACATTTATGTAAAATAGAACATGATAGAAACATCATAATTGAAACGGAAGATCTATTGCAACTATTTGTGCTGTATGTGAATAGGTTAGAGTCACAAGTTGTGGTTTTCTTTGCTGATAATCTTACGTTTTTTTCAGCAACATTGTGTTTATGACAAAGAATTAACAGTTGTCCAAGATCAAGGTTTTCACCTTTTCAAAAAATTTCCTTACCGTTTAATTTTACTAAAATTCATTTTAAGGGCATCCCCCTTCCATCTGAACCATCCATTCATGTGGGAGGGGGACAGAGGATTTGGGGCCGTCAAATTCGAACGTCCAATCTTCGACAAGTACTCAAAACACCCAATATTCAATTTTTAACAGACACCTACACTTTCATTTTTAAACAAAATCCAGCCTTTCCTCATTCCCTTAATTTCAGACATTTCCTCTCAAAATTATTTGGGGTTGAAAAAGTGTGAATAAAGTTCCTAAAAAATTTAATCCAATAATCAAATCGATAATTTTTTTTCCTACTATTGAATCAAGTTTTGGTTATTCACATTTAAATGGTTACTCACTTGCCATGCGATAACAATATCTTAACAAAAATCTCGCAAATATATGAAGTCTAAAAGGTTTCAAAAGTTTGCAACCTTGCTCCGAATTTATTATGTAGCATATTGATAATATTATGCGATGAGTATTAATAAAATTAAAAGATAAAATTTTTCAGAAAGTTGAAATCGGATAGGAGTTATTAGTCTTTAATCCACTACAAGAAAATGGGTGTTTACCGATGATAATTACCGACGAAATTGTGAAATCTATTAATTATATATTTTAAGTAAATTATTTAATAAAGTTAATAATAATTTAAAGTGAATAGATAAATTAGACCTAAATAGTAATAACAGTTGTTTTGCTACACTATTATTAATGATGAACTATGCCTTATTTTATGGGTTTACTATTAGCTTCTTATTTAAGTTGCAAAATTGCGAAAATGTAAATTTTTCAAAAAAAATTGAGAAAAAAATGTTGGTGAGTATTGGTTCATAGTTAACAATTAGGTTGATACGAAAATGATATATTGATAAGAAATAAGGTAAAAATCTACTGGTAGGCAATGTAAAATGAGTAAGGTTGAGGAAATTTCCAAAATAAGCGAGTGTTGACATATTAAGTGCACGTGGTAGAAATCTTTAATGATAGGTGAAATTTGAAAGCGAGACCAAAGATGATACTACGACTATGTCATTCTAAATTTGAGGGTGAATAAAAGTATTTATTTTCACAAGGAGGTTCGAAGATATATAATATGCAAATTATTATACAATGGCTCAAATTGTCGTTAACATCAATAATTCAAAAATTAAACCAATTTAACTGTAAAAATTTTGAATGATTTAACTTACTAATTCGATTTATCTTAGTAACCATTGTTATTAAAAATCAATTAATTTATTAATTAGTAGACTAATTTTTATAAACTAACTGGTTTTTATAAACCAGAATAAACTAATTAGATTTCATTTAATAGTCTTTTTCTTCAGTTAAATTCTAATTTCTTCAATAGATAAAGATAGTCTCTTTCTTCAATCATATTTTAAGTTTTTTAATTATGTTCAATCTTCATTGTACACCAATTTTATAACGGTTTAGTATTGGATAAACCTTTAAACCTATTATCTTGTCATTTTAATTTTGAGTTTGATTTGTAAAATATTGATTAACATAGATCATTGAACAATATGAGTGCACCATAAACATGTTTGAATAGATTATGCACAAAAATAGTTTTAGATGACTAAATCAAATGCTTATGAAGTCACTTGTCTTTAAGAGACGATGATGTAGTGATATATGAAAAAATGAAATTATTGAGTTAAGAAAGAGAGAGCATTTGCTTAGTTAGTGAAAAAGTGACATCTTCCAAACCATATTTATCACATGTTAAAGCAGAGCTAGTAGTTTAAAATTGATAACTCTCTACAAAATTAGTGAAGTTAGTAAAAAAAAGTAGTAATTCTTGTCTAATTCATTGGATTATTATAGACAAATATAATTTAGCTTATTTAGCCTTTAAGTTCCTTATACAAAGACATTCTTCGTAATTCATTTGAGATAACATTAAGTTCATCAATTATTTGGAAGAGAGTTAAGAATTTTGAAATAGTTTGTATTAAGAGTTTCGATTGAGAAGATCTTAAATGAAAGTTTTAAAGTCCTTATATTGGCTTATTATGTAAATAAATTAATAAAAAGTTAGTTTTAGTGTATTTTCTTTATTAATCTTTTGATTAGTTTATAACAAACATGGGTGTGTTAAAAATGCAACTAAAATAGGGCTAAAAGCCCAAATTAGGGCCAAACCTTTTTGAGTTTGATCAATTTAAGACCAAACATTTTAAGTTGCTCAATAAAGGTCTAAACGTTCACGAATCTACTCAATGTTAGGCTATTTTAAATGAAAATTAGGAGGTTTTATGCACTCGCTGTTATGTACAGGCCAGTTGGTCTTCAAACTACCACATAAAAAACACACCTAGCTTACGTGGATTTTCAGAAAACAAAAAATAAATAAAATCATTTAAATTTTTATCAAAAACCCTAAATCAACTTTTAATCTCCAAAATTTCACCCCTATTTCTCTCGATTTTTCGATCACTCCAATCCCTTCACACATCATCACTTCACGCATCAGCGCCGATTCGCCTTCTAGTAATGTGAGCTTTCTACATAGTGTGAGCTTTCTCCTTATAAATTTGAGGTGAATGGATCTTAGGTTTTTGGAGATTTGAAAATAACTAAGTAAGAAATCTAAATGGAGATGAATAAGGAGTAGAGAACTGGTCTTCATACAGTCAAGGTGAATATCATTTCACATTGTCCATTTACATACAATATATGTGCCCTTTTTGCCTCTTGTTGCCTCCCAAAATTTTCTTCTTGT
The DNA here is from genome assembly GCA_027563825.1 of Erythroxylum mucronatum. Classification (NCBI taxonomy): domain Eukaryota; kingdom Viridiplantae; phylum Streptophyta; class Magnoliopsida; order Malpighiales; family Erythroxylaceae; genus Erythroxylum; species Erythroxylum mucronatum. Next base: position 34,463,799 of record JAOSBP010000206.1, read on the forward strand.
TTATGATTGGATTTTGATAGGTACTAGTATTCTGATTGAAGCCCCAAGTAGGTAATAACTCATGTTCCCTTTTAATTTTACTCTTTTGATTCCTGTCAACTTCATAGTAAAACCATATGTTTACTCTTTGATGGATTTATTATAAATATGTTATGTGCAATGCTTCAATTTCTCACTTTGACTTCAGGGTTTGCATTTCACCATTTTGGCTTTATCTCAAACATTAGCTACAAAATTGGGAATTTTTGGTGTTTGAATCTTCACTTTATTCCTTTCCCCTTTTTATATGGGTTTGATTATGAGGCTGAATAGTGTGTAGATTTGAATTGTTTTCATGTACACACTTTGAGATGAAATTTCCTTTCCATTTTTTATGCTAATTAGCCAATAAAAAAAGAAAAAAGGCAACATTGTATGTAGGATATGATCAAGTCTTCTTTTCCCCATTTGCTTCACAATGTGTATAAATTACTTCTTTACATTAGCAATTTAGTTTTATGTTCACCATTCTTTAGTACTTTCTACAATGAAGCAGTTTCCCCTGTCAACATATTTATGTCACTTGGTATAGCTTCCTTAGAGCTTATCTATGTTTTCTTTTTCTCTTTCTACTTATTTTAAGATAAGGTATGACATTCATTCAACAGATTCTTAACAGCATACCAATTCATTTCTTTAGTCATCATTTAGTTATCACTGGCTGCATAATCAACATTACGTTATTGTAATTTACTTATTAGATGAAAAGGTAAATTAGAGGATTGTACTACATTTTTGAAGACATCAACTAGGAATACTTAAGAATGAACTCAATTAGTAGTTCTTCAAGGTAATGAGGTCGACTAGATGATTCAGTTTGTTGTTTTCTTGGTTGTAATTTCGTGTTTAGTGGAAATTTTTGAAATTTTCATCTTTGACAATAGAGGAACGCGTTCTAAGCTTAATTCAAGATTATACAAGCTGATTTCTTTAACTTACCCAGTTGAAAGGACTATGACGGAGAGTCTAAATATTGTTACTGTAACTTGAAAGCACCTAGATGGACTTTATGGACTGATGAAAATCCAAGAAGAAGGTTTTATGGCTGTTGACATTTTTGGGTAATTTTGGTACATTTTGATGTTGTTTTATATAAATATGTTCATATTTTTCATTAACAAATTGTTATTTTTTGTTTCATGGTAGAGTGAAAATGTATATGGATTGCATGAATGATATGATCAAAGATTTTCTCCAAGAGCAAGACAGATTATTTTACATCTGAAAAACAGAGAGAAGATGTTAGACCATCAAACTAATATATTGAAGGATGAAGTGGTGGAGTTAAGAGAAAATGCAGTAAATGATTTGGAAGCTGAAATGATTGCAGAAAATTGAAGTTGAAGAATGAGTTACATGCCATGAGGAGTGGTAATGAAACAAATTCAGCAATGTGTTGGAAATTTGTAGCTTGTTTAAGCTTTTGTTTACTAATTTTGCTTTATGTTTGTTAGCATAAATAATGAAGGCAATTCAAGCAATAGTTGTCTTTTTAAAGCCTTACTTGGAAATGGGTTTATATACTAAAACAATGTTTAAATGCAATTGAGCTTACATGATATTGTTCATTCCTTTTTCTATTCTGATTTTGATTGAGCAAAAAGTTGGGTAAGTCAGGATTTGGGTGGAGTGGAGACTCCAATTGTTTTATGTTTTAACATATGGAACCATATTATGATTGTTACATTAAGGATTTATATGTTCGAGATTATGTGTTTTAAAATTATGGGGTTAATTGTTCACTTTTTTTAGAAATTAAAAAATTCATTGAATATGTTGGGATAAACCAGCTATTCTCATACAAGTAGCTTCGTGGCTACATAGCACAAGCAGGCAAAACGAGGTCGTAATACATTAACTGAAGATAACTCGATAAAGCAAAACAAACTTCCCCTTTCTCGAATCTTTGAGCCTATACCCAATTAGGGCTGGCGATGGCGAGAGGGGTGGAGCTCTGTCTTATCTAAATGCAATTGAGCTTAATGAAATTGTTTCATGGCATACATATATAAATGCAGTTTCATCATCTAACATTCATGAACTTCAAAAATGAAAAAGAAAAAAACCCTAAAAGAAAAGAAAAAGTAATTCTGATGAAAATTGCTTATCATACATTCATGAAATTGCCTGTCATTACATTCATTCATATAATCTAACCTATCAACCATTACCATTGTTCAGTACAAAAATATCACAAATTCGATGGATATAAATATCATCTATTGTTCACCACACAAAACACTAATAAACACAGTTTTATTTTCATTATCTCCTTTCCCTTTGAAGATGCAGTTTGACTTTCTTGACTTGGATTCACATGGCCATTAACAGCTTGCTTGCTTCTTTTTGATTTCTGCCCAGGGTTTATTAGTCTCTGACTTCGCCTTTCAGGCTGCAGATAAAATACAAACATTATTAACTTCAGTTAAATCACTTAATTAATGTTTGGAAAGATGGAATAAACATTAAAATGTTACAAATGTTTCAGTTACATATAACATCTGCAACCCTGTTGTTGGATTTGTGTATATACTTATTCCTTCCATTCATTTCTTGAACTTGTTATTTGCTTCATGTTGAAGAAAAGAATATGTGACAGGCCATTTTTCCTAAAATTTTTGCTTAAGAATTTGGGCTAGATCTGTTAGCACCAAACATCCTCATTTTTCTTTCATCATCTACAACACTATAGCTAGGGCCTCTTTTCCCTTTGGTGATCTTTTTAGTGGTAGCCTTTGAAGATGTAGAAATATTTATTATTTCTGAAGCAACTTTAGGTGTTGGGAGAACAATTGAAGCTATTGCATTTGCACTTCCACATACATGAGCAGTACTTGAGGTGTTGGCAGTACCTTTAGCAGTTATGACACCAGTAGATACAGACACAGTTACAGAGGCAGAAGCAGAGGCATTTTCTCCTCTTTTTACCTTTCTTTCCCCTTTTAACGTTGTTATATGCAGAAGCAGAGGCATTTACTTGAGATTTCTATGTTGGTTTGAACTGTGGATAAGTTTTCTTGGGTTGATTGTGAATTGATTGTGTTTTGCTCCTTATCAAAATGAGTTAACTGGTCTCAATGGTATTTTCAAACTGGGTTGGAACCTAATATTGATAATAGTGAAAAGGAAATAAAACTATCAGATTTCTACTATTATAAAAAAGAATCTTAGTTATACCAAAGAGAAGACAAAACAATATAGAAATTACCTCTCTACCCTTCCAAAGACAACCTCTTTTGTTGTGTTATTCTTTATAGCAGTGCTTGTATTTCATGATCATGCCCCTTCTAGACATGTGATCAGCATTTATCTCTTTTGTCACTTTTGTAATCTTTTGATGCTCATCAACATCCTTTCTTCTAGCTATTTTAGGCCTACTAAGTCTTTATTTGAATTCTGGTGACCTAATAGTTTTTTCATTACTAATGGACCAGTCTTTCATACCAAATATTGGTTGAATAGCCTTCTCATATGTTTTGACATATTCACTCTTCCGTAACCAACTTGAAGTGTACTTTTCAATATTAACCCTTTTATCTCTAACAGCACATATGGCATGTGCACAAGAAATGCCTTAGAGAGTATGTCCTACAAGAGCATATTTTGTCCTGAAGCCCCACCATATATCTATTCTCACCATGATCAATCTCATAGCCTCTTCCCACAGCACATAAAAGTTCACCATTAGCTATGGTTTCAAGCCAACATTCATCTAAGCCAAGATAATGCCTGCACCCATGCCTAAACCATGTTTAATAACTTTTAAGCATATGTAAATTCTTTAAAAAAATAGGTGGAGATGTTGGAATTGGCTGAGACATTGTCATTGTAACTGTGCTACCCGGGTTGGTCTGCCTGATAACTTCAGCATAAGACCAAAGGTTCCTAAACTTGTCTTTAATGTTGATCACAACACTGTCTACAATTTTTTTCTTTGCTCTTCTTACCATGCTCATATACACTTCAACGCCAAAACAATCCTTAACATAAAATTTGATATCATCATTCTTAAAAAATGGCTCCCTTTTAAACTTATCCATTAATAAGTCAGATAAAATGCTGGTATCCATCCTAGGATTTGTATAAACCCTATTGCAGTCATGAATATCTTAAATTTCCTAACCTGAAAAGGTTGTTGCTTCCTATCAAATGCTCCATATATATACCAAGGGTAGTTCTCTGTCATATATTTACCTTGGACAAATTTGGACTTATTTTTTGTAAACACCACAGCTCTCTTTGTTTTGGTGGACAACACACTAACTGCACGCTTAAATTGCAAATGATTAAGAAAAATCATCCCTAATTCAATGCTCGATACCATTTTCATCATAAACAAGGTTTTTTTTTCTCCTAGTCGCATCATCTACCATATTATCTACATCACTAACAAGTTCCCTATAGTCAACATTGTCATAATATTCAGAACAAACTACTTCATCTTCATCATTTTCATCATCTACATCACCTGCATCATCTTTATGATCTCCATCATCTCCATCATTTTCATCATCTTCATCTTCATCTCCATCCTCTAAATCCTCTGCATCCCCCATATTTGCATCATCTCCAGCATATCCATCATTAAAATTTGAGACATCATCTAAATTTTCTACATTCTCTACATTTTCATCATTAGGTTCATCCCCAATCATTTTAATGGAGGTATCTACACTATATTCAATATAAATATCAATACCACCAGTAACCATCATCTCACTAACCACATCTAACACACTAGCATCATATTGTACGACCCTTAAACTATTAGACAGTTCAAAACCAAACCTAAGATTAAAAAAAAAATCTTGTTCACATTGTTATACCCAATATTCTTACACACATCAAACAGTTCAATGTAGTAGAATGAGTCAGGATCAAATTCTATCCATAAAACCACCCTCCTACATAGCATTATCACCTATATTAACAAAACATCTTGCATGGTGAAACCTCAGAATTACCTCAACAAATGCCATTATGCCAAACTATAATGGAGATTTGTTAGTGAAATGACTGCAAAAAAGTAAATAGAAATCATCTAACAAAAAAGATCCACATCAACTTTATAAAAAAGAAATAAAGAGAATTTTCTAAAATGACTTATCTACTTTTCCATTAGAAAAATACAATATATAGGCATCAAGATATATAAAATCCCTTAAATCTAGTACCTAATATAGGAAGAATTATGAGACATTTACAGTAAATATACATAGCCCAAAAAAGAACTAATGAGAATCTTAGAGAGAAAATTAAGGAATTTTCAAAATACTAACTATATATAGTTGTATAGATATGCTGACTATGTTAACTAAGAATAAATAATAAATGATTTGATTCTAATGACACTTTAGTCATGTAGAAAGACAAGTCACTAAAGATGTTGATTGAAGCACATGCATACGGACTAAAAGCATAGATTTTTCTAGGTTTATACCCTAGAAAATCATTACTGCACATAAAGATATGATATGTTTGCTCAACTTTTATTGTATGAAGTGTGATACTGCTTCAAATTTAACAGTGATTTAGCTTACTCTACTCTTTCTCCATAGCATATATGAAGCCCTTCTTTGTTATCCTAATTTTCTATAAATTGCTTAGGTCAACTTTTGTCATTAACATATTCCAAAATGGTTCTTCTACAATAGGACTGTTCAATGTACCAACTGACTAGTAGGCTTAGGACGTATGCCTGTAGGAAGTTTTTTACTATTTTCCAAATAAAGATAATGAATGAGTTCAATCAGATGCAAGTAGAAATACGAAGGAATATAGAATGAGTCAATCAGATGCAAGTAGAAATATGAAGGAATATAGCAAATTTTCTTTATCCCTAAAACTAAAAATCCAGATTCTATGAATGGTTTTCTTCTTTTTTCCTATTGCACATAGTATATAGAGTAATTTTAAAGATCATAGCTACAAAATTGAAGTAGGTTGTCAAGTCCATCAAGGTTTAACATATCTACGTTGAAAGTTAATACACGGAAGAACAAAATAATGAGTAGATCAAATGTACTTGGCGATTGCTAGAGAAGGCGGATCGGCGAGGCGATGCGTGAGGAGGCAAGACAACTCCTTAAATGGAGATTGGAAGGTAGACTAACGAGACTGATTGGAGTGATCAACAATGATAATGAGTGAAGGAGGCAAGATGTTTTGGGGATTAAGTGAAATTAGGGTTCTGTAAAAACTGAAATGATACAAGTTAAAATTAGGGTTCCACTTGATTTAACAGTGATTTTTACATGACATTTCAAATCTACCTGGCTCTCCAAACACACTTTTTGTATACACTAACAACGCATATATGACACCTTCTAATTTTCTTCCAAAATAGGCTAACATTGAGCAGACTCGTGAATATTTATACCTTTATTGATCAACTTAAAAGGTTTGGTCTTAAATCAATTAAACCTCAATTTGGGCTTTTAGCTTCTAAAACACTAAAATGTAATATTAGGCTTTTAAAAATTATTAAATATATTTATCAATAGTAATAAAAAGACAACAATACTCAGTACAAATTTTGTTGATACGAGAGGTTTGAAGAGATCCAGTATTATGCAGTATTACTCCTAACTAGTAGAGAGATTATTTTCAAATGACCTATATGAAGAAAAAAATAAAAATAAAAAAATAATAACAACATTAATAATAATAATGATGACGACGAGGAGGACGACGATAATAATAATAGTTGTTGTACTAGTAAATTTTATCAATTTTATGTAAATCTATTGCAGTAAAAAAGTTTCACGTGACAACCACCAGAGAAGAGTTGAATTCCATACAAATTGACCACACATTGACATTTTGTGCAATATACGTGGTGACGTCTAACAAGAACAAAATGTAAATAGATTATTCAATTGGGGTGTTATATTTTAGAAAGAAAAGGAATGTATAGCAATGATCTCTTACTTCATGGCACGATGATACGGATACCAGTAAAATAAATAACAACCTTATTACTTCATCTCACGATTATATGATACGTATTACGTAGATCGGATTTGCGAATACAAATAAACAGAAATAGCAATCTATTGTTTCATCTCAGCCACATCAAATGAAGCGTGAAACAAAAAGGTTAGGTTAGTTAGGGTCCTTTTTTAATGTACATATTTTCTAATGCGTAATTATCAATAATGTTTAACATTGACATTGCTATCATGTTGCTTGTTTGACGAATGATGAAAACTCGCTCTCACACAGGGCGTCTATTTCACTGATTCAGCTTCATTGCTCAGCATTGCCTGTCCCTTCCTTTCTTGGATTCAGTTTCCTTTCTTCAGTCTGACCACTGAGCCAGCGAACGCCCCCACCACTTTAAACCACCCAACACGTTCCTCTGCCTAATAATATCACCACTTTTACCCTAACCACGCCAATCTCTCCCAGTTTTTATCTCTCACAGACCAAACACATGCACGCAAAGACCGACTCCGAGGGAACCAGCGTGGACACCTCATGGCCGCCGCGCTCGCCTCGCCGGCCTGTGTACTACGTTCAAAGCCCTTCCAACCACGATGTCGAGAAGATGTCTTACGGGTCAAGTCCCGTGGCTTCTCCAGCCCACCATTACTACCATTGTTCGCCTATTCACCACTCTCGCGAGTCCTCCACGTCCAGGTTTTCAGCTTCTCTTAAGAACCCCCGAAGCCTCACCGCTTGGAAACACGTGCAGCTTGGTCACGACGACCGTGAAGACGACGAAGAGGGGTTGGACGTTGGCGGTCTCGGCTCTGGTCGAAACGTTAGATTGTATTTTTGCGGGTTTTTGTTCTTTGTTTTGCTTTTCACAATGTTCTGCTTGATTCTGTGGGGTGCCAGCAAGTCGTATGCGCCTGAAATCATCGTCAAGGTAACGGTTTGATTTTACTGAACCCTCTGTTAATAGTCTGATAGTCTTAGGTTGGTTGATGATTCATCCCGGTTTTAAGTGAAAATAAGCTTCTGGTAAGATACAAAGTCCCTTCCTTTGTCCTCGGAAGACCTTTCATCGATGCAATGGCTTATTTTAAATTAGAAGAACTGACAAATCAACTATGAGACTGAGGGTGAGTGAGGCGGTGGGTGGCCCCTGGTTAATACAGTGAGTCTATATTTCGGGAAATGGGATGTTTTACTGATATCTAGGCGCTTCTGACAAGGAAATTACGAGCAGGATTGCACCGTGCTTTTGTGTTTTTATCTTATAATATTCCCTCATTTGCAGCCTTTAAGCGAAAATTCGTAAATGATAATAAGATTTGTCACCCTGTGTTTGATGTATTGATGGATATCAGAGCATGGTTTTCGAGAACTTTAACGTACAGGCAGGGAGCGATGTCACGGGGGTGCCAACGGATATGCTGTCATTGAATTCTACGGTCAAGATTCATTACAGGAATCCTGGTACATTTTTTGCCGTCCACGTTACCTCTACACCTCTTGAACTTCACTATTACCAGCTCAAAATCGCCTCTGGACAGGTAAAGCTGTAGTGTTTTTCAGCCCTAATTAATTTTACAATTTAGTTTTTATCATTAGGTGAGTGAAGAAAGATAAATAGAAGGTCATTCTGAAATGGGTGTAGGTCTGTAGGGTAAGGTCCAAAAACAGGTTGTTATTTGTAGTGACTCCTACCAGGGGAGCAACTGGGGTCCATAGACTTTTGAGGTATAGATAAGTAGATTGAAAGATACCTTGGAAGGTGGGCTCGGTGGGAAAAGAGATTGAACAGTGATGGGTGACCTTTATTGGAGTGCCTGCAAAAGACCTGTAGCAACTGTCAGCCAGTCTCTTTTTAATGGGAACTGCAATGGAGCCCACTAGTTTGACTTGTAGGTTGATTATATCCAGATGTGTTTGGTGCTACTATGATGTCTCTAGCCTTGGTTTAGTTTTGTGGCGCCAAACCCTTCTTTCCGTCCGTGCCATGCCACTGTCTTAGTCAATATGCCTTGAATATCCATTATAAATGTTGGCCATTTAAAAACTTGTTGAACCATAAAGGAAGACATGTTTAAGAGATCAATTTTTGCTGATAGTAAGAGGATGATATCTCTGTTAGAACTACTGCTTAAAACATTAAATTTTGCTGATAGTAAGAGGATGATATCTTTCTTCTTACATTTCATGTATACGAGTTCTTATTCAGTTGAATCTGTTCTCTTTCTGAATAAAAATACAGATGAAGAAATTCACTCAATCGAGGAAGAGTCAGAAGACGGTGGTAACAATAGTGCAAGCAAACCAAGTTCCCCTCTACGGAGGTGTGCCACTTCTCGCAAGTGGTAGAGACCGCAGTGAAAAAGTAGCAGTGCCTCTAAACCTGACATTTGTGATTAGATCGAGGGCTTACATATTGGGAAGGTTGGTGAAGTCCAAATTCTACGATCGTATCAGGTGCCCTCTTATTTTAACCGGAAGCAAACTTGGCAAGCCCCACAACCTGACAAATTCGTGTGTTTTCGACTGATTTTTTTTTCTGATAGTTATGTCATTAGTTAGAGAGCTAAAAATGTGGAGTTGCATGTTGATTATGAATCTGGGAAACTAACTGCATAAACTTTTCTGTACGCTGTAGGATCTAAGGTGTCCATTCTTGTTGTAAAATGTATATTGAGTACATGTCAGTTTATGGCCTACCAAAGTTGTATCATGCTGTTGCACCTTAGTAAGCACAATGATCAATTGAAGAGTGGGATATATCTGAAACTAAGTGCCTTCATTATGTCAAAATGAAATACACTCGTACTTGATCATGTATGCAATCTGGGACCATTCTAATACCCAATTCTGAGTAGGGTACTTCTAGGCAAAAATCCTGACAAGAAGATCGGAATTTTTGTCTTATCATTTTCTTTGAGTTGAATTTATGGTTAATTACATTGGACCTATTTGTAATTTGAAAGTTACAAAATTATTAGTTTGTTTATGAATCCCATGTAATTCCTGATGTTATTCTTCAAAGCGTAATGAAGAATCACGAAGTTACAAAGTTTGAGCTATTCAGGTGGTTATGAGATACGCCACTTATCTTGGTTGTGCCATGTAGTTGTACACATCTAGGTAGTGAAGATTTTGACAACAGGTTAGTGAATTATTTTGTCGCCCAATTTATGAGAAAGCTTACAAAGGATATTAATGTTAATGCAAGGGCTTTAAGAGGGTTGATAATTGCTTGTGAACAATTCAGGAGAATATTATGTTCAACTACTCGAACGATTATGGAGATTGATTTTTTGTATGAAGGAATTGAATTTTATGCTATAATAACTAGTCACGTTTGGAGAGTTGAATTTGGATTTGTTCAAAAAGTGTATGGAAACAATTGGAAAGTGCTTATTGATGCCAAGATCGATAAGAAACGGTTACACGAGGTCGCTCTTGTTGGTGGGTCGACAAATATTTTCAAGATTCAGCCTATGTCTTGGTAGATTTCTACAATGTAAAAGAGCTTTGCAAGTATCAATTTTGACGAGGTTGTCGCTTATAGTGTTGTTTCAACTGCAATTCTTATCGTAGAAGGGAATGAGAAGGTGCAGTATCTGTTGTTGTTGCTAGACATATGCCTCTTAGGAAGGAGGTTGATTCGCACGATAGAATAGTAATAAAAATTTTTATGGTATGTGGTTCTGCCAGTTTCTGACGGGACTGAACGCTGTCGTTTGGATCCATGAGTTGACTACGTTCATGAGTTGACTACGTTCTGCAGTGATTTCGACGTTGAGACCTCTGCAAAACAAAGAAGGCACGTCGGGAGTTGTGACCCGATTAGCCCCTCCGACGCTCAAGTTAGTGATTTGGTGAAGGTGAAGGTGAGACTGCCGAATACAGAG
>JAOSBP010000206.1:34490337-34506326 GCA_027563825.1 Erythroxylum mucronatum
TTGAAATGCCTACTAAAGCATTGTAAAATATTTATTTTAATGCAATTGAGATGCATATGTATTATGGTTTATCATGGATTTTCAAGTTTTACATTGCTATGTTTTGAACTTGCATAAGGATTGGTTTGTGTTCTGGATTTAAGGGGGAATTTTGGGATTTTATGTGTAGAATTAGTGAGAATGGTCTTCTTGGATGTTGTAGAAGATCCTTTGATCTTTCCAATGACATAAAGTTTGTGATATTTGGATGTTGGATTAGGGAGATATGAATGTTACAAGTTATAATGCTGTTTATGTTTGGTTTTTGAGATGGCTTGAATGAATGTTTGGAATTGGTAGTTTTGATGAACCAAATGAGTTGGGATTTGAGAAATTTGATAGGTTGAACTTGGTGTTTGAGTGAGTATGAAGTGTTCTAGCATTGGAATAAATGAATTTTGGAAGATTGGAAGTGTTCATGGTGTTTGGATAGGTTTTGGGCAAGCTTTGGAGTGGCATGGGGGCTTTGGGGAGTCCCCATGTCCATGACCTTCTCGGGTGGAAAAACACCCTTTGGCCACTTCATGTCCGTTAAACGGACATGCATATGTCTGTTTAACGGACATTCTCTGGTCAAATTAGCCTCCAAAGCTCGAGTCATGTCCGTTTAACGGACATGCACTGGAAAGCTTGTGCTTTTTGGCTATCTTAGAGGCAGATTTGGGTTTTGTGGTCTTCAGAAAAGTTTTAGTCCTAGATGTCTTCTTTCTAATGGTGAAAAAACGAGCTCAATCCGACATCTAGATTAAAAGTTATGACATTTGCGCTAAGAGAGGTTAAAATTGATTTTGGGAATGAACATGGTTCATTGTTTGGGGTATAACTCCCTCATCCCACCTCCTTTTGAGGTGATTCTTAGACCAATGGATTTCTAGGATATGTATCTATCCCGCAATGAAAAATGGTATCATTTGGAGATGAATTGAGAGAGTTTGATGGAAAACAATTTAGGGGTCGGTTAGGAGAGCATGTTAGGGATTTGAGCACAGTTAGGTATTTTGAGCATATCTTGAGTTATAGAGCTTCGTTTGAGGTCATTCTTGCTTCAAATCAAATTACAGACTTAAAGTTACAATTTCTATGAAGAAGTCAACTTATTATTTTGATGTTTGACTAGTGTGCGCTCACCACCAATGGTGTTTGACAGCAAGTGACCCTTCAGGGTTTTCACCACAAGGCTTATGTCCCAGGGCATTGGGCTCCGGAATCGAGGTCCAACATTACCTAGTAGCAATACGTGCCCTGGTCGGTTATAAAAGCTGTCTTTTCTTCATCTTCGAGACTCATTTGAATTTGATGGTAACCTGAGAAAGCATCCAAGAAACTGAGAAGCTCATGTCCTGATGTAGAGTCTACCAGCTTATCGATTTTGGGCAGGGGGAAACTGTCCTTTGGGCATGCTTTATTCAAGTCAGTGAAGTCAATGCACATCCTCCACTTTCCGTTTTTCTTCTTTACGAGTACCACATTCGCCAACCATTTAGGGTATTTGACTTCCCAAATGAACCCAGCATCAAGCAGTTTTCCTATCTCTTTCTCGATCACCTCCTACCTCTCTTTGCTCTGCCACCGCTTCTTCTGTCTGACCGGTTTCCAGTCTTTTCGAATACCAAGGAAATGTGATGTTATCGATCGAGAAATTCCAGGCATATCGCTCGGTACCCAAGCAAAGATCGACCTATTCTCTATCAAACACTCTGTGATTTCTTTGACCAGGCCTTTTTCAAGTTCGGAACCAAAATTTGTAAATTTGGATCGCTCTTCTTCATCCAACATAACCTGCTGTGTTTCTTCTACAGGGTTCATCCTCTCAATTTCTTCGTCGACTCTCATGTCGAGAGAGCTTGTTAGGACTACCGCTCCATCAAGTGTCCTTGTTTCCGCCAAGTAGCATTCCCTAGCGATTCTCTGCTGACCCCTGACAATACCGATTCTATGGGGGTGTTGGGAATTTCATTGCTTGATAGTAGGTTAAGACGACTACTCTGAGGGCGTTTTGGGTGGCTCTTCCAATTATGGCATTATATGCTCCTACAAACTTCACGACCAAAAATTCAACACTCTTCTCTACTTGAGATGGCTTTTGTCCGAATTTTACGTTTAAGAGGACTCGGGAAAATGGGTATGTTGATGCTCCTGTTACCCCTTTGATGGGTCCCTCTATTGGCAGTAGTCGCTCCTCCGGTATCTCCATCTACTTAAATGCATCGTAATACAGTAGGTCGACCGAGCTACCTGTGTCAATCATTACCCGTTTTACCTCGCTACTATCCATATTCAAGGTGACCACTAATGCATCATCATGAGGACAACTAACACCTTCCAAGTCAGATTCGTCAAACGAGATCACCCCATCATTTTGCTTCTTTTTCTTTGCTGATAAGTCTTCAGCGACCTACCTGGCATACCTCTTTCTCCCTCTGACGGTGGACCCTCTTGCTGCACTACCACCAGAAATCATGTTTATGACCCTAACCGGTCGGTCATCCTGCTGTCCGACATTTCTGTCACCTCTTACCCTGGACTGTCCTCTCATGTCGCGTCGGTCGTCTACATTCCTGTTTTGCCCCACTCCATCGTTCGTGTCATTTTGCTTCCAAGGCTTTCGCCAGTTGTCAGACCGAATACTCCTACCCTCATTATCCCTTTCGGCATTTGTATCGTACTTAAAAAATCTACCCAGCCTTCCCCTTTAGATAAGGAATTCGATTTCTCTCTTTAAGTCCCAATAATCCTCCGTGTCATGACCTACATCTCTATGGAAACGACAATATAAAGCAGAATCCCTTTTTTGAGGGGAGTTTTCAACTTACTAAGTTCTCGGAGGGATTTCCCGTCTGCTTTCACGGCTGCCAGTACTTTCGCATACCGCCTGTTGAGTGGGATGAAGGATTCTTATCGTTGGTCTTTTCGATCGGTCAACTTCCTCCAGCTAGACTGATCCTTCTGTCGCTTGTGTGAATCATCTGCTCTGCCACTTGGGTAGTGGTCTTCTGCCCTACGTTTTGTGTTTTGCAACACTTCCTCGAGTTGGATATACTTATCCGCCCGATTTCTTATCTCTTGAATAGACTTGGGCTAATCAAGGGTCAATGACTTATTGAACTCTTCATCCCTCGTGTTGCTCATCAGGGCAGCCAATATGGACGAGCAGGTGAGGTCAGGGACTTTAACAGCTTTATTATTAAATCGAGTGATGAACTCCCGTAAACTTTCGTTCCTTCCTTTGGTCAACTGCATCACTTCCAAGGTAGTCTTCTGTGGCCGTTTACTTGTACAAACTGGTTAAGGAATAGCAGCTTAAAATCCTCAAAACAAGTGATACAACGTGGGGGTAAACTGTTGAACCATCACCGGGCTCCTTCTTGAAAGGCTGTACAGAAAGCCTTACATTGAATGGCATCGGGAATGCAATGCAGGTTCATCATCGATTGAAAGTATTGAAGATAGTCGAGGGGATCGGTCTTTCCGGTGTATTTTTCAGGCATTGGTATCTTTGTACCGACCGTTGGAAAGCTATCCAGGATCTCCGAAATGAAAGGAGAGCTGTCTTGTGTTGATGGCTGATCCGGACAGGAATTCATGACCATGTTGATTCGATCGTCCACGATTTTTTCTAAGGTTTTAGCAGAATGGCGATCGGCCATCATACCTGTCTGCCGAGCGGGGGCTTGTTGCTGTTCTGTCTGAGATTGTAAAAGTTGGCGAATTAGTAGATCAGTTGCTTCCTCTATTTGTCTTTGGGTGAGGGAGATTTGTTGTGGAGCAGGAGGGTTTGAGTTTAGGGGGTATTGGATGTTAGGGTGTGAATTGTTTCCAGCGTTATTCTCCAGGTCTATGCTCTGCTCTTCTTGATCTCGGTTTTAGAGTGGTGGTTGATCATTCGGATGCGAAGATTGTGTTTGATTATTTGGGTTTAATGGGGGTAGCTCGTCTATGCTAGGGTTTTGGGGGATGCGTGGAGGACGGATTTGGGGATCATGATACGTCGGTGGAAGGGCGACAGGTAATCACAAGCCCATTCGTTGTAGTGCAAGTGCCGCGACGGCAGCTACATCAGGATTTGTTGCTGCTGCCTGACTTATCTGAGTGCTTCTAGACGTGGTGCTCTGACGCCCAGCCCCACGGTGGGCGCCAACTGATTCAGTCTGATTTTGCCGAGGCTGGGCGCCGTTATTTGGATCCATGAGCTCCGTTAGCTGTAACCAAGAAATACCTGCAAAACAACAAAAGGCACACCGGGGGTTGATCGCCGGTCAGCCCCTCCAATGTCTAAGTCAACTCTTCAGTAATGGTTGTGATGGCTTTGAATCAAGAGTATTAGGGTTCTGGTATCATACCTGCGTCATGATGAGGTAGTGATCTTATATAGTGAATACCTGTTGGGATTAGGTCATCGTCTGGGAACGGGTCGATCAGCCCGCATGCCATTCTAGGGTTGGGCTTGGGCCTAACACGACCGACCCAACCAATATAATTTAACTAATATGTTTTTTTTAATGTTTATAGGTAAGGAAATATTTTTTTATTACTGTGAGAATGATAATACTAAAAGAAGTATAACAATGAACATACCAATTCAATAAGATAATTATAAACTATAATTATATATAAGAAATCTAAGTACCTTAAAACTTTAATTCTACGTAACTATATTTTCACATAAATGTAAACACAATAGAATTTTATTTTTGCTAAATTTCAGGCATATCTCTTGGAACTTTCGTTTGAGAACGTCACGTGTAAAACAAAATTCTTAGTTTTAGCCTTTTAGGTGATGGGACAGCAACCACAGCCGAATAAACAATGACCGAACTGTTTTTGTTTAGTCTTCTGATTACATAATTAAACCGCTTCTAATATTCAAGGTTTTCGCCCTTTCACTTTCTCGTCATTTCTATATATCTATATGTAGGACAAGGTTTTAGACTTCCAAGGCCAAGCCACATTATAAAACAGACAATGCAGACTTCAAATGTAAACTCTCTTTTTACACTCGGACAAAACATATACACGGCAAGACTCGTTCATTCTTGACCAACTAATTTCTTTCTCTCTTTTTTTTGGAAATTGAAGTATTGACCAACTATTTCTTTCTTTACTAAACGTGCTTATTATAAGAATAAAAATATCAGGAAGCATTTTACCACATACATCCCGAGTATGGTGAAATATATAGTTTGTAGTTTCTTGTGTTTATGCAATTACTTGGCATGCTAATCCAAAAGGGTTTTTCAAGCTAGGTAGCTCAATTTAGTGTCGTGAATTTTGAAGGGTATTAACGGAACGTCGAAAATTGATAGACAATTATTTTGTATCGTATCAAAGTATATCGTACAATCTTTTGGTACTAATCAGTATAATAAAATATAAAAATATTTTTAAAAATAGTTATTATGTCTAAAAGTAACATTATTATGTTAATTTTAATAAATATAATTATTAGATAAAAGTTTATAATATATAATTAATCAATAGAAGATTGAATTTTATTTATTAAAAATAAAGAAATATTTTATAATTTTAAAATATAATTTAAAATGATATCTGCATTAATGAATATCAATGTTGTACTATACCAACACTAAAAGCGGATACAAACTTCAATTTCAATACGCAACGTAGGTTCAATCCTAACGCATTTATTATCAGTTCTCATGCTGGTATGATAACTTTTGCATAGGTAAAGTTAAGAATCTTTGGAAGTGGGTCACTGGGCAGAGAACTGTGCATGGTTTTTTTTACGGAATATCAACATCATCATCAATGATCTAGCCATTTCGTTGTAGTGCCAGACTACATGTGCCCAGTCTCCACTTTGCTAATTGCACTTACAAGGTGAGGCGTAGTATAATTTGACAGGCCAGGCCAACACCTTCCAGTGTTTCGTGTTTCTTGTTTCTTGTGAGGTGGCATACGACTGGAGTTAGTCACCCCTAGAACTTATTCTGTCGACCATTCTAAGTATTGGTGATGGTGGTACGCAACTTTCCAATTAATGGCCTTTTATCAGGGGTACAGGGTACACCCGACCCAACAGATATGAGTTTGCACCAACCACCTCTCTCAAATGAGTCTGCTTATTGGGATGTTATTGTTATTAGATTCATTTCTTTAAATGTATGCTTTCAAACAGTATGCCTTATCTAACCTCTATAGTAATTGTATTTGTAACAACTGTTCCTAAGTAATTAAAGAATCTTCAGAAGAAAATGGTTCTTCTTCTAATAAAATATGTATTGATATATATAATGGCCTTAGAATTTTGTAACTTGTAACTTCTTTTTTCAAATCTTATATAACTGTAACATAACAGAATATGATATGACTCATTTACTGAGTTGTTAAAGTTTGTTGGATTACAATTGAAGAACTAGCAGTACTCTAATTTCTATGGTTAAGGTCATAAAAGCGTATCGATAATTACCATTTCTGTATCATACACATTAATTGTTTTGTAATTACAGAATGTTTTCTATGGACTATGGCCCGTCAAACTATGGAGATAGCACGTGAGAGATTGAAAAGGCTTGAAGTTGTTCATGACATGTACAATACATAATATAAGATTCGCACTTTATATTATCATCTGACAATAATTTGACCGTATTCATCACAATTTCATGTTCAAACTCAATCACAATAATTTATGTAGATTTACTCGAAAGAGGAGAGAAAAGAGAGCATTCTTGTTTTCACGCACAACAACCGAGTGAAGTGCTTTCGGCTGCCTGATTTAGAACAGGGGTACGTTTGTTCATACTTGTAGATAGATAAAAAAAAGATTACATCGGCTTTTGAAGGGCCATATTGACCCTCAATAGGAAATGTGTTTTTCTTTCCCTTTTCTTTTATACATAAAATGGTGGAACTAAGAAAGGGGGTCAAAATCATACCGGCCCTTATTTGGTTTTGTCGTGCATGGCATATAGGCTAAGATGGTAAGTAACAATGAGTCCTAGACATAGGCCCCCAAAAAGTCGACAGCCCACAGTAGAGAGTAGGGGAGAAACTATAACAATGTTCACAGGTTAATGTTTCAGCGCTATTAAGTGAAGTTGCGGGTTCGAATCGTCCATATATATGCAGTCATTTAAAATTTGAGATTAGAATTTTACTTCTCGCAAGAGATTTACCCGACATGAGCAAGGATTAGTCTAAGTATAAATGACTTAATGGTATCTTTCTATAATTGGAGTCTTCTTAAGATTCTCGTGAGAAAAAAAAAAATATTTACGAGCCATTAAGCCTTCCACGTAATAATTGACGTGAAGTTCAGGGACATATACTTAAATTACTTTAAGTTTCAATTAACAATTTGGTTTAAGCAGAGATGTCAATTTTTAGTGTACCTGAAAGAGTTATGTTTCATTATCTTTTATCATTGAGATTTAAAAATATTTTCAATCGTCGGCTATCAAATCAAATATCTAAAAGTAAAATTTATTTTTCAATAGATAAAATATAGAATTTGAAGCGGAAAACTTTCCCTATTTGTAGTGCATTATGTGATTGGTCATACAAACTACACATTTCTTATTTATATTACAATTAAATCTTCAACTATTTGAAAAATCTGTAATCTTGGAGGGCTTAACTTTCTAATTTAACCAATTCCACTAAAAGAATACATCAAACCGATTACCTCATCTCCTCTTTTTCCAAGCTACCTTCTGTTTTGTTTTCACTTTTTTCTTCCTTGAGACTATCATTGCACACTTAGAACAACAGTAACCCCAAAACTACTGAGGCTTGAAGAAGCTAAACTTGACACCAGCATCAATGATAACATATACGCCAGCTGAAATGAGAGCAGCAGTTAGAAGCACCCCAAGTAGACCTAGTCCCCAGTTAAGGAACCACATAGGCGTATAAACCTTTGGTTTCTTAATCTTCAGCCACATGAAACATGGGAACACTAGCGTTACTGGCAATGCTAGACCTCCAATAAGACCTGCCACACTTGACAAGAATGGGATGGCCACCGCCACAAAGAAGCAACCAAATCCAAAAACCACCCTGATAAGTGCCCTTAGCCACCATCCACATGGCTTCTTAAGTCTCTTTACGAACATCGACTCCAAGTCATCAAACGTTGGCATGCCGTAGATTTGGAATGAGCTCACAGCATTTATTATCACAAACAAACTTGTCATTCCTAGGAGGAACCGTGAGGTGTCTCTTCCATGAAATGCGTACAAGGCTGTCAGCATTCCGCCATTTTGTGGTATCTGCAAGTTGACAAGAAAATGTTTCTTGTGAATCAACTGGTGCGCAAATTTTGCTACGAAAAGTTTGTCTAGTTCTCTGTGACGTAAAATGAAAATACATTATTAGTACGTACCATTTGACCGTATGCCCAATAACCTCCAATTGCAAGGGGAAAGAGGCACATCGCAACGATGAGGTAAGCAAATTTGACTCCATTCCACATTGGTACTCGGGAAGGACGCTTCTCACTTGAAGGCATTGTAGCCTGCAATCAAATGGACATCTTGATATCAACTTATGTTTTATATATTCCTACTATATATAATTGAAGCATCATGTTCAAGTAGTGAAATAAAAAAAAAGTTTAAAGAAGGAAACAAATAATCTATCTTTGAGGTTCGTTAAGAAACAAAGTTCCAAATAGTTTCTCATGAACTTCCAGCCCTCTGTATCTTCCCTTAACAGATTTTCCCATAGCATCCACATGATCACATCCATGGTCATGACCGTGGTGGATTTTCCCAACTTACTTAATAAAATTTATTCAAGTCAACCATTTAAGATATTCAACGACTCACATATTATATATATACCTAAATTATTCCCAAGTCGAAATTTTATATTTTCAAGTTTCGTCAATAGAAAAGGCAATTAATGCAATAAAGAAAGGACCGAAAAGTAGACGCCTAATATATGGTGACAGGACAGCAACCAAAATTTAACGAAGAACATTTGAGGAGAAGCACTGAAACTAGCATTTACAAAATATAAGCAATGATCTTATACATTTATATTATATAGTCGAATAGTATACTTATATAAGACAAACATTTCTTTGAAAAGAATAGCAAGTCGATACCTGAATCTCAAGTATGAGATTGTGACCTCTGAAAGCAAAAGCAATGATTCCAAGGGCATTAAGAACAGCAAAACACCTCTCCAAGTCTGTTGGTGCACGAATAGGGTTATATGATACACCAGGCATCCTACCCTCTGCTACAGAGATCACCCATATAAGTGTAATATATCCAACAGCTGTAATTGCTCCGACGAGTGATACCCCGGCAATTGAATTCAGGTTAGGCAGCTGAGACAGAAGCACGGCCGCGCAAGTAAACACCAAGTACCATTCCACTGTTGTTAATGTCTTGAGGCCACATGTTGCCCCACATACAGTCTGAAAGAACAATTTGGACGTGGACCCTCCAATAATGATCAGTGCCACGCAAGTTCCTCCCGACAGATATAGAATTGGGAAAGTTGCTAATACCTTCGACAACTTCTCACCTGGATTAGATTAACCACTCCTTCAGCGTATAAGCACCTGACAAGATGAAAAATGAACATCTAAATAAAGTTTTAATTACCTAATGTTGCACTTGCAAGCTGCATGTATCTGCTGTAACGGATGCCATTTTCAGGGGATTCATGTAGTTGAACCAGTATATAAAGAGTGTAAAGCTGCCATATAAACGCTAGAGTCAAGCTTATAACACCCCAAGCCCTGAAACAAACGGAGAAGAACGTGTCATGATAGTTCTCATAAATGGACCTGAACATCATCTTATACCGTCATTGATAAGAATATTGTAACTTACCAACCAAGGACGGTGAATGCAACAGGAAGAATAAGTGCTTGAATTCCAATTCCTGAGCAGAGGCAGTGGAAGGCCGCGTAATATTTGTTTCCATTTCTGGACTCGGTGATGGGAAGCCAAGCATCTTGGGGGTCAAGCTTGGTAAGATGGAGAGCCTTTCTCAGTGGACTACCTAAAGGGGTAATGAAGCGAGGTGTTCGAATTCTAGGGGTTGTGTTTTTTGAGGTTCTGTTTGTTGCAGGCTGTATGCGATCAGGAGAAAAGAGCAGCGGTGACCGGGACAATGATGGGGAGTGAAACTGCGATGGAGGAGCGGATATTATTGGTGGCGTTGGTGCCACGGAGGCTAGCCTTGGTGTCACCGGAGTGGAGCTTACTTCAACAAGATCATCCATTGTTTCTCTTGAACTTTATCTGCTTCCACTCTGCTACTTGTTCCTTAACTACGGTAGCTCTTTGCCCACAAAAAACTAGTGAAAATTGAGACTATATATAGAGGATGCATGAAATAACACAAGTTTGCAATTTTAGGAGACTATAACGGGGACGTAAATGGAATACAATAATTGGATAAAGTCATAAAGTCTAAGTTGACTTACAGGAAAAGCAATAACAAAAACATTCCAACTTAGCACAAAATTAAGGATTTTAGCAGCCAGCCACCTTTGTCAATTTGGGCGACTTATAGTTTCTTGACTAGAGAACCGGTCATTACATGGCGTCTGAGGCTTAATTTGGTCAGAATAGGCACTCCGTTTACAAGAAGGTGTGGCCTTGGCGAGATATGCCACCAAGCACTCTTTAACTCTAATACAGACCTCTTTGTTTGAACAGCCAATTCATGGTTTGACTGATTAGTTTGTTCGGTCCTGAAGACAGAAGTCAGTACATGACGCAAAGGGGCAAGCAGGCTTTGAGAGGGGATTTACTGTATCAACAAGTTCAACTATATATACCCATACGGAAGTATGGAAGTAAAAAAACATCCTTCTTTTTTTTTTGAAGTATTTGCATCCTCTTTTGATTTACGTTGGAATAAAATGTTTAAATTTACAAATAGTCAGAAAATTGCATCATTTTATAAAGTAAATAAGACGGTAAGTTTTTGTTTTTGGAAATGAAGACGGTAAGTTAATAACAATTCATAGATAAAAGAATAGTAATAATTTTTTTTTGTTTTTTTTGGTGAATGTTTATTGTTGTTAAATATAAGAGGTCTAATTTTGCTTAATCACGTAAAAAATCAAATATAATAAATTTTAAAAAGATGATAACACAAACAACACAATAAGAAAACAGTATGGTACAAATTAATAAAGAAGAAGCTTTGGATTAATATAACAGAACTAAATTTTATTATGTCAATTTAAATAATATTCTAATAAAATAGATTAGTAACTTTGGAGGTATTTTTGCAAACAACTAATAATCTGTTTTTAGCTTATTAATTAAAGGTTAGCTTTTTGACCATCTTATAAAATTATTGATGTGTTTGTGAATGACTTAATAGTTAACTTATTTAACCCCAATAAGCTGATTTCTAAGAGCTCCATATGAGGGGTTTTTTTATAATCAGCCAAAAATTAAAAAGTAAAAAAACTAATTATATCCTCCTTTCATAATTTTTTTAATTATGCTAATTATGCTATAGTAATATTATGAATAATTCAAACTAAAAATCATACATAACTAAAAATCATGCATGTATTCTATAATGATACATTTTTTTTTACAATGAAGTAAGTTTTTTAGTTATGGGAGTTTTTTTTAAACTAACGAAATAAATTTTTTGGTTGCAAAATAAAAATAAAAACTAATGCAATCCTTGACTGTCAAACAAGACTTTGTCTTGAATTTACCGAATTCAATAATTTATCTTGTACTCTTAATCAACCACGCACAAACAATGTGTATCTCTGTCCCTAGCATACATGTCCCATTCAAGTGCCTTTCGAGCATTAAATTAGGTGACATATACACAGGCCCACAGGCCGCCTATGTTGGCTTGCTTCCGTTTTCCTGTTTTATTTCGGAAAAGAAACCCAGTTTTTGATTTCAATTTTCAAGTGATGACTTCCTGGAAACTTACATGTCCAGTTTATTCCTTGTTTGTTCTTGTACCAATGTATCGTTCTCCAAATAATACAGAATATAAGAGAAAATCGGCTACAACTTAAAGATAACAGTCGCCGAGTTTGATAACACACACACACACACACATATCAATCCTAATGTGATTGCTTATTCTTAGTCACTCAACGACCAAATTAAAATTCCTTTTTAATCAGCTACACGGATACACAAATGTAGGATGTAATCTTCAAGAACGAAATTCACATGATCGAGAGTTGAGGTGTCAAAGTTGGCGTAATTGGGAAGTGTGACCCTCAATTAAAAGGTGGTGATTTTCTTTCTTTTTTTTAGGCTACTTGTAATATTGAAAGACATATTTCATTATCCGTCAAAGTCTCCAAAATGGCATAGAATAAATAATCATTGAATCTAATCCCCTTTAAAAGCTTATAATTGATTCGCACAACTTTATTCGTCGTCTCTGACTAGACTGAAGTTATTCAAAGAAAAAATGTCTAATTTGTCGACCAACTGCTGAAGGGAACTTGCATGACTACAATTCACACCTACTAGTCCTTTTTAGGACCGTGTTTTAATATGATCAACTTATAGTATATTAAACATTTTGTATGCAGTTTTAATACTCATCGCAATTCCTCTATATTATCTCATAACTAGAATCCGTATCCTGCAGCATAATTTCGTTCTCATTTTCCCTTTTGAATGGAATGTAAGAAACCCTTTCCAAAGCTAATTATTGAACTTTGACATTTTGAATAACAAAATGATTTTCTACAATCATTTGTTGCTTTGTATAGTCATTATTTGACTACCTAGTTGTTCTCAACAACATACAACAAAAAGGAATCAAATTAAAGATGAGTCGAGTGCTGTGCAAACTTGGGTTTGGATTGGAGAACAATAAAAGATCCGTTATTTACTTCTTTTTGTCCTTGAAGATGGAGATTTTTCACAAATTTTCAGAAAAGGGTCCATTCTAGAAACTGATAATTGGTATTGACAAAATCTAACCTGTAAATTAAACCAATTTTTGGTGATATTGATCTACAAAATTTGTTCTTTCTGTTTCAAAAACTAGGTACAAGTAAGTACTGACTACTTCGGCCTTGATAGTGACTGTAAGACGATGAACATCTGGTATTAGTGGAAATAGACATAACCAATACCTTCTCCATCTCTTTATCAACTTTCCTTCTGATCAATGAAACTGCATATTCCAAGAAAACTGCATCGCAAGGTAATGTGAGCGGTCCATTGCCAGGAAGGCCAAATTCTTCCTCAGACATGGCTAACAGCTCTCTGAAAACTTGATTGTTAAGGTACGACATGGGGAACATGAAACGTATTTGATCAGCTGTATAAACAACAAAATGACCCTTCTCAGCCACCGATGTCATGTCGTTCCTGTTGCTTGGATCTGCATCATTTCTCTCCCCTCTTGGCAAGGAAATTCTTTTCCTGTTTAGGGCCGCTAGTCTTTGCCACTTCTTGGCAATCTTCAGGAGTTTCTTGGGACTAATCATTGTGAATTGCGCTAGTGAACTTAAGAGATTGAAGACTTGGAATTCTTCTTTAAAGAATGGAATGATCCTGATGAGTTATGGAGAGAAGTGGATGGTAGACCAGCTATATATTGAACCAAAAGAGACATTGCTTGTGTGCTATGTTTCTTGGTCCGAGTATTCGTGGGCTCAAAACCATTTGGAGATTTGTGGTGGCAGGAGACTTGAGAGCTGGACATGCCTAATTCCATAGGGTAACAACAAATATATGTTGCTTAGTTATTCAGTGACATGAAGGGTCAGGAGCGGGAGAACCACAAGAGCAGAGCAGATAAGAGGAAATCTTCGTACACATGTCATGATCATGAACATGTATTTTGTATGCCAGATTTAGGATTTGGCAAGAGTATATGGTTTGAAATTGGAAGGATAGGGCATTATCAGGACCTGGCATTTCGGCCCTATGTGTCAGGAAATTAGTTTGAGTAGGTCGAAGATCATAGGCAACAAAATGTGCGATTCCTATTAAATTGCATTCAGTTCACGTTGTCCTGTTCGTTGGTTTTCTTCCTTATCTAGCTTTCACGTTGTGTTGCACATTCTTGTGTCTCCTAAGAAAAGGTCCAAAGGGCCCAGATGATTGGCCGATAGAAGACTTAGCACATGCATAATCCTTCTTTTCTAACGAATAATATTCCTAACCTATTATATGATAATTATGACATTGTTTTCATACACTTATTTTTGTGCACCCGTAATTATATGGTAGCGTCACAATCATTTTTCACTTATAAGATAATTAAAGATGAATTAAAACTTTTTTAACTAATAGTAAAACTTAAAATGAACATATATCATAAAAGGTATTTCAGTGGATGTGGGGAATAGATGAAAGGGGGGATCATGTGAAGCTACAGACAAGCACATAATCCTTCTTTCCTATCAAATATAAGGGCAGCATTACATGATCGTATCTACTTATGAAAGGATCACAGGACACATATTGGAAATGCAATATTTACTACATAAAATAAAGTATAATGATTCCTTTGATTACAGAGATTTTCAAGTAGTTTGGAAGATTTAACGTGATATGTTTATTTACATTAACTTATTCATTCATATCTTATGATAAATTAATATCACTTATGAATTTATTTTTAATCTCGTTCAATAAATTAGATATAAACTTTCTAGTTATAGTATAATCAAGCCCAAGTTCAAAAATAACGTTAGGAGCAAGTGTAACATAAATTTAAATCACAAACTATAAATAAGGCACTTTTTTTTTAGAAAGATGAGAAAAATTAAGTTGCTTGACAAGACAGATATTGATCACATCATACAGGCATGTAAAATGTTCCTTATTTCAATTCAATATTCAATATGAAATTATTAAATCTCAAATTAATTTGTTAGTTACTACTCAATAATTTTAGTTAAATTCAAATGATCTTTAAATTTTATAACAATTGTGATTTGACAGACTATAAAATGTCTTTAAATTTTAAAAATTATCAACAACTCTGTGTATGATTGTGATTTTTTAACACTTGCTACAATCAACTCTGTGTATGATTGTGTTTTGGGCCTACCAAGTCCTTGTTTGAATTCTAGTGGCTTAACAGTTTCTTAATTGCTAATGGGTCAATCTTTCGTACCAGGCATTTGTTGAATAACCTTCCCATATGCTTTGATATATTCATTCTTCCATAACCAACTTGAAGTGTACCCTTCAATATATGACATGTGTATAAAGAATGCTAGAGAGAGTATATCTCCTACAAGAGCATATTTTATTATAAAGCTTCACCACATATGTGATCTCACCATGATCAATCTTATACCCTCCTTCTCTATTATGATGTACTAAACAATACTAAGAAATGACGACACTCTTATTAATAGCTTTTCGTATTCTTGGCCCTAAATTTCCTTTCCCCTTGGCAACCTCTTTTCTTTTTCCCACAATTCTTTTCATCATTTCTTTTCTAATGTGCTCAAACAACCCTAAAATTGGCATTTTCTTTGGTTTAATAAGAGTCCTATTGAATGCCTCACATAAGTTATTGTTAACAAACTCAATCATAGAATCTTCCCTTTAGAAAACCATGCACTATTGCTGAATTGGTGCACAACTCTCAATATCTTCTGCTGTCCTTTCCTTCTTGGCTCTTATCTTTTCTAGATGTTCTTCAAATTCCTTTACTGTGAAGGATTTTGCAATTTTTCAAAAGTGCTGTGGGACCCCGCTTCCGGAGCCCAACACTTGGGTTCTTGAAACCTTGAGCTAAAACCCGGAGGGGTTATTTATTGTCATTTTATAATAATGGTGAGTACATCCTAGTCAAACCATCAAACTTATAGTTTAATTTATCATGGACATTGTAACCTTAAGTCTCTAATTCGTTTTAAAACAAGAATCACTTTGATTGGGGTGATATAGCTCAAGATATGCACAAAATAATAAACAGTGCACAAACACCGATTCTAGTCTCCTACCCAACCACTCACTAAGATTCGAACAAAGTTCCTCCATGTAACT
>JAOSBP010000206.1:34506426-34517659 GCA_027563825.1 Erythroxylum mucronatum
CATAAGCTAATTCATGCTAACTTTATTAACTACTATATTAATTTACCCAATTAATCTAATCATGCTTAATTTATCATTAAAAAAAATTCGGGGCTAACAAGTGCTCCTTCATCTCTTCCCCTTTATGACCTCTTCTATGGCAATTCATATAAACATGTCAAGCACGAAACCTGTGCTTAACATCTGGACAAAAATCTAGAATGGCTCTATGAAATCCCTGCAAGGAAAAACATAACCATTTCAATAGGCATTTGGACATAGTTTTGGACACAAATCTACATATTTCATCAAAATAATAGTAGGCACATAAATAGTAGAAAAATAAAAGTAAAAACAAGAGTGATATGAAACTTTTACCTTCTATTGCTCAGTCACTATAGTCCAACCAATTCCAGAGTTCAAATGAGGCAAATCTTCTTATAGCCTCTCAATCAACCACTTCCACGTGACAATAGACTCAACTTTAACCATAGCCCATGCAATAAGAAGCATTTGATTGTTTCCATCTCTTCTTACAGTATATAGAAGTTCACTGTTAGTTATGAATTGAGCCAACATCTATTTAGGCTAAGATAATTCTTTCACCCATGCCTAAACCCATATTTAATAGCTTCTAAACATATGTATATTGTTTCAAATACAGGTGGAGATTTTGGAAATGCCCGAGACACTGTCAATGTAACAATGCTTCTTGGGTTGGTCTACTTAATGACTTTAATCCAAGACCAAAGCTTCCCAAACTCCTCTTAAATGTTGATCACAACGCTGTCTACTATTTTTTCTATGCTCTTCTCATCATACTTATGGACCTTTCAACATTAAAACAATCTTAACGCAAAATTTGATATAATCATTCTTAAAAAATGGCTCCCTTTTAAGCTTATCCTTCAACAAGTCAGATAAGATGATGGTGTTCATCCTAGGATTTGTATATGCCCTATTACAGTCATAGGTATCCCTAAATTTTCTTACTTGAAAAGACTGCAGCTTCCTATTAAATACTCCATATATATGCCAAGGGCAGTTCTCTGTCCTACATTTAACTTGAACAATTTTGGACTTTTTTTTAGTAAACATGAAATCGTTCTTTGTTTTGACGGACAACAAACTAACTGTATGTTTAAATTGCAAATAATTAAGAAAAATTATCGCTAATTCAATGTAAGGCTTAGTCGCATTTTCACCATAAACAGGGTATTTTCTTTTCCTCCTAGTAGCATCATCTACCATATCATCTATATCACTAATAAGTTCTCCAAATTCATCACTATCAAAATATTCAGAAAAAACTACCTTATGTTCATCATCTGTATCATCTTTATGTTCTCTATGATCTCCATCATCTTTATCCGGACCGTTATCTTCATCTCCTTACTCTAAATCCTCTTCATTATCTTTATCCTCTTCATCCTCCATATTTGCATCATCTTCATCCTCCAAATTTGAGATATCGTCTAAATTACCTACATTACCTCCAAACTACATTATTATCATTCTGACCGTTATCTTCAACTACGTTATCCTGATTAAGCTCATGATGTTCATTCTCAATCATTTCAACATGGGTATTTACACCATGTTCAATATAAATATCGATACCACCTATACTTATCATCTCACTAATCATATCTAACACACTAGCATCATCTTGTACAACCCCCAAACCATTAGATAGTTCAAAACTAGGCATAAGATAAAAATATTTTTCACATTGTTATACCTACTTCTCTTAGATACATTAACCAGTTTAAAGTAGCAAAGTAAGTCAGGATCAAATTAAATTTTATCCACAAAATCACCCTCATACCTAACATTATCAACCATATTAACAAAACATCCCTCATGGTGAAACCTTAGAGTTACATCATCAAATGCCATTATGCCAAACTAAAATGACCAACCCCAGGAAAAAAAAGAGTCAAAGTTAGAATGGTGAAAAGAAACACTGAAGCCAAAGTGAAAAATTGAAGCATAATACAACAAATGATTCTTTACATATTCATAATAATTCCATCAACCAACTAATTCATTGCAAACATATGGTTTAAGAGGTATATATGAATAGTATAGTGAATAAATATCTTAGAAGTGGATGTGTATGGTGAAAAAATAAGGATAATGATTGTACAAGAGTGCCACATAATAAAATATGTTAGCAAACATAAGTTGAAAAGATGATATAATTGTTTCATGCATAGTGGCATTACGTACTAACCTTATATAATTGTTTCATGTAATAGCTTAGTGAGGTCATTCAAGTTAGTTAAGTATGTGTAAGAAGTTAA
This sequence comes from Erythroxylum mucronatum, assembly GCA_027563825.1. Classification (NCBI taxonomy): domain Eukaryota; kingdom Viridiplantae; phylum Streptophyta; class Magnoliopsida; order Malpighiales; family Erythroxylaceae; genus Erythroxylum; species Erythroxylum mucronatum. The sequence continues at coordinate 34,508,712 of JAOSBP010000206.1, forward strand.
GCTTTTTTTTTAATCATAAGTTGCAAAGATATTTTTATATGCATACGTAAGGAATGCAAAATTTGTTAAAAGAATAAGCATAAGCAAAAGGCTTCTCCTACTTTACTTTAACTGCTACCCATTCAAACTAAGTATGGTCTGACTAAGTATTCTCCTTATTTCCTATTGCAAACAATATATAAAGTAATTTTAAAGATCATCGTTATAAAATTGAAGGCGGTTGTGAAGTCCATTACAAATCTTACTTAAGGGCATTCATCCTAGAAAACCTATTGGGGACAATATCGTGAAGGTTTTACATATCTAGGTTGAAAGATAATACACAAAAGACCAAAGTAATGAATATATCAAATGCACATGGAGAAAATTAGAAGGTAGATTGGTGAGATGATGCATGAAGCAGACAAGAGAACCCTTTGAACGAAGATTGGAGTGCGGGTCAACTGGCAGTGAAGATGCGTGAAAGAGGCAAGACAGAGACATGTGAATATTTGGGGATTAAAGTTAAAAAAGGGTTTTGTAAATTTTGAATTAGTTTAACATTCCATGTGACATTTAAAACTATAATAACGAACCCACGTTATACATTATAATGACGAGTGTATGACACACCCTAATTTCCATCCAAAAAAGCCTAAAATTTAGCAGACTCGTGAAAGTTTAGACCATCATTGAGCAAGTTAAAAGTTTTAGTCTAAAATTGATCAAACTAAAAAATGTTAGGCCCCAATTTGGGCTTTTAACCATCAAAAGCATATATAGAAGTATGTATACTGCAAAGAATTCCCCTTAGAGTCACTACTGCAAAGTTAGTGGTAACTGGCTTAAAAAAATAAAGTTGAGGGGAAGCTAGCCTTTACTGAGTAAGTCCATATTACCCTATGACATCTAAAGTTACCCTATGACATCAAATGACATACTCATATAATATATCATTTATATTAGTTTAAACACACATATATGATGCATGACAAATCACATACAATACACAACAAATTGTGAAGAAGGAATATTTTTAGGACCCTAATCTCTAAGCGTACATCCTCATAATGCTACACCTTAAATGGTTGTGAGGAGCTAAGCATCACCAATGGCCTAACCATACAACTATACTGATATAGTCATAAGGCTCTATTAGTCCAAAGAGGTTGTGGGGAGTCAAGCATCACCAACATATCAACCGTCAATACATCTAAAGTCACGATCACATCGATGATATACATATCAAACAAAGAACCAATCGAGAGCCAAACATCAACTATTGTTGGTTTGCATCATATATCAATGTCATATCACAATCACCTCTTATAATTAAACCAGTACTCATTTGGTCCTGATACATGCCCATCAGATATGTAAAGGGGTGAAAATAATAACCAATAGATGAATTGAGTTTAATTTTATTTATTCTTATAGAGTTATAGTAGGAAAGAAGTTAGAAATTGTAAGAGCAATACACTAAAGGTAACATTTTATTACAGTTCTAGACTGACCCTGTAGATTTACAATGGTAAATCTAGATTTCACTTTTTACGTTTTTGTAAACACGTAATAGCACAATCATGTTAGTGGTCATTGTCTTGGAAGCTGCAGAGGAAGAAGAAAAGAAAGAGTTATCTAAAAAACTAATTTTTATATTTCCACTTCTTTTCTAACCTTTATAACAGCTGATTACAAGACTTTTTATAGGCCTAAAAATCAGCTATTGAAAAAAAATGTACATGATAGGATTTTAAATAATAGGCTTTATATCTGAGTATCATTTAATAAAATAACAATAACTTTCTTTAAAAAATTCCAATGAATATAAAAATTGTGCTATTTAAAACTAGAGTAAATAAGCTTTAAATCTATATTGAGTTCACCAATGAAAACATTTGTTTGCCTTCTCAAAACATCCCTTACATTCACCGTTACTAAAGACCTGAAATCATATTTAATTAGTTGAAAAATTCTTTAACACCCTAAGAAAGCTTGACTTCTTCATAATTTCAACCATCTCTCTAAGTTGTTGAAATCTATCTTTCTTGATGGGTTTTGTAAAAATATTAGCTATTTGATCAAGAGTTTGATGTATTCTACCTCAATCTCCTTGTTGGTAATGCAATCCTGAATAAGACGAAACCTCGCAATCTATATGCTTACTTCGTTAATAAAACCTCATATTTTTTGCAGCAGCAAAGGCCGATTTGTTGTTCACTATAATTTTAGTCACTTTTTAAAGCAAAATAAAGTCCACCTTTAAATCTCCTTAGCCATATCGCATTACTTGCACTGGCAGTTGTAGCAATATACTCCATTTCATATGTTGGGAGTGTTACAACTGATTGTTTCTTTGAACGCCGATAGTACTCTTCTGTTCATCAATATCACTGGCATAATCATTATTACAATCTCCTTTTAAGTGAGCCTTATTTGAAGAAGTACAAAAATTTCATAATCAAGAGTACCTTTCAAATATCAAAGTATTCTCTTTGTGGCTCGTATACTTTGATAATAATATATCAGATTTAGTACATGTCAAGTGCCTTAAACTTCCCACAAAGCTTTAAAATGTGGTTAGGTAGACTTTCTTTACTCCGTCCTTCTTGATAGTTTTACCCTGCACTCCGTCGGAGTATTCAAGGGATTGCAATCTATCGTTGTAAACTTTTCTAAAATCTCTCTTACATATGACCCTTGAGAGAAAAATATCCCATCACTCCATTGTTTTACTTCTATCCCTAAATATTATGACATAACCCTTATATTACTCATCTTAAATTCTCGTGCCATTACCTTCTTAAAATCATCACACGCTTGTGAATTATTTCCCATAAGGTCATCCATATAAATGCACACAAAAAATATCATTTTTATCTTTTTAAACATAAAGTGCATATTCATGAACATATCTTGAAAAGCCATTCTTATGAAGATATTTGTCGAGGCGACTACCAAGCTCGTGGCGCTTGTTTAAGGCTGTAGAACACCTTATTCAACCTTAGCACTTTATCTTGATGACCTTCATCCATAAATCCTTTTGGTTGTTCCACATATACTTCTTCTTCAAGAGCACCACTTAGAAAGGCTGACTTCACATCCATTTGATGAATTATTTACTAGTTTTGGGTTGTAAGAGCGATCAAGAATCATATTGTCTCTAAGCAAGAAACGAGGTCAAATAATTGTTTATAATCCACACTATGCTTTTGTTTATACCCCTTTGTAACTAGTCTTGCCTTATATCTTTCAATTTTTCCTTTTAAATTTTTTATTAGCTTATAAACCCACTTAACCCCAATTACTTAATGACCATTTGGTATTGTGATAAACTCCTAAATGTCATTTTTCTTAATGGAATGAATTTCTTCCTCTATAGCTTGCACCTATTTCTTGTCTTTGACCTCTTCAAAACTGAAGGCTCATCATGTCCAAATAGACATAAAAGATTCTCACTGTTTATTCTTTTGGTAACATCATAGAGATCTCCTATGCTTTGAAATCTTTGAGGTTGTTTGCTTGAGCTTGTTGAGTAAGAAGTTGTTGTGGAAGGATTTGAACTCTCTCCTTTAATTTCTTGGTCCTCATTCTCGTCTTCCCCTAAATATGGAAGAAAACTATATGTTTCTTCTTCTTAAACACTCCAATCCCATTAGGCAACTTCCTTAAACTCCACATCTCTATTAATCACAACTTTTTTATAAACGGTTTCAAATTTAGAGTTTTAGGTATAGCCAATAAGCACTATCTTCTTGCTCCTATCATCAAGTTTTTCCCTTTCTTATTCGGATACATGATCATAGCCAATAGATAAAAAATCTTTTAAATGCCTCATATTTGGCTTCTATCCACTCCATGCTTCTTGAGGGGTTATTGTCTCCAAACTCCTTGTAAGTGAACGGTTCAAGAGGTAAATGCACATGCAACCATCTTGGCCTAAAACTCCTTAGGCATATTCTTACTTTTTAGCATCGTCCTCGTCATGTTAAGAACTGTCCTACTCTTTCTCTCTTCAACCCCATTTTATTGTGGTGCTCTTAGGACTATCATAGGACGTCGAATACTTTTTTCCTCATAAAGACATTGAATTCATTAGAAGTGAACTCTCCACCTTTATTAGTTCTTAGAGCTTTAATTTTGCATATGCTTTTCTTTTCAACAAGAAGCATTTATTTTTTAAATGTCTAAAAAACTTCACTCTTATTCTTAAAAAAAAGAAACCCACATCTTCCTCGTGTAATTATCAATGAAGAGCATAAAATGTGGTCACTTACTGAAAGATTATGGCATAATAGGGTCACACACATCTGTATGTACAAGTTATAGAGGTTTTGTTATTCGTGAAAGTCACGCCTTTGGAAAGGTCTTTCTTGCATGTTTTCCAAGTAGACATGCCTAGCACAATTGATTTGGGTAGTTGATTTTAGGAACTCTTTTCACCATATTCTTTGCTCTTAGCATTTTAAGCCTTTCAAAGTTGAGGTGCCCTAATCTCATATGTCAAATCCATGAAGGAGCTTTGACACAAACTTATATACACTTTGCTTTTGTTGTTTTCACATTTAATATGAACATTCGGTTCTATGTCGTGGCAACTTTAGCAACAAGTCTATCATCTTGATTTTGAAGCCATAAATAATTGTTCTCTATTTTCACTTTGTGTCCGCTCTCTAAAGATTGGTTGATGCTCAAAATATTGCTCTTCATTTTTGGGATGTAGTAGACATTGTGGAGAAGTTTATGGTCTCCATCTTGTATGCAATAATCGAGACTTTTTCATTAATCTCTACCTTTGTATCATGTCTAAAACAAAGATTCTTAGTCGCTTTTGTATCCAACTCCACAAATTTGCTTACGTTTCCTGTTATGCGGTTGCTTGTGCCATTGTCAAGATAACACGTGATGTTTTTTTCTATGGAGCCGTCCTTTTGAGAAAACAAAATAGTATTACCATCCACCTCCTTATGCTCGATAAAGTTCATCTCCTCATTACAACTCTTAGATTGACATTCCTAAGAATTGCGACCATTCTTCCTATATGCATAACACTTAGATTTTATCCTTTTTTCAATTATTATTTCTTTCTCTTCCATGAACTTTTTTAAGAAATCTCATTTCCACCTTCAAGAAATGAATTTTGCTCGCCATTTCCTTGACTACAACCACGACCTTGGGCACAACGTTGGCCTTAACCATGACCACGACCTCTTCCTCTTCCTCTTTTGTTATTTCCTTTATAATTAAAGGAAAATTTTGCTTGCAAAACTTGTGCCACGGTTATTGTTAGGTCCTTTTCTTTCTTTCTTGATGAGCTAACAATGACCCATTTAACTTATCAATGGTTGTTTAGTCCAATTTATATAGATATTTAGGCCATATTTGCATTCATTTTTAGTAGCATTTTTAGGTTAATTTATTTATTTTCATTGAGTTTGTTATTTATTTTATTTTCTAATTTTTCTTTGGTAGAAAGTATGAAGTTGGCTTCAAATTAACCAAAGAAGTGGCTGCTGCAAGTGAATGAAAGCAGAAATGGTGTAGCACAACACTAACTCCACAACAGCAAAAGGTCCAAAAAAATGTCTAAAACGCAGACCAAGGTGACATTTTGGAGCAGGGAAAGTTGGATGTTTAGGTTATTTTTAATTGAAAAGAACGCACACAACAGAGGCACGAAGTGACTGGAGATAACAGATTTCAATTAAGAGAGACTTTCAATTAGAGTTTTTTTTTATGGTTGACGAGAACGGCAGAATAGAGGGACAACAAATTGAAGAGAGCAGTGGCAACAGGACACGCGAGGGATGCCAATTCGGAGACACTTGGATGCAGACTCTCCAAGGCTAGACGCAAAGCAAAGTGATGCCGTAGCTAGGGACTTGGACGCAGGATCGACGCACGCAGCTCCACAGAGACGCACCAAGTGACGTCGAAGCTGGGAGAATATTTTCCAGACTTGGGTTTTGCCGTTTATGTCCAAGACTCATCTGGGTTCTTCGTTCCTTACTCCCTTAATGTTTATTTTTCTTGATTTAACATTTATTTTGATGAACATGAATATGATTGAGTAGATTTCTTGTTAGGTTTGAAAGATGGGTAGTAGTTTTCGAATTTCTATATGATTTGATTCTGAATTTTATTCAATAAAATTGATTTGTGGCTATTGATTCTTGTATTGCGAATTATTGTGCTTGTTATGTGTTAGGCCTCACATAATTTATGTCGAAATTATCGGTTAAAGAATCGAAAGGTAAAAATCGGTAGTGGAAAACCAAAATTAAGAACTTGTAGGTTTAGACCTAGACATAGGAAAAATCTGCGAGAGGAATTACCAACTAGATAAAAATCTTAATGGATTTTAGTTAATTTCATGAGCCACGATAGTCGGGATTGATTTTAACTATGACATTTCTTTGACATCTCGATAGAGAATTATAGATAATTTAGATTTATTTTCCTTCAAAGTCTAGGAATCAAGTTTATTGAATAAATCAGAAGAGAATAATTAGAAGTCGATCGCGAAACCAAATTTGAAACCTGCCTTTTACATATCTGATTTATTCCTTATAGTCATAAATTGCGCGTTTATTTTGTTTGTTTTAGGATTAGTTTTAGAAATTCGTTAATTAATTAATTTCTTAATAATCAACATTTAAGTGATCAACCCAAATAATTGAGTGATTTTAGCCTAGTAATTGTTCAGTAACTTCCTGTAGATTGATACTCTTACTTCCCTATTTACTTACGTGACGTGTACTTACGGGGTCTCGGACATGCACACACACCAGCCTACTGCCATTGTAGCTTGCAAGCTTGCCCACGTTGTCGTTTCTTCAATTGGCCACGCACCTCATGCTGCTCCTCTTCCAGACGTTGCCATTTCTTTCCTCTTTGCACATGCTGCTATCGTTTTTTTCTTTGTTCTTGTAGTCGTTTTGGTCTTCTTCTTTTTATCAAATGTTGTAATGCCTTAATCATTACTTCTTCATCTTTTGAACTCTAATTTCTCCAAGTACCCTACAATAAAAATTACAAATAAGATAGCATTAATTGTCCAAAAATCAATTTATTATAATTAAACCAAAATATTACAATTTATGCCTTTATAATTACAAATTAAATGTAAGGCACAATAATTCAAATAACAATCAAATTAAGCTATAAAGACCGCTTTTAATGACAAAAACCTTTCCAAATGATATGAAAACATATATGAACAAGTGAGTTTGTCACACATCTTGCAGGTTTTGAAGTTTAAGGTGAAGAAAGGAAAGTATATAAGCTGGGAAGGACACTCTACGAGTTAAAGTAGGCCCTTAGAGCTTGGTATGGAAGAATAGAATCCTGCCTCTGTTGGGAAATCGGGTTGAGATCCAATCCCGACCACAGTGGAATAATTACGAAACTTTTCGTGACTTTTGATATCCCAAAAACTAAGATATATTTAATTCTATAAAATGTTTAACATAAATCATAATAAAGTGGAATCTTAATTCATACCTTATTTTGAAGCTTAATCTTTGTCATGCCATATCCCTCGAACTATTCCTGAAACTGATCCGTCTCAACCACCATAGCCGTATAAGTGTCCAATCTCTAACAGTATTAACAAAACAGGTTGAGAAAATTCTGTAACTCTTACAGAGAGGGTTAAGAAGTGCTAGCTCCATAGAGCTTAAATCTATTTATAATAAGCTTTGGATGTTTTAATAATTTAATTTCAATTAAACTGTAATTAGAAATAATTCTAATTAAATACCAATTATGTCCATATAAAATTCAATATCTTATATTGATCCTTATTTATTAAATATCTCATAGTTAATAATAAAGTTTCTCAAACTTTACAATTAAGCCCAACTTGATTAAATTAACTTTGCTCTCTTCAACCTATTCTATATGTGAGACTCATTTGGTTTCCAAATATGTTGGCAATGATTATAAAATATAATTTTAATTATAATTAAAATTAGATAAATTAAAACTCCTTTTAATTTATCTTTAATTGTTCAGTTAAACAATTTATAATCATAGATCAAGATTGACGTCTAGCAATGCTCATGACCACCCAAATATTTAGAAATGTCAAAGTAATTTTGACTAATCTTTCCGTATATAATTTTTCTGTATAATTCAATCCTTTTATCATACAATGTTCCGATTAGAAGCACATCAGGCTACATTTTGATCAAGAATGATGTCATAGAGCTCAAAAAAATAGGCTAGTATCACATTATCTTTTTTAGAAGCTGAGTATATGACAATGACTGTAGCGGCATGCCAAACAATATGGCTACAAAGAATGTTTGACGAACTAGGACAAGAACAAAGAAAGGCTAGAAACATATATTATGATAACAATGCAATAATAACAATGTCAAAGAATCCTGAGCACCATGGAAGGACTAAGCATATTGACATAAGAGCGCACTTTATTAGAGACTAGTGATTGAAGGAAAAATTGTGCTGCAACATTGTAACACTGAGCAACAAATTGCAGATACCCTGACAAAACTGTTGACAAGGAGCAAATATGACTATATGAGACCCAAACTTGGTGTATGCAATTTTGGATAAGGGCAAGTGTTGAGAAGTGATCCACGTGAGAAGAATTAATAAGTCATGTTTTTTTTTTCCTGGCTTTCTTTTCTCCTTTGCTAGAACTACACGTTAGGCATGACTCCATAAATAGCTGGAGTCTGTTTCTTTTCCATTATGCTTTGTGAAGCCTATTTAAAACGCTGTTTGTGTTTTAATGATGGTATAGTTGATGTATGGTTTTAAACTCTGAATTCCTAATAGCCATCGTAATCTTCAAAGATTTTTCTCTTTCACAACCTATAGAAAATGCCAAATTCATTATTCCAACTTCTGTCTCGTTTTCGCCAGTTGAGTATAATTCAATCCAGAGTGTTGAAAATGAAAACAAAGACGAGCAAAATGGACGAGCCAGAGCATCATTCATT
>JAOSBP010000206.1:34529083-34543478 GCA_027563825.1 Erythroxylum mucronatum
AAGATGCGAAGAGATCTGGAGGGAAGAATAGGACGGTGGAGTCGTGGGCAAATGAGTCAAACGAAGAATGAAGAGGCGGAGGCAGAGTCAGAATGTCACCTGTCCCACGGTTTAGAGTTAGACAGAAATTATTGTCGCTGTACTCTGGAGTCGGTAGACAAAAAATGTGGAGACATGAACCAAACGGAGTCGGAGGCAGGATTTCTTTATTTTGTCAACTATCCCCACTCGCGGAGACAGTAACCAAACGTAGTGTTATAGATTGGACCATGTCTACATGATGACCTTGCTGAGTATCATTTTTTACTGATAACTTGTAATTCATTCGTTGCAATTCACATCCTCTAGTTTTATCTCTACATATTTTTTTAATACTAGCATTTGAAGCTGACAACAAATAAATAATGATAAGGGAATATTATAAAATATAAATATATATTGGAGCATAAATCTAGTTGAAGGTGGAAAAGATTAACAAACTTGCTCTAGCTGCTTCATTGTTGTTTGAGGCAGAATGAAGTTGTGTATGACTAATTTCATTGATGTTTAAATATAATGTTGTTGTTAGCTAGGAATTGAATTGATGGCACTAATTGATTGAACTAGTTAAAGTTACGGATCCTTCCATTCTACAATTTGCATAATTGCTTCCCTTTGCTTCTACCAAGTGTCATTATAATGGATATCTATTAAAAAACATAAAAGTTAGAAATCAACATACATTCAATCATCAACATTAATCGCATTAATATCATTCAATCATCAATATACATTAACAACATAAATGTTACCAACATTACATTTGAGACAATATAAAGAGCACTTTTATGATATATTCAATCATCATAGTCAATATATATTCAATCATCAACATTAATCACATTAACAACATAAATGTTACCAACATTACAATAAGAAAAAAGAAAGTTAGAGTGGACCATTTCTGATAAGTCATCTAACTTTTGTCCATGTGGTTATATAAATTACTTAATTACTAAATGTAATTTAATTTGTAATAATATAATTATAAATCAATTTAGGTTGACATACCAAGTTTGAATTATACTAAAGAATGTTATTGGTTAGCAGACTATGACAAACCCTGTAATAAGATATATGACAACATAAGGTTTTGTACTTAAGAAATATGAGCTAGCTTAGAATAGGAAGCATGAACCCATCTCAAAACCCATATGTACATTCATTTTATAGACCAAGAATGTGAAAGTCACTTCTAACCACATCCTAACTAGTTTGCAATGAGGTTAATAAAGTGTTCAAGCATGTATCTACAATCCATATATCTAAGCTTTTACTCAAACTTTTATAAGAATTCAAGCAATGAGTTTTAAACATACCTCTAAATTCTAAAGCAAGAACTGTAAGATTTGATTCAATGTGTGCTTTCGCTATTATGAGCTTTAGCACCTCCTGTTCAACTGCATTTGTAATTAAATTATTATTATTATCATCATTCTTAAAAAGCATATTAATGTTTTGTTTGGCATGGATGTTAGACATTTAGTACCATTTGCTATGAAAAGAAATCCAAAATAGATAAACCATAAAGTAAAACTATTTAAGACAGAGTGGCACAAACAAAGAAACATAATATAATCGAACTTAAGCCTTTAGGTTGTATTTATTGAGACATATTGAATGGTTCAAATCATTTTATGCTTTTTTTAGACAGAGAAAGATGGCAGTCCTTATTAGTTAGTCTTTTATGGACAAAATACTAGAAATGGAGAAACTTAAGATGATGTATGTGCCAATATGGATTAATTTTCATAATGTGTCATTGGAGTATTGGTCAACAACATACTTTGCACTTTTTAATATATATCGTGAAAACAAATGAATCTTTTCCAAATTGTAGTCCTGAACCATAATCCTTCCTTTATTTGGCCATTCAAAGTGATTCAAAGAACATAAGGATTTTAGGTTAAGTGATAGAAATAAGCCACATTTGATGGATTTGAGTTCTATCATTCGACTTCTAACTCTTAAAGTGACATTTAATAAAATACATACTTTTTTAAAATTTAAAGGATGACAGATCATTTTAAGATTAAAAAATTTAGAATTCAAATAAGTTTTATTTTAATATGTGAAAACTAGGAATTAATACATAAGTGATCAATTTCAATAATGCATAGATGGTCTTAGAGTTTGTATTTATTTTTTTATTACAAAAATCTGTTGAAAATCTAGGGAAATGTTGCTCTTTAGGCCACAAGTCAATAAAACCCATAAAATTAATAGCGACAATAAGAGACTAAAAAAATATTTGAAATCTCTGTTTAGCAGAGACTAGTAGAAAATAATTCTAAAAACAATAAAATTTTATAGTAGACACAACCTTAGTTTCTAATTTTTGATTGGCCCCCGAAATTAAGTTATAGTTTTCTAAATAAACATCAATTCATGTTGATTTAATTACCCATACCAGAACTTAAAGGAAGCTCGAAAATAGATCCAGATGATGCGTTATTCTTACGACAACATTCTAGTGAAGAGAACAATAATATCATTCAGTTGTAATATAATGGCTCAATGGAATTTTCAAGTTTACAACCATCTCCATGTTGTACATACTAAGACTATTCTGAATTTTAACAACTTATTTGGACAACTTCTTTATTTGGGTCAACAAACCATTTTGAATTTCTGAGAGATCTCATGACTTGAAGAAACTTGACAATGAACTTAAACCTCAATTGCTTGAAGAAGAAGAACCCTCTTATGGGCAGAGATGAAAACAAACGAGCACACTAGACGAGTATAAAGATGGGCAAACACTGCAACTACTGGAAGACGATTATGAAGATGAAGAAAACTTAATCAAATGAAGATTGCCTCTTAATTAGGATATCAATATGCAGAAAACGACGTAACTTTAGTGGACAGAACAAAGTCATTTTCATTGTCTTTTGTTCTTCGTTTAGCTACGAATATTTTTTTGTAGCTAAAAGTTTTTAACTACGAAATCTATTTTGGTAGCTAATATTATGGAAAAATATGACGCTACGAAAATTATTTCGTGGCTAAAAATATGTCGTTATCAAATAAGTTCAGAGTTAAAAAACGTCGTCAAATGTTTTTAGTTATAAAAAATATTTCATAGCTAAAAACATTTAGCTACGAAACTGAGTACTTAGTTAAAAAATGTCATCAAATCTTATTAGCCACAAATATAAAACGTAGCATATCTTAAACGTCACCAATAGTTCTAAAAACTTGCACACCATTCAAAACTAGGTGTTGCAAGCTGTTACAAAGTATAAACTGCAACTATTTGATCTTGAAGGAATTCAAAATCCATCTCCTGATTCAACTACCTCTTTTAGTGAGTCTATAGACTTATTGGAAGTATAGACATCAAACTTTTATTTTACTGAGTTCTAGTCTATATACAATAATAAGAACAACTTGGTGACTAATGCCTCTTGAAAAATTCAACAATAACAACAACACCCTAGTACATAAGGTTCCCCGCTTTGCAAGGGTTTGGGAAGACATCAATTGTACGCAGCCTTTCCTTTGCATTTTACAAAGAGACTGTTTTCATGACTCGAACTTGTGACCTTTTGGTCATAAAGGAGCAATCTTACTGGTAACTATCCAAGGCTAGCAACCTTACATTTTGAAAATTTCACATTTATATTTATAAATTTTTATAATATTAGTTGTTTATATCTTTTTATTTTAATAATTATGATAATTAATTAATTTAAGACTATAATTTGGTATTAAGACTGTAATTTGATTTATTAAGAAATAAATTAATGTACAATTTCCAAAAAAGAACTTCTATATAAGATTGATGTATAAATTTCTTTAATTATATATAATTTAAATATATTTTTATATATTGTTAAATTAAAATTTAATATTAATATATAATGGTATAATAAAAAATTAAAAAAGACAATGAAATCTCACATATTTTAATTTTAACTTTTATTATAAATTTCAATCAAATAGGATTTTATTTTAAATTTGTATTACAAATATGGATCAAATATATTTTATTTTAATAAAATATAAAAAAGACAAAAAAATAGAAATAGAGCCAAACAAACACCTTAATAAATAGATGTATTAAAGTAAAGACTTGTTTTCTTAGGTCATTGGGTGGTTCATGTGCTAATTTGGTTCGTAACTGCCCATCAAAACCAATTCCCTTAAATGACAAAACTCGACAATGATAAAAACAACTCTCTAGATAGGAAGTCTCTTAAATTGTAATGTTTAAGATCGTTATAACAATAGTGTAGTGAGGCCTTTAGTTTTTCCTATTCTATTAACTGCTTAATAAAATAGTGTTTGGTTTACAACATAATCATATTATTATTTTAAGGTGAGACATTGATGACTCAGACCATTATTTTTATATTTTATTTCATAAAAAACATTTATAATCTAAAATACTGTTATAGATAAGAAAAGTTTAAATTATAAATTATTTAATAAAGTTTTGAGAGTAATGAGATGTAATGTTGTAATTTATTGATTTAATTGCAAGTTACATGGTCTTTAACATACAAGTCTGTGATGTACATGATAAGCATAAAAGGAGAATTACAACTAAAAGATTATAGATAATTAGTATAAGTTATAATAACCAAGTGATATGGATAGTTCTGATCATATTAAATAAGATATGTTATCACTTCCTTTCAAGTGCAAGATTGTATGAGATAGTGAGCTTGTTCTAAAGATGATGAAATGCTAATAAGGACTAGGCTTTGCTCATTACATCAGTGATCTAATTCAAAGAAGAAATATGTCATACATGGAGAACTTTATGAGCAACTAAATCTCTAATAAGGTGAATATAAATTTCAATGTTCTTGGTATAAGCATAAGAATCTGGATTTGAAGCAAGAAAGGTAGCTCCAAGATTATCACACCAAAAGGTATGCCTAAGTTGAAATAATCCAAGTTTGTCAAAAAGAGAAATTATCCAACCAAGCTCAACAAAGGTTGGAGCAATACTCCTGTATTTAGCTTCACTGCTAGATTTATCAACGGTAAGTCGTTTCTTGGTGCTCTAAGAAGTGAGATTAGGGTTAAGAAATATACAGTAACTGGATGTAGAGTGACAATTATCATGATAGCCTGCCCAATCAATATCACAATAAGCCTATAAGGATAATGAGATGGACCTGGTGAAGTGAATGTCATAAGAGGTTGTGCTGACTAAAAGTGTCACAAAATTTGTTTGACTACAATTTAGTGAATATTAGTAGGCATTGTAAGAACTAAAAGAATTTGTTGACATTAAATTAGATGTCAGAATAAGTAAGATAATGGTATTGTAGAGCACCAATAGTATTTTGGTATTTAGTAGAATTAAGGAATGGAGTGCCATGATTTTTGGAAAATGGGAGAATAAGAGTGATAGGTGTAGGTATAGGTTTGGACTTATTAAGAGATGTGCGAAGAAGGATATTTTTGGTGTATTGATATTGAGTAAGTAGAAGACCATAGGATATATAGGCTTGACTTTGATTCCAAGCAAATGATGGATGAAACCTGAATCTTTGATTGAGAAAGAGGAGTTAAAACTATTGATAAGTAAGGTGATAAAAGAAAGGGAAGAACTCGTGACCAAGATATCTTCCACATAAACCAAAAGAAAGGTAGTATGGGATGAGGTCATCTAAATAAAGTAAAAGATATCAAATTTAAAGGAAATAAAATTAACATCAAGAAGCTTTTAACTTAAGCAATGATCTAAGCCTGAAGAGCGTGTTTAAGTACCGTAAAGGGCTTTATGGCGTTTACAGACACAATTAAGATGGTACAGGTCTATGAAATAGGGAGGTTAAGACATATAAACTAACTCTTCCATGTAATCATAAAGAAATGCTTTATTAATGTCTAGTTGGCAATGATAAAGCAAACACATGCAAGAGAGGGGCGACTTGTGTGTTACAAAAAAAATTTTAAAATTCTTTCAATTCGTATTATAAACAGATCCTAGTTAATGAATAAAAATAGTACGAGCTTATTAGGTGATAAAACCTTTAAACGAAAGGAGCCTGTTAGGCGATAAGAGCCTTTTATAGGATAAGACCCAGTTTAAACGAAAATAACCTACTAAATGATAAATTATGTTAAAACAATTTAAAAATATAAGGCAATTATTAAAACTGAAAGGAACCTCTTGCAAGTTGAGAACAAAAGGAGCCTCTAGGTAAAAAGAACACGCACACAATATAATGCAGAAATTTAAAAGTTAAAGAGAGAGAGAAGAAGGATGCAATCAATTTATATTAGTTCAACTTACAATCCAAGCCTACGTGTAGTCTCCAAGTATCCAACTTGAGTGTTTCACTATAAAAACTTAAGTAGTAATTTGACGGGCCTCTTCAAGCTCATGAGTATATATTTTTCAATGTTCTCTAACCTTCCAAACTACTAGTATTTAGCTAGCCCCTACAAGCTCTCAACAGATAAAAATGTAATTTGTTCGATATGAGCTTTAATGATCTCTCTTAAAAAGAATTTTCACTTTCTAAAGCACAAGAGATTTGTGATATCACTTTCAAAAGTACTGATATAGTGAATGTAATTTGAGAATTTTACTTGTTCACTTTTCTTATTCTCAGCTGCAGTGATTCTTCCTTATGTAGGCATTTTCTTCAACTAGTCGTTGCATCATTTCTACTCTTAAGTTGACTTTGTATCTTTGATATCTCTGCTAGAATCTTCAATCTTCAAATGTTAAGAAAAACAAAATGTAGCAATGTCTCGGAAATATAGGATTAGTAGGATCATTTCAGATATTGTAAACTAAATAAGGTAAGTTCATAAAAGGAGGTTCTTGCCAGAAAGAAAGCATATATCCTATGATTTTATTTCCTTTTGATAAAATGTATCATTACCTATACAAGGAAACAATTTGAATTTTGAAATATTATAAGGTTATCATCAAAAACATTAAAAAGCTTTAAGCTAACAATCTCCCCCTTTTTGATGATGACAACCAACAACATATTTATTTTCAAAATTCAAATCATAAACCGAGATATACCTATAGACTTTAGCCTTTCGTTAAAAAACTTATATCACAACAGATTACATCACAAATCATTAAAGTAATATTGAAAAAAATATCACAGATCATTAACTACTCTCCCCTTTTGTCATTATCAAAAAAATATATCTACTCTCTCCCTTTGTCATTATCAAAAAGAAGCATGGAAAGAACTAATCAATCAAAAAGCAAAAATAATCGCAAAAAGATATAAAAACGACAATAACATTTAAGATTCGTTTACTCTAGGCTATTAAACTAGAAGGAGCCTTCTAAATAATTTATTCAAACTGTAAGATCCTTCTACATAACTAATTTATCCTGATAGGGACCTTCCTTTTAAAAGGGGCCTGCTAATACTTGCAAATGAAATTAGCATAGTATCTTCGAACATAATTAAATATCAAAAATTCTGCACATACCAAGCTATTTTCTTAATAAACAAATCTACTTCTAAAAAAGGCTTAGTAAAGATATCAGCTACTTGATTATCAGTATTAACATGCAAAAGATCAATGGTTCCTTCTAAAAGATGATCTTTAAAAAAATAATGTTTGACTTTTATATGCTTAGTCCTAGAGTGATGCATAAGATTTTTAGAAAGATTAATAGCACTGGTACTATCACATAATATAGGAATATGATCAAAGTTTATAGACAAATCTTAGAGTCGATGTTTCATCTATAAGGTTTGGGCATAACAACTAGCTGTAACTATATATTCTACTTCAGTTATCGAAAGCGTTGTGCAGTTTTGCTTCTTGCAGGACCAAGAACTAAGCTTCCTTAAAGAAATTGACAGTGACCGCTTCTGCTTTTTCTATCGAGAATTAACAGTGACCACTAGTGCTTTTTATATCGACTTTGTCTCCTACATAATCTACATCACAATAGCCAACTAAGTCAACCGAATCAGTTTTTGAATACCATAGTCCGAAATCTATAGTTTTATAGAGATATCGAAAGGTTTTATTGACTGCTTGAAGGTGGCTTATTTTGGATTTAATTGAAAGTGTGCACAAAGACACACATTAAGTATATGTCTAGTCTTAAGCTTGTAAGATATAGTAATGATCCTATCATTCCACTACACTTTGTCTCATCCGTAGCTTTTCCTTCTTCATTTTTATCAAGTTTAGTTCTAGTGTACATGGGAGTACCCATAGGTTTGGCATTCTCAAAATGATATTTCTTGATGAGTTCCTTTCTGTTTTTGTCTTGGCTTATGAAGATTCTTTTTTCTATTTGTTTGATTTGTAATCCAAGAAAGAATGATAATTCTCCCATCCCCATGAATTAATGTTAAGAATTCTTCACATAAGGATGAATTAGTAGCACCAAATATTATGTTATCAACATATATTTGCACTATGAGTAAATAATTCTCTTTTCTCTTAATAAATAAGGTTTTATCGACCTTTCCTCTTTTAAAGTTATTCTTAAGCAGAAAGTTTCTTAACCTCTCATACCATGCTTGAGGAGCCTACTTTAAGCCATACAAATCTTTGGTTAAATTTATTACGTAATTCAGTTGGTTTTCATCTTCAAAAACTGGGGGTTGCTTAACAAATAGTTCTTCATTAATGTAACCATTTAAGAATGTACTTTTAACATACATTTGGAACAACTTGAAGTTTCTATAGCATGCAAAGGAAAGTAAAATTCTAATTGATTCCAATCTAGCAACAGGTGCATAAGTTTCATCAAAATCAATACGTTCTTGTTGATTCTAACCTTGAGCTACAAGTCTAGCATTGTTTCTTACCAACTTACCATTTTCGTCAACTTTGTTTGGAAAAACCTAACAAGTTCCAATAACTGACTTGTTTTGTGGACGGGGGACCAGATTAATACTTTTTTCTTGTCAAACTAACTTAGCTCATCTTTCATAGCTGAGACCCAATTCTCATTAGTAAGAGCTTCTTCAATAGACTTTGGTTCTAATTGTGAGACGAAAGCCACATAGTTGTTCTTGAAAGATGATCTTGTTCTTAGGCTTTTAGGGGGGTCTCCAAGAATATATTGATGTTTATCAAGACCTCTCCATTCTCTAGGTATTCTTCGTTGCATAGGTTCTTGCTGGGAGGTGCTTGAGAAAGGAGCCTCTCTGTCCTAGCTTTATAAGGACCTTTTTGATCTTATGGTTCCGAAGCCGCTATAGGTATGGTTTAAGTCTCCGATGTATCTTTAGGAATCAAAAGATACTCTTCATCATCTAAATCAGTTACTGTTGTCAATGGTAGTGCTTCATCAAATACTACATATATTGATTCTTCTATGTTCCTTGTTTTTTATTGTAAACTCTAAATCCCTTACTTGCATTACTGTAGCCTAGAAAAATGGCTTCATCTAATCTCGCATCAAATTTTCCAAGATTGTCTTTTCTATTGTTTAGAATGAAGCACTTGCAACCAAATGCTCGGAAATAAGCAACATTCAGTTTTCTTCCTTTCCACAACTTATAGGGGTCTTCTTGAGTATAAGTCTTATAAGACATTTGTTAACTATATAATATGTCGTGGATATTGCTTTTTCCCAATATCTATGAGGTAGTCTACTTGCACACAACATGGTCCTGGCCATATCAACCAAAGTTATGTTCTTTTTCTCCACAACTTTATTTTGTTGAGGTGTCCTTGGATAAGAGAAGTTGTGAGTTATACCACTGTTGTCACAGAATTCTTCAAACTTTCTGCAATCAAATTCTCCTCCATGATTACTCTGAATTAAAGTGATGTAGTACCCTTTTTCTATCTACATTTTTTTGCAAAACTTCTCAAACACTTCAAAAACATCTTCCTTATTTAATAAGAAATAAACCCATGTAATTATAGGGTAATCATCTACTAGAACAAAACCGTAATGTTTACCACCAAAACTTTGTGTCCTAGTAGGACTGAATAAATCCATGTGCACAAGTTTAAGTGGTTGGCTAGTAGACACAATATTATTAGGAGGTTAGTTGCTTTTGACTTGTTTACCTTTTAAATAAGCCTCATAAACCTAATTGCTTTCGAACTTTAAGGTCGGTAGTCCTCTTACTAACTCGTTTTTGGACAATTTTGATAGAATGCCCATATTGACATGTCCAAATCTTTGGTGACAGATAAATGAATCCTTTTCTAAAGAGACAAAACACTTAACACTTTATGAGGACATGTCTTCTAGTTGAGCATAATATATATTCTGATTTCTGGGACCAACAAACACAATATTATCATTATGAATATTGACAATTTCACAATGAGATGCATAGAAAATGACTTTGTAACCTTTATAACTGACTTACACTCAACAAGTTATTTTTCAAACCATTAACAAAGAGAATGTTATTAATAGAGGTAGAGTCAGAATTACCAATTTTACCAATTTCGGTAACCTTTGCTTTATTTTTATCTGCAAAGACAATGTTACCTTTGTCTTTTCTTTCAATGTAGTTGAAGTGTGATATTGCACCTGTCACGTGTCTAAAACAACCACTATCAACTATCCATTGATTCTCCCTTGTCTTCATTTCAAAACATATCTATAGAAAGCATTATCTCATTTTAGGTACCCAAATTTTTCTGGGTCCCTTCGGGTTAGTAGTTTGACCTTTCAGCCTTCAAACATACATCTGAGATCATTTGTTTTCATGAAAATTACAAGAATGAATAATGTGACCATGTTTACCACAGTAGAAGCACAGTACAAATGAATGAGAATTGATATAATTTCTACCATGTATCAAATTCCTGCTGTTTTGAATGTGGCTACTGCTAAATCTAACAAAGAAGTTCTTATATAGCCTGATATTGTTGTTTTCATTGTATCTTGTTCTGGCCTTACCAAAAATACATTTACCACTACCGAGCAATGCATCAAGATTCTTCCTTCCATTAAAGAAGTTTTCCAAATCTTTTTCTAAAGATAAGATCTTTCTAGGACTTTTCTACTTTTCAAGTTCTAAGGCAACAAGTTTTTCTTCTAACTGTCTTATCTTATTATACTCATTTTTTAGCAGCGTATTTTCCAACTTAGCTACCCTTTCTTCTAGAACTTCCTTTTCAGAAACCTTTTGCTTACAGTCAACCTCAAGAGACATATTCTTGGTTGCCAAATTCTCATTCGTAGATTCTAATGATTTAATCTTACTCTACAGAGATGCATCATTGCTATTGGATTTCTCAACTTCTTTGTCAATCTTTTGTATTGATCACACAATTCATGATATGCTTTTTTCAATTCATTAACTTCAGTATCAAAGTTAGAATAATATACCTCATCATCTCCTGATTCAATCGTAAAGCATATATTACTGACTTCGTTTAGCTCTTCTTCTTCACAGTTTTTAGAATCTTCCTCTGACCAAGCTGCAGTCATCTCTTGCTTTCTAGATTTTATGTTCTCTGACTTGTCTTTTTGGAGAAGAGGACATTATGTTCTTGTGTGTCTAGGCTTCTTGTAGTAATAGCATATGATTTGATTGTTTTGTGTATTGTTGTTATTGCTGCTGCCTTTTGATAGGAACTTGTTGTTTCCAGCTTTCTTGTTTCCTTCTCTTTTCTTCATCAACTTTTTTTATAGAAGCGGGCATATTTTCTGACCATAAAGTTGTATCATCATCTCCATCTATTTGTAACTCAGTGTCACTTTCATCACCGTTTGATTCGTCAGTTGCTTTTAGTGTCATTCCTTTTCTGGAGGAGGATCTTTCATCTCACATAAGCTTGATTTCATGGATCATCAAATTTTCTTATAGCCAGTCGAGTGAAATAGTGTTGAGATCCTTTGTCATTTCTAGAGATATCACCTTAGGTCTACATTCCTTTAGTAGTGACCTCAGAATCTTCGTTACGAACTCGTCATTGGGATATATCTTTTCCAAGTTCGTTAAGGTCGTGATGATGTTGTTGAAGCATTCGAAGAATTCGTCTATGGTCTCTCCCTATTTCATGCCAATAGTTTCGTATTGATACACTAAAAGACTTATTCTGTGCTTTTTTACCTCATTCATGATTCCTTCAAACATGACTTATAGTTTGTCCCACATTTCCTTTGTTGTAAAACATTAGGATATTTTCTCATATTCTTCTGGAGATAATTCACAGATCAGATGATGCTTTGCTTTAGCGTTTAGCTGTGCATTTCTTTTATCGGCATCAGTCCATACTTCTACATTAACTAAATCGGGAAGTGTAGCTCTAACTTTGATGGCTTACCAAACTTCAATATCTATAGATTGGAGATATATTGTCATTCTGTCTTTCCAATAGGAATAGTTGTTTTCATTGAAGTAAGGAGGCTTTAAAATGGATTGTCCTTCAAGACTTCTTAAGTTGTTTATTAGGATCTATCACATGCTGTAAAACATAATAAATGCAAAAACTCTTTCTAATACCAAATGATAAAGCAAGCACACGCAAAAAGGGGATGAATTGTGTGTGACAAAAAGTTTTCACAAGTTCTTTCAATTTGTATAATAAACAGATCCTAGAAAAATAAAAACAATAAGAGTCTGTCAAATGATAAAGTCTTTTAAACAATAAGAGCCTGTTAGGCGATAAGAGTCTTTTGTGGGATAAGACCTTGCTTAAACCAAAGGATCCTACTGAATGATAAATCTTATTAAAATAATTTAAAAATAGAAGGCGCATGTTAAAACTAAAAGGAACCTCTTGCAAGTTGAGAACATAATGAGCCTCTTATAAAAGTGAAGGAGTCTTTTATTAAAAAGAACACACACACAGTATAATACAAAATTTTAGAAGTTAAAAAGAAAGAAAAGAAGGACACAGTCGATTTATACTAGTTTGGTTTTCAACCCAAGCCTACGTCCAGTCCCTAAGCATCCAACTTGAGTATTTCACTATAAAAACCCTAGTAATTTGACAAGCCTCTTCAAGCTCACGAGTGCATATTTTTCAAAGTTTTTCAACCTTCTAAACTACTATTATTTAGCTAGCCTCTACAAGCTCTCAACAGATAAAAAAGTAATTTACTCGATATGAGCTTCAATGGTCTCTCACAAAAAGAATTTTTACTTTCTAAAGCACAAGAGATTTGACAATAATATCACTTTCAAAAGTACTGATACTGTGAATGTAATTCGAGAATTTTGCTTGTTCACTCCTCTTATTCTCAACTGCAGTGATTTTTCCTTAAGTAGGCATTTCCTTCAAATAGTCACTACATCATTTTCATTCTTAGGTTGACTTTGTATCTTTGATGTCTCTACTAGAATCTTCAATCTTCAACTGTTAAGAAAAACAAAATATGGCAATGTCTCAAAAATATAGGATTAGCAGGATCCTTTTGGATATTGTAAACAAAATAAGGTAAATTCATATAAGGAGGTTCCTGCCAGAAAGGAAGCATATATTCTATGATTTTATTTCCTTTTGAAAAAATGCATCGTTACCTATACAAGGAAATAAATACAATTTGAATTTTGAAATATTATAAGGTCATCATCAAAATCATTAAAAAGTCTTGAGCTAACAAGCAAATGGTCCAGTTGTTAGAAATGGCCAATGTGAGAATACTACGAATGGTGGTGGATTTAACTACTAGACTAAAGGTAGTAGTATGTATAATCAACACTTGGGATTTGATGATATCTTTTAGAAAAAAGACACACTTTATAACTCTTAAGAGAACCATCAGGATGTCTTTTTATGCGAAAGAATCATTGACAACCAACAATATTAGTCTGTGGAGGAGGGCAAACAAAGGTCCAAATGTGATTATGATGAAAAGCATTGAGCTCATCAAGCATTACTTGGTGCCAGCGAGGAAATTTATTAACCTAAATAAAGGATGCGGGATCAGGAGCATGAGGGTTGTGTGTAATGGTGGTCTAGGTGATGTAGTTAGAAAAAAGATAGGGAGTACAAGTGTGATCACGTGTATATGTGATAATAGGATGGACAATTGGAAGTGAGGGAGGTTATTACTTGAAACTGAGATAGTAGGAGGAAATGGCTGAAAGGGCAAAGGTAATGAAACAAAAGAAGAAGGAGAGGGAGAAGGAGAGGTGGTAAGAGGAGTACTAGCAAAGGGGAAAACATTTTCAAGAAATCGAACATGTCGAGAGTTGTAAATTTTTGAAGTTGTAGGATCAAAATAGTGATATCCTTTATATTGAGGGAAAGTGTCGGACCCTGGTCCCGGAGCCCGACTGTCCCGGGAGGTGAGCCTGACTGGAGCCCATTCCCGAGACGCCGGCTTTTGCTGAGACTGTAAACTTGACACAAGCTGATGACTCACTTTGGTGGTGAGCATAAACTTCTTCAAATCAACTTCAATTTCTACCATATTTTATAGAGAGGTAGCTACATGTATTAGAAAACCATTGTCACAAGAATC
>JAOSBP010000206.1:34543578-34554333 GCA_027563825.1 Erythroxylum mucronatum
GTTCTAAATAGGGTTTGCAATTGGACATAAAATATGTGTTCTCATAATATTTAATAATTCAAGAGTTCAACTAATTGCCTTTAGTGGAATGATATTCAGTTAATAAGCTAGAATTAATTCTAATGAAATTAAATTAATTCTACTCTTATTGGAGCTTGAATTATATAAGTCCAATTAGATTCCTCATTTGGTTTATAGGAAGGTTATCAAGCAAAGTTCATGATTGAATGTTGGTCTTACTTTAATTAATTGTTAATTAGAAGCCCATATGAGCATTTAGAAATGGGCTAGAGTTTGGTTTAATTAGATTAATTAAATTAATTCAAAGTTATTAAAGATAAAAGGAGATGGATTTTTGGTTTTAAAATGGAGTAATAGCCTTTTTAATTAAATAGTTTAATGGTGGCCTTTTAATGATAGCATGTAACCTATTAGCATTCATTGGATTAAAGAAGAAAGAGGAGCATTTGATGGACCATCTTCCTTCAAATGCACCTATTTCTTCTTTTCAGCACAAAACAGAAAATGAGATGTATGATTTAGGTTTTTAGTCTCTTCATATAGCCATCTTAAAACAAATGAGAAGAGTCTTATTTATTAGCTTTTTTATGATTGATTAAGGAAGGATGCGATGCATTGGATGCACTTCACTTCTTTCTTTTAGGCTTAACCGAAATTGAGAGAAAGAATACAAGGGGTTGTTTAATTTGTATATCTCTCTTTCCTATCTTGCATGGGCTGGCCAAAATTTGCATGAGAGGTGTCTCATCTTTGACTTCTTTCTTTTAAGGAAAAATCTCTTCATGTTTTCTTCTCCTTTCCCACCAAAGGATCTTGTTAACCAAGTTGTCCAAGGAGAATAAGTGATAGATCGGATTGGTCCAGGATACAATAACGAGAAGAGGATACAATCACCTAGGAAAGGATACATTGCCGAGGATAGGATAACACAACGAAGAGTTAAAGTTGTAGCAAAGGAGTAGGTAATAATTTTCATCTTGTTTCTATGTAAATTATTTTCCTTTTACTGCATCATGTATGGCTATGCATGTTGATTTGGTTATCTTGCTTCCACTGCAATTTTGATTTCTAAAAACGTTTTGAAATCACCGTTTTAGCCAAATCTTACATGCTTAATTTTTTGATATAACACTTTCGGTCTCCAAACATACATCTGAGATAATTTATTTTAACAAAAATTACAAGAATGACTAATGTGACTATATTTACCACAGTAATTGCACAAAACAAATGAATGATAGCTTTTATGATTTTTTCCACTTAGCAGGTTCCTACTATTTTGGCTATAATTGTTTCTAGATTTATCAAAGAAGCTTTTGTATGGCCTAATATTGTTATTTTCGTTGTATCCTATTCTGCCTTACCAAAAATGCATTTATCATTACCAAGCAATACATCATGATTCTTCCTTCCATCAACGAAATTTTCTAGATCTTTTTTTAGAGATAAGATTTTTCTAGCACTTTTCTTATTTTCAAGTTTTAAAGTGGTGACTTTTTCTTCTCACTCTTTTACCTTATCAGAATCATTTTGAGCAACGTATTTTCCAACTTAGCTACTCTTTCTTCTAGAGCTTCCTTTTCGAAAACCTTTTGCTTATAGCCAACCTCACGACATATATTATTGGTTGCCAAATTTTCATTCATAGATTCTAATGATTTAATCTTACTTTTCAGGGATGCATCATTGCTTTTAGACTTCTCAACTTCTTTGAAATACTTCCTTTCAACCTTTTTAACTAATCATACAATTCATGATATACGTTTTTCAATTTATCAACTTCAATATCAGAGTCAGAATGATATACCTCATCGTCTCCTGATTCAGTCATGAAGCAAAAGTTGTTGACTTCTTCTGGTTCTTCTTCTTCAAAGTTTTTAGAATCCTTATATGACTAGGCTACAGTCGTCGCTTACTTTTTGGAATTTCTGTTCTCTAACTTGTCCTTTTGAAGAAGAGGAAATTTTATTCTTGTGCGTCCAGGCTTCTTACAGTGATAGCATATAATATGATTATTTTGTGTATTTCTATTACTACTTCTACCTTTTGATAGGAATCTGTTATTTTTGGCTCCTTTGTTTCCTTCTCTTTTCTTCATTAGCTTCTTTTTATAAAGCAACCATATTTTCTGACCATAAAGTTGAGCTTATCATCTCCATCTATTTGCAACTCAATGTCACTTTCATCACATTTTGATTCATCAATTGCTTTTAGTGTCATTCCTTTTCTATAGGAGGATCCTTCATCTCGCCTAAGCTTAGTTTCATGGATCATCAGATTTTCTCGTAGCCAGTTGAGTGAAATAGTGTTTATATCCTTTGTCATTTTTAGAGATATCATCTTAGGTCTCCATTCCTTTGGTGCGGACCTCAAAATCTTCATTACGAGTTCGTCATTGGGATATATCTTTCCTAAGTTCATTAGGGCCACAATGATGTTGTTGAATCGTCCAAAAAAATTTTCTATGGCCTCTCCCTATTTCATGCCAATAGTTTCATATTAATGCACTAAAAGACTTATTCTATGCTTTTTTTACCTCATTCATTCCTCCAAAAGTAACTTGAAGTTTGTTAGGCAATTTTTGTTGTTGTAGAGTAGTAGGTTATCTTTTCGTATTCTTCTAGAGACAACACATATATTAGGTGATGTTTTGCCTTAGCATTTAGTTGTGCACTTCTGTCAAATTAAGTACATACTTCTACGTCATCGAAACTGGGAATTGTAGCTCCAACTTTAATTGCTTGTCATACTTCGATATCTACAGATTGGAGATATATGATCATTCTCTCTTTCCAGTATGAGTAGTTGTTTCCATTAAAGTAGGGAGGCTTTGAGATAGATTGTCCTTCAAAACTTCTCAAGGTGTGTGTCATGATCTATCAAGTGCTGTAAAACAAAATAAATGTAAAACTCACTCTGATACCAAATGATAAAGCAAACATATGCAAGAAGGGAGATAAATTTTGTGTGACTTTAAAACAAATTTCAAGTTACTTTCAATTCGTACAAAGATAGGGGTTGTTAAAATTTAAAAATAATAGGAGCCTATTAGGCGATAGAACCCTATTATACGATAGGAGCTTGCTAAAGTATGAGTCCTGTTGAAACAATAAAAAGAAAACACCTGTTAAAATGAAAAGAACCGTTAGCAATTTGAAAACAGAATGAACCTATTATAAAAGTGAATGAGCCTCTTGTTGAAATAAACACATATAATATAATGTGGAAAAATAAAAGATAAGGAGAGAGAGAGAAGAATGACACATTTGATTTATACTGGTTCGGCTTACAAACCAAGCCTACGTCCAGTATCTAAGTATTTAACTTGAATATTTCACTATAAAAACCAAGTGGTAATTTGATAAGCCTCCTCAAGTTCACGAGTACATATTTTTCAAGATTCTTCAACCTTCTAAACGAGTAGTATTTAACTAGCCTCTACAAGCTCTCAAATAAGATTTACTCGATATGAGCTTCAATAATCTCTCTCTCAAAAAGAATTTTCACTTTCTAAAGTACAAGAGATTTGACAATGATATCACTTTCAACAGTATTGATGTTGTGATTGTATTTCGAAAATTTTGCCTTGGTCACGCTTCTCTTTGTCACACTTCTTGTTCGTAACTGCAGTCGTTCTTTCTTAAGTTGGCATTTCCTTCAACTAATCGTTGCATCATTTCCGTTCTAGGTTGATTTTTTTTTATCTTCGATATCTTTATTGGATTCTTCAATCTTCAACCATTAAGAAAAACAGAATATGACAATGTTTTTAAAATATAAGATTAGCAGGATTTTTCCTAATATTGTAAACAAAATAAGGTAAATTCATAAAAGGAAATTCCTGCAAGAAAGGAAACATATATTCTATGGTTTTATTTCCTTTTGAGAAAAAGTATCGTTACCTATATAAAAAATAAATTCAATATAAATTTTGAAATATTATAAAATTGTCTAAATCGTTAAAAAGACTTAGCTAACATTCCTCAATACTCGTAAACATTTCTGAAAACGATTTAAACAGGAAAGAAAAATTAATGAACAGAAAGCAACCAGTCGAGTTATGACCATTATGCTCTTACAGTGGCACTCATAATGATATCCCCATCGCCAAGCTGTTCCTCAAAACAATCTTTCTGTCAACATTGAGGCCTGTTCATTGCCCTGGAATGTACTGGAGTTGTATTTAAGGTGCCTCAGTAGAATCCATTTAAGCTTTATATAGATTCTATGAATGGTTTGCTTTGTGTGTTCTAATTAAACATGTCCCGGCTGGTATTATCTCAATATTGGTTTCCAAGTCCCGGCTGGTATTATCTCAATATTGATTTCCAAAAGCGGCCAAAGATGTACACAGGATTTCTATTTGTTAGATAAAATTATTATTACTGATGCTTCACAAAGCGGTCATATCACTTTCGTACCACAGATGCCTTCCAGGAAAATGCATGGAAAATCTGTGCTTGTCAGTCAGATATCAAGAACGTTCCAGGAAATTGTGGGGAAAGTTATCAGTAGCCTACTACATTAATTCCTTTTTTCTTTTAATGGTTAATCCAACCAGTATTGGCTATGGTTTGTCCATTAAGTACTTAAGCTTATAATTAGAAGAATAAATTATTCTGAATAATTGAGATCCACGCAGGATTACAATAGCTTTCATCTTCGGGAAGATGGAAAGACTTTTCAGGGTCGTCTTTGGAGAAGACTTCCAAGTCAAGCAGCTCATCAAGAGCCATAAAAACAGTCTGTAGTTTGTGTTGTAAACATTATAACACGGAAGGAAAAGGACGCAAGTTAAAACAACGCGGAGTTGCTTTTGAATTGACAAATTGATAAACCATCTAATCTTTTTTTAATGTTATTTTATTTTCAGTCAGTCTGTTGGAATTTGAGAGATTGAGCCACTCCGACAACAAATCCTGCGCACTAATTGATGGATATCAACTTCACAAACCATTGATCTACAAATATCAACAATTTACGTCAGATATGGTATCCAGAATTCGTTCAATATCTCTCCGCAGTAGTATGAACGTAGAAATGAAGACAACTGAAGTTATTAAACCAGGAGTCATGTTCAATTCTTGCAATTAGTCTTGTGAGATTGCCTCAGTTAGATTTCACACTAGAACCTGATATTGAAACTTAAAACTTTTAAATTACATAAAATGAAGTATTGCCGTCAACTGATTAGTCCGTATAATACTTTGATTTTCATTTCATATTAACATCTGTGGGTAACCCCCTGTTAATGGCTGGTTTTCATACTTACTTTAGCTTGGCAGTGAATGTTAGAATTATCATATGATCCAAGTTCTGATCTTTATTATAAAAATTTCAACTTTTGGGAAGAAAGAAAGAGATTAGTAGGAAGTATGAAAAATGTGCATCTTGAACCGAATATATCATACAGCACTACAGGGGAAGTTGCCAGGACGTGGTTATTGGGGGCAGGTTTTAGATCTATATGGTTTGAAGTCATGCTGTAATAAAGCGAATTAGATGTTAATAAACAAACGGGAATGTTTGTTTGGGAAAAGAACTAAGGTATGGGTCTGGAGATTTAAGATATTGGATAGAAAGTAAAGTGAACCAAAGTGTTGTCACCAGTTTCTGGATTATAAAAAACTCAACTTGTCATCGCTTAGTCAGAAATTTCTGCAAAACTCAAATCGATGTAGTCTGAACTGAAACACACACAATTTAGATAAATCGGACATGTGTGTTATGAATTAGTATCTTAAATTAATCACACATTTATCACGAATGGTGTCAAACTAATTCGAAAGGTGATATTTTAATATATTTTCAGTTAACCAAACATATTCATTCTTCAAATATGTTTCATAAGAGTATGAAGAAATTATTCAAGAGAAGCTGGAATGTAATCGAAGCAAGTACTGAAAGTTGAGACGACCAATTCAATATGAGATATTTTAACATTAAGGAGGCACAAGACCAAACGACCACATTAGAAGGTCTAGAGCATCATACGTTTTTTTCTGTTCAGAAATTCAAATTATGTTGTAGAATAGTTGCTTGGAAAGAACCCTCCTTTGTAAGTTTCCTAGTAAAAGTCCAGATCAATAGAAAAAGAGGTCAAGCTTCAAAGATCTATCAACGTCCACCTCAGGATCTGGGGTCACAAGTCTCTGGTGACTTTCTGATAAAAACCGTGTGGGTTCCACCATTTGAGTGTTCTCCATTAAACCCATAAAACTCCAATTTTAAGACTTTTCTGTCTTTGTTCATGACCAAGTCTTCCTTTTGAAATGATTTTTGTGTCAGACAAAATTTTGTTAAGGTCATTAGGAAATCTAAGCCTGCTAGCTGCACTTTATATATACATATTTCTACCAGCGTAGCTGTGCATGCAACAACTTTTCAAACATTTATAGTTTGACAACCAGAAGTAGCACATAAACAACAGCAGCATTCAGCTAACATAGTACCACAGCTACTAAACCACTAACCAGCATTGGCTATCTTGTAATAACATGGATGAGCGAGTACCAAAGCTAGATCTTCCAGGCTTCCGTTTCCATCCTACAGAAGAGGAGCTTCTTGATTTCTACCTCAAAAACATGATTTTTGGAAACAAATTGCCTTTCGACATTATCGCATACGTTAACATCTACCATCATGATCCTTGCGACTTACCTGGTACACATTCATGTATTATGCTTCGTACTTTGTAATTGAAGTTCATGTTTTAGTACAATCAGGCACATAACAACGTGTGTGAATTGTTTCAACGTAGGATTGGCAAACACTGGGGAGAGAGAGTGGTATTTCTTTGTGCCTAGAGACAGAAAACATGGAAGTGGAGGGAGGCCAAACAGGACTACAGAGAGTGGATTTTGGAAAGCTACTGGTTCTGACCGCAAAATTGTGAGCTTATCAGACCCCAAGAGGATTATTGGTCTGAGAAAAACTCTTGTTTTCTATAGAGGAAGAGCTCCAAGAGGCAGCAGGACGGATTGGGTCATGAACGAATATCGTCTGCCAGATTCATGCCCTTTACCTAAGGTACCACTTCGATATGTTCATATATACGATTATAAACTATCTTTCAATACCATATACTAGCTCCTGGAGGAAGAATTTTCGTATGTCTCTTTTAAGTTTTTAACACAAGTCGTGTAAATTATTTTAATAAACCAAGAGGTACTAATTCATATGAGTTCTCAATAAATTGTAAAACCAACTATAAAACACACGAAATATAGAGGTTAGCATACAAATTCTGGTAATAACCAGGAAATTTATGAGAGTCTTTGTTGCCTTCCGAGGAGCAGTTGTTCTTCATGAAAAAACAACAGAACTATTTAAAGGACGAAACTTGCTTCCCTCAAGTCAATTTTGATGATGTTGAAGGGAAATGAATCCTGAATAAGATCGGTTTATTATTTTATGATGATGATGATATTCAATGAATGCAGGACATTGTACTGTGCAAGATATACAGAAAAGCAACGTCCTTGAAAGTTCTTGAGCAAAGGGCAGCAATGGAGGAAGAGATAACAATGAAGACAATCCAAGCATCTCCATCATCATCCCCACCATCCTCATCTTATGAAACCATTTCTTTTTTTCATCAACATGAAGAGTCGGTGGCTCCAATGTCTCTGCAACATGTGGTATTCAAGGAAGAAGTGGAAGAGGTGGCCACTTTAAGAGATGATAACAAAACTGAAAAACCGAAGGAGAACATTAGAGGCTCTTCACTGCAACTAAACATGGATAAGGACAAGTTACCAGAGCTCCAAGTGCCGAAATTAGGATTGGATAACTGGAACCAGGACACTTGGTGGTTAAACAGCCCATGGCTTCAGAATTTGACTCCAATCACTAATTATTGTGAACTTGTGAAAAATATTTGATCCTGTAGATAGCTTTCTTGGTATAGTATTTATCTATGGGAGCTAATGTCATCCCCGGCTTGGCAAGAATGGTTGAGCAGCTGAGGATGGTTCGTTTATGTTTATCCATGATCTGATGTTCTGAAGCTAAACTTGTGTTTTTAATGATCAATTTGATTTATTTTGCTTTCTTTTTAACTTCTAAAAGAAAAATGGTGGATGTGAGTTGCTTGTATTACTTAAGAGTCTTGACTTTTATCTTATTTTCTTCTTTTTTTCATCATAGGTGTTTCCCTTTTCCGAGGTAATTTCTTCTTTATGGTAATGATGTTTCTTTGTCAATAAACTTGTACCTTCCAAGTTTCATTCTTGTCTAGTGGAATATACTTACTGTTTAACGATTATTTGTAAGTAGGTAAACTTTGCTTAAATGTTCTTGAAGAGGATTATCATGTTCAAGTTCAATCTTTCTACAATTTATGTTGTAGTTGAAGAACATGTACATTTCTGACTTCCACGAATGACAATCTTGTTTTCTAGACTCTTTGACGCCAGTAATTAGGTTGAAGCTAATGAGTTAAGTATACTCTAATATTACTCAGTTTAATTAAATCTAGATTTGAATTAGATTTAAATTATAAAAATATTCATTTTAAATTTTGATTTAATATACATATAGTTTTAAATTAGATGTAAATTAAAATAATTCAGGCTTTTAAAATATGATTAAAATTTAAATAGAATCAAACTCAACCCCATTTTTATTTAAGTTCGGTTGAATTCGAGATCAAACTTTTCAAATTATTTTGAGGTCCACCGAGATTCTGGAAACAACCCAATCTGAAGCATTGATAATTTACCATTGCTATACCCAGTACGCTATTCCAGCTGAACCCATTTAAGCCTGTAATCTACGAGCTCGAGAAGGTGACCAAAGTTCTGCTTAAAACTGAGCCCATACTTTGTAAGCAAAGCCTATCTAAAGGCCTTTGCGCTTCCTTTGCTTATTCTTCGGAATAATTGTCCTTCCGTAGATAAAAAGCGAGAAAAAAGACCTGCGGCGTTGATTATATATATACTTATATATGTTGTTCACCTGTTTAGAATATCATCTATATTTATTTGAAGGTTTACGTTATATGCAGTAATGGGTTTATTATGGCAAGGTGGATATAAAAAAGATGGCAATTAGCCTGAGGGTGACTAATATCCACGTATTTTAGTGATTAATGAGCACGGAAGTTTTTTTTTTTTTTTGAAAAGGGAAGAGATAGATTAACAATCCAGACTCATAATAGACTGGACAGAAGGAGGAAAATTACAGCACCACTCGCCTAAGTTTGCCATGTTTCGGGAAGCTTAGGCTAAGCCATGAGCAACCTGATTGGCAGAACGTCTAACATGAAGAAAAACAACTTCACATTCAAGTTGAGAACAAAGTAAACGAAAATGGGAGATTAAATCACCAAAAGCAGTTGCATCGACAAAGTGACTATCTAGGAGAGCTTGAACAACAAGAAGGCAGTCGCTCTCTAGAACAACCCGCGGCCAGGCAGAACGCTCAATCCAACTGAGGGCCTCCTTGATGGCCAAGGCTTCAGCGACCTTAGGACGAAAAACTCCGTCAAGGCGGCCAATCCAAACGCCCAAAGCTGAGCCTGACGAATCTCGAGCGATGTAGCCGTAGCCAGTAGAGGATCCGTCCACTGAAGTAGCAACGTCAACGTTGATTTTCACCCACCCAATATCTGGTGGTTGCCAAGTCAACACCCCCTCCACAGGTCGGGGAGGCGCAGCCCTCGCCTGAGCCGACAACCAATCTTGGTAGCAGCGTAACGTACGAACTCAAACTGATAAAGGAGCAGCACGTGTGTGGTTCCATATAAGGGCATTGTGCGCTGTCCACACCTGCCAACATAAACTCAAAGCGAGAGCCAAGTCGCGGGCATTAAACAAGCGAAAAACCCGCCCCAGCCAAGCTTGGAAACTGGTCACCACTGGGGAAAACCAGCCCATGTAGGAGCATTGCCACACCTGCTGGGTATACGGACAAGAAACCATTAAATGCAGCAAGTTTTCCAACGATTGAAGGCAGAATGGGCACCAGGGCGGGACATTGACCTTCTTGACTAGCAAGTTGTCACGAAGCGTAAGAATGTTTTGGGAGGCCCTCCAAATAAAATTGCTTACCTGCGGGGGTACTTGGAGTTTCCAAAGCTGCTGCCAAACCTGTGACATATCGGCATTCGAGGGCTCGTGGTGAGCAGAAGCGAGAGCCTTGTAAGCTGACTTCACCGAGAAAAAGCCATGTTCCTCATACAGCCAAAACAGCGAATCCTCAGTAGCACCAGAAAGAGGGAGGCTCAAGATCAGGTCACAGTCTTGATCATTAAATACAGTAGTGATCAAACTGGAGTTCCACCGCCCATCAATCATCAGGTCCTGAACATGGGTGAGGCCAGAATGAACAATAGAGGGTGTGGAGATAAAAGGATTGGTGGCATCCTTTAACCAAGGATCAGCCCATATGTGCACTCTATCCCCCCTCCCGATTTTCCAGCACAGACCTCGACGAAGAAGGGGTTGGGTTTCCCGAATACTACGCCAGAGATAGCTGGGGTTCGCCCCAAGAGGGGCATCTAAAAACGAGCAATGGGCAAAATAGCGCGCTTTAAGCAATCGCGCAACTAATGAGTCGGGGTCCTTGAGAAGCTTCCAGCCCAACTTGCCCAAAAGAGCTATGTTAAACTCTCTGAGATGTTTAAAAGCAAGGCCCCTTGTTGGATCCCGTTTCTGAAATCCAACTACTTATACGGAAAATCAATTTGGAACCCGAATTCGCATTGGAAACCTTAGACTAATCCGGAAATCC
>JAOSBP010000206.1:34593192-34605215 GCA_027563825.1 Erythroxylum mucronatum
TCTAGAAGACTAGAACAGATCTTCTATTCTTATGATTCTCCTTGTGTCAAGTATAATCTCATCCATCCATATTATATTTGACACGGGAAAAACAGAAGATCTGTTCTGCTCTCTGTTTGCTTCAGAAGGCGAGAAAGAAAATACGCCGCCTGTATGTGTACGTGACCTGAGGATACGATACCCTCCTTTCAGAGATTTTCTCTGCACCTAATGATACCACAACAGTGTTGATAATTGATATAACAGGTGCGTATTTCAGCTGTCAACCAACACACGATTCACGCCTTGTTTTTAGTTTCAAAGTCTTTGCATATGTGTACAATCATGACTAGCATTTCCAGTTTTTTTTTTTTGGTAGCACCGACAACTTTCTATCTGCAAAGGAAAAAGAAGACCTCAATTATTCGAGGCGAGTCAGTTATCTTCTGTATCTGTGCTTTGGCGCTGTCATTTTGGTCTTAAATCTACGCACATTATTTTGTTCCTACTCTATTTGATAAATAGATACTGATAAAATAGAGTAAGAACAGAGATCAGATAATTTGAACCCATCAAGTTCTTGGAAAAGTCGGACAGACATGGAGTAAGCTGAAAGCTGTGCAAAACCCTGAAACTTCAACACACTTGGCACTTCTTAGAAAGGAATAGGAACACCCACTTGGAATTTGAAAATTATGGCCCGAGTTTATAGAAATTGACGATCCCAATCAACGGGAGCGTATCCATTCCAACATAATCTTCTATCTTAAAAGAAAAAGAAAGCTGTACAAAATTGGTGTCAATAAATATAAGAAGGGTACCAAGAGCTCAGTGTCATTTAGGCATTACAATCATGTCCCGACTTGCGTCGTTCTAAATTGCATATATGCCTTTATTGAACTCGTGCTCGTATTAAATAAGTTCAACTCTGGCCAGGTTGTTTGTCTCTTCCATTCCCTTCCATGTGCTAAAACTGTTAAATCTCAAAAGCCAACGTGTTCTGGTAATCTGCCCCGCATCTTTGTTTGTGTCAATCTTCGCATGCATAGAGTTCTAAATCAACAGAACCTTCTCTTAAACCCCTTTTTCTTTCATTTCCCTGAATCATCTGTGGTGGAAACGCTATGGTTTTTTTATCGGACTGCTACCAAATTACCAATCCATCAGTGCAGCTCATTACTGGGACTAAATTATTCCCCAGGGGTGATCATCTGCTGCATGGAATGCCTCCAGCAACCAGAAATACACCGTAATTGTGCAAGGGTCGAACCAATGACGCCACAAAACTCACGTTCCACTCCACTAAGATTTCCAATTTCAAAATGATAGTATGCAATACCAACATGCATCCCTATGAAACTCTGTCGTGCTCTTGAGCAATCCTTTCTTCTTCACTACGTTGCATGAGTTCCTCGTACACTTTCATTGAGGCAGTCGTGAACTTTTCCATGGCCTCAAAGATGCGTTGTAGACTGTCCTTCAGATTACTAGTACTAGTATCGCTTTGATATACAACATTTCCAGTTAATGCGAGACTATTACCATCTCCAACAACCAGAACAATTTTCTTATCTAATGCCTGAATCTCCTTCTGTATTTTTTGATCCTCCCTATCCAAATTCTTGACTTTTCCCTCCAAACCCTTGTTCGTTATCATCCTCTGTTGCATTTCTAGCTTATCTTGTTCCCAAAGCTGACACACGGACAGCGCAAAAACGCGCATAGCATCAATTACTTCCTTTTCAGATATTCTTTCCAGAGCTTGTGCCCATTGATTACAGATAACAAACACTGGAGGAGCACCTAACCTACCAGGTGAAAAGGGAACTATGCCATCTGCTGTTACTTCTGGTTCATATAGAAGACATTTAAAAAGCCAATTATTCAAGACTCTTATGTAACCCTTCTGGGCAACTACCCAAGAAGTAAAGCTTGAGGTCCAATGGAGAAGCTCATGCTCGAGCTGCAATGTGGCTTGAAGATGATCATCACTCATCTTCTTTCCTGACCCAATGGGACCAAAACTTCTTGCTTCCATGATTACCTGGCGTTGATTACGATGGCACTCAAGCATGCTTTTCCACATTCTACTTAACCTAAGAAAGTGGAAAAACTACATCAACCGCCATCGTAGTTGAGGATAAATTTATAATTATAACCAAAGATCACAACAACATGGTGAGGGCATTGAATCATGATAATGAGACATCATCTCCCAAAGTAAAATGTATAATACTTTATTAAACCATTAGGAGAAACACAAGGGTAAAGAAACGAGCAAATTAGAACCAAGAACTGAACCAGACTCCATCTTATAACTGGCTCTTCAACAAGTCATGAATCTATGCTGCCTAAGAAGGAAAAAGCCGGCGGCATCTAAATGTCAAATATAAAGGAACTAGTAACAATCTACATTGAACTGGATACGCAGCCAAAGTCCAGCTACATATGTATTAGAATTAACAAAAGCAAGCAACCTCACAGATAAAATAAAATTAAAACATCATGATGTCAGAAATGACAAGTAGCTAGAAAAGAAGTTATACAGAGGTAAAATAAAATGGAATGCTCAGTAACAAACCAAAAACCAGATAAAAGTCACGAAGAGATAAATGCTGGGATACCAGTGTAACAAGAAAACTTGAAAATAAGATGGAAAGGTTGCTTGAAAATCAGAACATTTCACATACCCTTGTATCAGTTCATTTAGTTGTGGCCATAACTCTTCATCCCTAATTTTGTTAATTGTTATAGATATCTTGTCAACAACTTGGATAGCTATTCTTATTTTTGTCGATAGATCCCTTATTATAGCTCGAGTTGCATCAACTTTGTGAGCCTCAGCACCCCTCTCATCTAAACGCTTCAACTTCCGCAATTTCCTTTCATGATGCAGTCGCATTTTCTCCTCAGCCTGCAAAAGCAGAAAGGAACATTGGTAGGAGTCGCAATTAGACAGCAAATACAAAACTTTGGTGGTGAATTATAAGCCAAAGGCAGTATGATTCAGAACAGAAAATCACTTAAACGAGTGCTAAGCAAAATCATAAAGTTAGAGAGATTACAATCAACAGAGACTTTAGATTAGATTGAAAAAAAGAAATACAAGTCTTCACAATAGAATTTTCCAAAAACTACCTAAATGAAGAAAGCTTATTGACCAAGAAAAAGGAAACTGCAAATTTCAAAACAAATAATAGTTAACACACCTTAACTTCATTGTACAGTTTCTTCTCCCAAAGATACAGCTTCTGCAAAATAGAAGATAGATTTTTGGACCTTATTTTTATATCTTCATCAACGTCAAAGTAAGATGGACCAGCTTGGGTAGTTGGGGCTACGGCCTCGGAACTTTTGGATGTAGGAGACCCTGAGGATACTACAGATAAAGACGGAGTAACACCTTGCAACATCTTCGAAACTGCTTGAACAAAATCATAAAGATATTTTCAAACCTTTGCATAAGAAAAAGTCCAGTTTCCCTAAATTGGGATATAAACATAACATCAGTGGATCAAGCAAGCCAGATTAACTAAAGCGAAGAGTAAAGCTTCAATTTTTATGGACTAAACCCACCTTGTTTGCGCTCATAATGGAGCTTCCCTGCTTCAAGCATCTTAGCTATCTCATTCCCTGACTCGGAAGCTCTCTCAAACTGAACCTTAATCTCAAAAGCCACTTGAGCTATATCAAGAGAGCTATGACCAGCTCGACCCTTGAACCCACCACCTCCAGTTCGCTCCTCCGACCTCTCATTATCAATAACTTTCTTCCCCACAACGTGCATTTCATACGCGGCCCCGTCATTCTCCATCGACACGCTGGGCCTGGTTTCATAGAGCGAGGCCTCAGCTTCAGCCTCAGCCTTAGCCTCAGCACTACTACTAGTAGCACCCTTGTGACCCTTATCATCAATCATAACCGATTTGGAGTAATTATTATTAATGTCATTGACTTCCGTAACCACCTCATGTTGATAATCTTCATCTTCCAAATCAGGAATACCCTCCTCTTCTCTTACCTCCTTCGAGTCCCTACTCGAAGTATTGGATGGATAATACTTGTCATAAATCTCAAAAGGATTCAGGAAATCCCAACCACTCGGCGGCGACGGCGGAGGCGGCGGCGGCTTCGAAGAGGAAGCAACAGACCGTTGCGGAGATGAAGATCCGTAGTAACCAGTCATTGCTCCACCACCACGGCCAGTACCATAGTTAGGATATCCAAAGTAAGGATAAGAGCTCGAATTACCCATAGCACCATATTGATTGCTAGGTTGAGTATTATTATTGTTATCATAATAGTACGAAGACGAAGTAGACGGTTCACTAAAGTAAACAGTCTCATACGCTGGCCTCTGCTCGTAAACAACAGAAGGCGGAGCCGCTTGTTTCTTCATATAATTCATATTCGGAAACCCCCCGCCAGCAAACCCAGCTTGATGATCCGAGCTCATGTAACTCATATGCTCACCGCCACCGCTGTGATGGTGCAACGGTGAGGAGTCACCGAAATGGTGAAGGTGCCAGATTGGATCATCGGAGTCGGAGTCGGAGTCATGGTCTTCGTCGCCATCGGAATGGAAATGAAGATGAGAATCGGCGGAGTTGGAATGAGAGTGATGAGGCTTCTGAGGGGCCTGGTCGGAGAAAAAGACAATCGGATCGCCTTTTCTCTGCGGAGGCAAATTGAGATGAGGAGAGAGCGGAGCTTCACCAGACCTCGAACAGTCTTGTTGAATGAAGCTGTGAAGAGAATTGCCGATTGTTTTCAAGGAGTGAACATAAGCCAAGTGAGCTTCGGCGAGGGCAAATCTCTGCTGAATAGCTTCCTCAAGGAAGCCGCATCGTTCTCGGCAGAGAGCGACGGCGGGGAGATCGTCGAGCTTGGATTTGGCGCACCCCATTTTAACTATTTAAGACTGATAAAGATGGCAACTTTTTAAGTTAGAAGGGAATGAAACTCTCAATAAAAATAGAAACTGCGGTGGGGATTGGTCATAATTTGGGATTCTCGTTGTAGATTTGGTAAAACCGGGAATGATTAGAAAAGGAAAGGATTATTTATTTATTTATTTATTCATATATATATATATACACAAAAAGAAGAGGTGGGTTAGGCATTGAGAAGATTGGAGAGAATGGGTTGTGCTTGTGATAATGATAGTCATTAGTGAGATAAGAGGAGGATTGGGGCAAGAGGAGTGTTTGTTTCTGGAGAAAATATCAGAAAGTGTGTGTAACTAAGAAGTGGACCTGACAGATCACAGATAGGAGACGGGGAAGAGGAAGAGGTAAGGAAGAATATTGACAGCGAGGAAGAGTTTGTCGTGTGCCTGTAGTTGAGTTGTAGCAGAAAGAGAGAGATTATTGAGTCACAACAGTCAAGTGTATATACGACGACGAAGAAGGAATGGGAGAAGCGTGAGCGTCCGTTGGGCGTGTCTAACGCAACTTTTTGCCTTTCATTTAAATGCAGGTATTTATTTTCATAAGACTGACCTGCGACAGTTACAATTACATTCATAATGTATGTGAAATACTCTGTTCTCGTTAGCTCCAATACTATGTCTCGTGAGATGAGTTTGTTAATCTGCATGTAAACTAGTTACATATTTAAATTACCAAACCCTAAACTAATGATGGAATTACTTCATTTCATGCATACTATGAGGCGGCTGTTATGTT
The DNA here is from genome assembly GCA_027563825.1 of Erythroxylum mucronatum. Lineage (NCBI taxonomy): Eukaryota > Viridiplantae > Streptophyta > Magnoliopsida > Malpighiales > Erythroxylaceae > Erythroxylum > Erythroxylum mucronatum. The sequence continues at coordinate 34,598,859 of JAOSBP010000206.1, forward strand.
AGGCATCGGTCATGGCCCCGTGACTGTCTTTATTGGTTTCTTTTTTTTCTTTTTTAATTTACATTAAATATTTTAGTTTATTTGGACTAATTCTAAGAGTCCCAGAGGAGATAAATTTGGAACCTCAAAATTTATCAGATTCTTATGCAACCAATACACTTCTACGTATAATGAGCCGTCACATACTTAATTGGTCAACTGCTAATTGAATATTAGCCCTTCTGTTCAGCAACTTTGCTTAGGAGGATAAAAGATCATCAATTAAGAAAAATATCTCATTTCAATTTTTTTTTTTGGCGTGACTTAAACTCAAAACTTCCCGTAAAAAAGAACCGCAAGTGAAAAGTGTATGACAGTTAAGTCCCTCCTAATTGTCAAGGTCACATTGGTATCCTTAATATCGTACAAGGTCATAATCGAGAAGTAGACCCATGTAACGGATGCACTTTACACGTAATACTTGTTACATTTGTATGCATACGCAGAAGACGTGTTGAAGTGGATTAACAAACTAGTTGGACCTGCAAATCTACTTATGGCTATACTGTTTTTCCATTCAGCTTCGTATTTTAAAGACTAAAGCACATGCTTTTCTTCCTGGTTTTGGAATCAGTCGGAAATGGGAGAGGGTTGAGTGTAAGACTGATCCACTGACCTGTTAACCTGCCTGTATCAATGACCTTTAGTTACTTAGTCAAAGACCAGTTGGACTTGGTTCTCACGAATTCACTGTATACTACAGCTACAGCCTACAGGCTCTCCACCTCGATTCTACCATTTTTTTCTCTTAACTATTGACTACAAATTGACTGCGATTTTGGACGAGACTGTTGTATTACCATGAGTGCTATTGTATTGTTTTCAAAGTGGGTATCATGACCCTGTTGACAAAAGTTGCTCCATCTTTATGACGATGAAGAATTTAAGAGTCCAGATGCGGTTCCTCTCTAACCTTTTCTCCTTTTCTCTCTTTTTCTGTTTTTTTCACGACATATTTTAAACGGGTTCTAATTATAGACAGATACTTTAAAATTATTTATATTATAATAATCTCTGCTTAAGCTAAGTAAATTTTCTATGAAAAGCAAAGTTTTGATCTTAAATTTTAAATAATTACATACATAAAAAAAGGATCTAACCCGCAACTTTATTTAAAACAAAAAATTTTCTTACCAACTCCCCTTTACATTAAAGTTAAGTTTTCTCCTCTCAATTTGTTAATTCTTACAACTTTGAACACTTTTTTTTATTTTTTTTATTTTTTTCTAGAAAATCTCATAGGCGGATTAAGCAGGTTCACCTCTCAAAAGGTCAAGTGGCTACATCTTAGCAGAGGGTCAAGTGACTACACCTCATTACAAAGGATCTCACTAGTTCTCCATCCATAAGTAAAACTCCAACTACGTAGCGAGTTATAAAATTATAAAATATTTAAAAACTTACCAATATCATCTCCTTACAATAATTTAAAATATCGTATTATTTAAATTTGATTTAATATATATACTCTTAAAAGATATTAATTACATTTTCTTTTGTGGGAAGGGAAGTTTTGCATTTAAGAAGTGTGATCTTGGCTATATGGTTGAGATTGAGACCTAGCTTTGGTTAGGTTTCAGGTTCGATTTCTTGCTAGCCCCTTTTGTAAGAGCCTGAGGCACCCGAGATTTTACCTATGGGTGGAGAACTAGTGAGACCCTCCGTGATGGGGTGTAGCCGCTTGGCTCTTTGATAGGGTGTAGTCACTTGGCCCTCTGAGAAGTGAGCCCGCTTGGCCCGCCTGTGAAATTTCCTCGAATAAAAAAAAAAGGATCAAGAATATGATATTTTGTGTCGTTCATTTTTAATGGATCTTTGAATTTCTTTTCAGAGAGAAAACTTGGTCTTGTGGGGTTTGTAGTTTCGTGACTTTTAACTTCTGATCCTGACGAGTCGTCTAATCTCTTTAGTCACCATTTTGGTTACTTCACTGCAGTTTTTTGTGATCGTGACGAGTCGCGTAATCTCTTTTGTCACCATTTTGGTTACTTCGCCTGCAGTTTTTTGTACGCAGAACATGCATTTGGATTTGGATGAATTACGTCGATATATAAGTATGTGATGGTTTGTCTTCCTCGGGACTTTCACTACAATTCTTGATATGACGTATTTAGAATCTTGATAGATTTTGATGGAAATTACTGAACATTACATCTACTGCTCATATGTACCAGAAAAGCCACTTCTGAATGATGGTCTACTGCTCATATGTACCAGAAAAGCCACTTCTGAATGATGGTCAGTTTGGACCGTGAAATCAATGAATATGCAATGGTTGCTTGCTTGCTAACGTTCAGAGTTCTTGTGTAAATGCAATATTTTGCATGGCTTCTCATGCATGGAAGCAATGTAAACGTAGTTTTGGCTTAGTAGGTGGCGTCTATCTAGATTCTCTATCCAATATTACTCTGTTTTATTCTGTCTTATAAAATCTCAGTCATTTATTTTGCGGAACCCATACGGGACTCATGCGAAACCTACATAAATAAATGACTGAAATTTACTGAACACAATAAGACACCATAATATTAAACAGAGGATCTGAACTCTGATAGCATAGGCTTCCCATATAGCCTCCAACCCGTTGCAGCTAGTGATTGCATACTCACGTCATGTCCTGAATTGACCGGATTCCAATTTGGACATAACATAAAATTTGGCCAGAATTTTCTGCCTAAAACGACGTTGTACTGAGAAGAAAATATAATCCTAATTTAATATGCTAATTCTCTTGCCATAATTAAGTAATTTAAAGATGGACCTTTCCAAAATATTATAAAGTTTAAGTTAATATATAAATAAACCTTTTTATTATGGCTATTTAAATTGGAGGTATGTAATAGAATTTTTAATATGGACAGAATGTAGAGCCTAATAACAAGAATTAAACTTGAGTCAACTATTGTCAAAATGACTAGAACTAGTCATTTGGATAGTTGATCCTTACTACTTATAAACGCTTTAATATTTTCATGTTTAGTCAATATGAGATACTTTAACACTCCTCCTCAAATGCAACTAGGACTAAACATCTAGTTGTCACTTGAAATAAACACAGTGGTAACCGGACCGGGTCGCTGGGACTGGACATCCAGATAGATAACCAAAAAATTAGTAATCCGGATCAAATCTGCTTTGATACCATATTATAATTTTTAATATGAGCAGAGTGTAGAGCTTATTAACAAGAATTGAGCTTGAGTCAACCATTGCCCAAATGACTAGTCATTTGGATAGTTGATCCTTACCACTTATAAATCCTTTAATATTTTCACGTTTAGTCAATATAAGATGCTCTAACAGTATGAAGAGTCAGAGATTACAAAAAGATTTAAATTAATATCAAATAAAAATTATGTTTGATTATTCAAAATCAACTTATATTAACTCAAAATTAACAAATTAAATCGAGTTTAAAATATTTTTTTTAAGATTAGGCTCAAAATTTAGAAATCTACTCTGATGTCACCCCTAATGAAGAGGGCATACTGGACATGAATTGATTTCAGAATTTTATTCTTGAAATCATCTTAACTATTCTTTTACTGTTCGATTAATTTGTTGTGATATGCATTTGTAGTGCTTCGTTGTTTTCCATCTGTAAGAGTAATAAGAAAACAAAGTGAGAAAATGACGGGGACAAGACCGGTAAGAATTTGTAGTCGTCTGTTCAACTTAGGAAAACAAGAACAGGTCAGGACATGGTTCTGGTGCAGAAGAAGATGTACAGACAAGTTCCAGGATTCGTACAGATCATGGGTTGATTATGTATGGATGTGATTAGCTCAAGCTGGTAACAGCTACACACAAAGGTACAGGCAAGTCCTTGTAGTCAATCCAAAGCAGTAGAAAGAAAACGACAATGAGTTGTACACTGAGGAATCTTTCTTCTGATAAAGGTTTTCGTACCAACCCTTTTCAGAAAATTATACGATCCTAAACGAACCTGTTCTTGTCCTGATCTACTGATTTTGAAAGAAAGCAAAGATGTGATCATACTTGCTTACTTAGTTCGTGATCCAAAGCAAATTTTGTAAGAAAAAATCTATATTATGTTATGATATATGAAAGTTTTGTAGCTGATGAACTGTTGTGCACTTGCTTTGCTTTGGCTACTTTAATGAGAAACAACCAAAAAACGCGTTTTTCGTCCAGAAAGAAGCCAAAAACGGTATCAAATTGATGAAATTTGTGATAAGAAACAAGCTAAGTGTTGGCGTTTTCCTGTCACTATCCATGCAAGTGATAACCAAAGATATCAACGGATGCTTTCGATGTCTCATCCTAAGATGGACGGCTTTGGACCCCAGTTCAGAATATGATCTGCTAAAGAGTCGTGTTTTAGCTATATATGTATATATATATATATATATATATTTGGATTGGAAGAAGCCCGAAGGCGGGCCAAGTGGGCACATATCTCGGAGGGCCTAACTAGTGCATCACCCCACAGGCGAGTCAAGCGGGCATATCTCATCATCAAGGACCCAACTAGTTCTTTATCTACAAGTAAAACCCAAGCTGACCCAGGCTCTTACAAGAGGGATTAACATGGAATCGAACATGAGACCTAATTTAAACCAAGCCCCGCTCTCAACCATCCAGTCACACCCCTTGAGGGTAGCTATATGTGTATATATCCATACTGATTTTATGGAATCTAAAATCTTACTTTAAATGAATTTTTAAAAAATTGATAGAAAATCAAATTAATAATATAAGATGTTTAAAGTTTTAAAGTTTATATATAATAAAAATCAAATAAAATCAAAAACTTTTAAATAGAATTAAAAAAGAAATCATTTTGAAGATTATTAAATAAAATCTAACTTACTTATTCTGGTATATAAAATTAATTAGTTTACGTAAACTAATTAGTTAATTAACAAAAGTTATAAATCAAACCAAAAAGTTAGTTAATTGAAGATTTTTGAAGTTAAAAGATTGATTGGTTTAAACTCACAATTTTATTGTAAATAACTGATTCATTTTTATAATTATGTCCATGCATAGTTTAGTGATTTTTGTTAGGTATAAGTTATAAATAATAATAACAATTTCAGCGTAGAAGACTTTCCGCTTGCAAGGGTCGAGGGATGCATTTGGAAAGAGACATCAATTATACACAATCTTTCTTTTACATTTTATAAAGAGATTATTTCCGTGACTTGAATCCGTAATTTTTTGATCACAAATAAGTAATCTTACCGATTTCTCTAAAGGAACACAAGGAAATAAAATAGGAATAAAATGAAAAAAGAGGAAGCAATTTCCAAATAGAATGTTAGCATCCAAAGCAAGAAACAGACAAATCACTTGATCTTGATCTTGATCTTGATCTTGGTCCCCTTTTGAGAAATCATGTATCAATCGAAGCTTAGAAGACGACCTTATGGGCAATGTCAAGAAGATCAGGTACGGCTTTCCGCGAAATTGCCTGAAAATGAATCCAAAATCTACATCGCTTTCAACCACTCATATCGGCACGCCCCTCCGCTCGATCTTTTTATAGATTAGTTTAATTTTAATTCGAAATTTAATTTAATTTGAATTATATATTAAATTTAAAATAATATCATTTAAATTTTATTATTTATAAATAAAGATTTTTTCTCATCTATTTCATGTATTTTGAAATAAGACTTAATGTTATTAATAATATCCATTATCGTCATTAACACTTAGTTGAAATTCAACGAGTTCCGTTGAGACGCAAGATTTGAAGAAGACTAATAATACACAAACTTACTTTTACGTAATAGAGAAGTTATTTCCAATAAACTCGTATACAATATAATATGACAATACGTAATGTTTTATGTAGCCAGTTTAAAGATGACTACGGCAGTCATAAAATTTGGATCACGAACCCAAGTGGTAATGGACTTAGTTCCTTAAACTTCTGACATTTATTTGATGAGTTCAAAGTTGGTTCATTTGTTAAAATAACTATTAACACCTCAAGTAATTTATGCGAAACACGAGTTATTAACTCGTCAATTAACTCGTCAAACTCGTTAATTAACTCGTCAAATAATTTACTCGTAATCCCCTGTATAATTGACATGATTATCTGCTAATCCCTTTCCTCACTTGCTGTTGTTTCTTCTCTATCCAGGACTTTTTTTATTTATCTTCAAAGCCAAGAGCTTACACAGGCACTAAAAAGTCCAAAGACAGTAAGACACATCCAAGTTGTCTAGATTTGGCCAAATTTTAAGTAAAAGTGGTGATTGTTATCTAGTAGTACAGTCTGCCGCCAGCCTCCAGTGCTTTGATTTTGTGCATGTGGAACCACTGTTCATCTGAATAACTTGT
>JAOSBP010000206.1:34605315-34635000 GCA_027563825.1 Erythroxylum mucronatum
GTAAGCCATCCTATCCCCTTCGCCCAATGGGGAATGGACATACTTGGCCCTTTTCCTCTCGGCCCGGGACAGAAGAAATTCTTAATCGTGGCGGCCGAATATTTTACTAAGTGGGTAGAAGCGGAAGCGGTCGCCACCATTACTGAGCAAAAGATAGAAAACTTCGTGAAAAGGAACATATTATGTCGGTTTGGGATGCCCATGGTGTTGGTTACGGACAATGGCCGGCAGTTCGATAATGATAAGTTCAGAGATTTCTGTGATCGGCTAAGGATAAGGCTCAAGCTGACCTCGGTGGCCCATCCTCAAGGCAATGGTCTCGCGGAAAATACCAATAAGAAGATAATGAACGCCCTCAAGAAATGCTTGGATGGTCGCAAGACATGGGTAGACGAACTAGACGAAGTGTTATGGGCCTACCGGACTACCCCAAACGGAGCCACAGGAGAAACGTCGTTTCGAATGACTTTCGGGGCAGAGGCTTTGGTTCCAGTAGAAGTGGCACTGCCTAATCAAAAGCTATCGAATTAAGAGGAAGAGCGGAATAATGAGGCCCGCAGAGCAAAGCTAATACTCCTTAGCGAAGATAGAGAGAAAGCAGTCGCTCGGTCAGAAGCTGTCAGACAATAAGCAACAAGGTTCTACAACAAAAGGGTGAGACCGAGCGACATAAAGGTTAGTGGTTATTTTTTAAGGAAAGTTGAAGCTGCCGGGAAGCATCCTGAAAAGCTCGGGCAAATGTGGGAAGGACCTTATCAAGTGGTCAAGCAAACCGGACATGCCTCTTATATCCTGCGTGACATGAATGGCAAAATTCTACCGAGGCCCTGGAGCTCTCAAAACTTGAAGGCATTTTATCAATAGATAAGCTTGCTTTGTTTTCTTTATCTCACATGTTATTGCCTTTTACACATTTGTTGTGGGAACCTTTTTTCCTGGTTATGCCAATCAGGTTTTTTAACGGCCCACACTTTTATTGACATCAATAAAGAATCCCAGATTTTATGGCAGATCTAATTAAACCAAGATTAAGGGCGGAGCAGCTTACCAATTATTCGACAAGGCTGCCAACACGAGATGTTGGAGCCGATAATCAATTGACGAAATTCTACAAAGCAATCGACACAAGATGTTAGAGCGGATCGGCAAACGACCAATCGGTCGGTAAACGACTAGAACGGATTAACAAACGACTAATCGATCGACATCGATAAGGTTGCCAACACGAGATGTTGGAATCACTCAACATAGTTTGGCTATGGCCTCGACGACGCTCGACTACAGCCTCGACGACGCTCGGCTACGGCCTTCGACATAGCTCGGCCCTTGAGCAAGGCTCGGGTTTCGACAACGTTTGACAAATGACCAGTCGGTCGACAATTGACCGATCGACCGACAAACGAACAATCGACTATTCGAACGACAAATGAATAAATAGCTAATCGCTCGACAATCGACCAATCGGTCGGCAAACAACTAATTATGTGACAACGACCATTCTCTCGACATTGACGTCGCTCGGCCTGAATACCCAGATCGATCGGGTCGCATCAGATCGAACGATAAACCGACTTGCATTGGCCAATTCCCTATATGCTGTCTGAGGGGGTAACCTATCATGCGAAGCCCGCAATGGTTCGGGGTTCCATTCGCCAAGATTGGAAGAGCAAACGAAAGAAGTAAAAACAAAATTCTTTTTATTTCCAATAAATCTGCCCTGATCACAAGCCCGACCAGGTGAGCATTCAGAAAAGAAACATCTTCCCTACTCGACCTACTACAAATATCATCTTTCCTACTCGACCCTCCACCTTCCCAAGTCGAATAACCTGTCCGGTACATGTTGATCCTGACGAAGTCTTATGGCAGCCACATCTGAAGCACCACAACTGCCACAGCACCTCGTCAGGAATTACCTCTCGCTTTACCGCAATCGTCAGGAATTACCTCTCACTTTGTCTCAACCATTCCATTTTCTCCTCCTGGAAAAAGGCGTGATCTTGAATGGAAAAAAGGAGAAAGGACCCGTGAAAGACGCATTCTGACAACAAGGGAGGAAAAGATAAAGCCACAAAGGATAGAGGCTAAGGAAAGCCATGCAGAATGAGGAAAAACTATCCAACTCAGTATTTATAGTATCAGTCGAACAAATATACCAATCCGGGTTGACCACGTGGAAAAATCAAAGAAGCTCAAATGGCGCAGCAAACGAAGGGACATACGAAGTTGCGCGCGATAAATGCATGGTGGTCCAAGAGATGCGACGTTCCAAAATTCGGTGACGCTTAGAAGAGGCAAACCGTCAAAAATAATTACATCAAGTGTTATGGCTTTCAGCGGTGCATCGCTTCAAATTTCGAACAGTGCCTAGAAGGTACGAATCGCCAAGTCAGGATTAAACCTAATATCGAGGCTAGACCGCCCTCATAGGGCACGCCCCGAGCTATCAGTCCAATCAGGACTACCGCACGCCAAATACCCGGCCTTATCTCCGAAGAGCCCGGCCAATTGACCATACCGACCTGATAGCAAGCAGCCCGCCTCAGCGAGCCGCGCAATCTTCACGTACTCCCTCGACCCTTCTCTTCGATCAGAGTCGAAGAGTAGGGGGGCTTATGGTCGGGTCGGCCTAGTAAGGCCCGGCCCAGTGAGGCTCAACTTCAAGTCCAATCATTAACAGTCCAGTAATAAGAAGTCGTCTCCCATGCAAGCGCAATGATTCACGTAGAGACCTAAACCTAATGGCAACCTATCGCATATATAAGGTAATGATCAACCAGGATAGAGGTACGGACTGAAAACCCTAGTAGTTTCGTTATTCTCCAAAACCTAAAACTCTCAAAAGACTGACTTGAGCGTCGGAGGGGCCTTTCGGGAATCAACCCCCATAAAATCTTTGTTTGTCTTGCAGGTTTTCCATAGGTAAAGCTTTGCGAGATTATGGATCAAAACGACGATATCCCGGCCTTACAGAATCCGGCTAAACCAAAAACTTACCAATATCATCTCCTTGCAATAATTTAAAATATCGTACTATTTAAAATTGATTTAATATACTCTTAAAAGATATTAATTACATTTTCTTTTGTGGGACGGGAAGTTTTGCATTTAAGAAGTGTGATCTTGCTTTTGAGCAGCTATAGGTGGAATGAGTTAATTTACCTGTTCAAGGTCTTTTTGACATTCAAATGATTTTCCTCTATTCGTGTCTTATGTAGATGAAGTAAACAACATCCAATCCAATCCATTATTGGTGTCATTCATAATTAGGTACAAAGAAAAGAATAAAAAGAGAGATGACAGAGACTTGCAACACTGCTACATAACATACGTGATTACTAAGCTAAGGAATGACTTATTTTACGGTAGTTTATCTCATTATTCATCTTGTGATTACTTTTCTGGTGATCTTAGCTGTAACTATATGAGAATATTTTCAGAAGTTGGAAATTTGTGAAAAAGGGTTGCTTGCTTATACAATTGGTGAAGATCAGAAGCGAGTATGCATGTTAGGTATGGTACAGAGTACATGAGAGTAATAAGCAATCAAGTTCTGGACCATGCCTAGAAATGTATAAATGAATTGATTTCATGGAAAGATATGCATGCATGTAGGGTCTTGATCTCCTTGCGCCTTATGTATCCTCTTCTTTTGCTGCAAGTTAAAAGGGATACATGAAATTTTGATTACTTTAAATAATATTATTTTCAATTAATAAAATTATATTATCATCTAAAATCTCGTAAATTGGTTCAAACTTCTTTTATGAAGCAACTCTGCAATGGAATAAACTTGTCATGTCGGATGATTTTTGCATCAAACTTTCATCTTGTTCTTATTATACATCTTCATGTGTTCTAACTTGTAGTCACTCATTGATGTGGATGTGAGAAATATAACTATGAAATAGTTGTCCCGGAGATAATTCGGATGGGATAGGAACACTTTGGTTTCAATGGAGACAGTACACGAGTACTGCATTTCTTTTGATGAGTAAAATGTGATCAAAGGCTCTTCTTTTGCTTTCTTTCTTTTTGGTTTTGGAAGAGATAGGAGCAATAGCTTCGTTGATTGGCCTATGATGAATCAAAAGGAAAGGAAATAATGCATGTAATCACCTGATGAGATTGAGAGAGTCTCCGGTTGTATATAATCTTTATACAATCTTTGGCAATGGCAATGGCAATGGCAATGGCAATGGCATTGAGTTATTTGGTCCCCACCTCTCTGGAAGACATTGGGTCAAAGCCATGATTGCTAAGGGTACCAACCAAAGCATTCAATGCTCATTTCCATTGTCCTTTTCACCTTTTCCGTTATTGCATTAGGTTAGGGAAAGCACAAACACAGCTTTATGCTCATTATCTGCTTTAAGTAAAACCATGGATGTATGCAACTTTAATGGTTTGACTGTACCTGATGATCTTTGGACTCCTCCTAAAGTTGAGAACGGGAAGAAAACTAAGAACTCGACTGAGAAATGGAGTGACTAAAATGAAAGTAAGGACTCAAGACTCATATTTGTTTTAAGTTTTCAGTGTCTGAAGGAAGCTATCAAATTATTTCTTATTCAGTACTTTGGAGCCAAACCCACCATTGCCCCATTTCCTCCTCATCTCTCAGTCTCAGCTCAACCAACAGTATTCAAAAAAATTCCTACTTGGCTACCACTATTGGTCCCATCACTGGTAGACACTTTAAGAGCATTCAAGGTGCATTTGTCAGTCTTATTTGATTTTGAGCCTAACCTCATTTTAGAGAACAAGACAAAAACCAATACAATATCGTGAGTACGACCATTCCTGCTCGTCAATCAAAGGCATGGATTGGGACCAAATTTCTTTTTTTGGTGCATTGGGACCATGTTTTTACCAGAAAAATTTTGCCCCCATCATGTGTTTTGTACTGTAGCATTCATGTAATTATATGACCTTTAGAATATATAAATATACTACTGTTTCCAAGTTGCTTTCTGTTCCTTTTTAAGTTATAATCAATCAACTCTAATTTAACATTCACACATTACAACTTTGAATAAAATAGAAAATAGACTGTAAATAAGTGGTAACTGGAGCCTCTTTTACACTTTAAAACTACCTGAAGAATCAACATGAGAATGGCTACGCAACATTTATGAAAGAACATGTTTTCCGTTTTATTCTCATGTAAATGGAGGTCTGTATTCCAATGAAAAACATGTTACGCAGCTTCTCCCTTCTTCTTTTTGTTTTTTTTTATCCCTTTCTTGGCGTATAGGTGTACGATAGTAGTAAGTACTTTGAGTCAAATTTGTGCCAGGCATCACCTAATTGTATTGTATCAGAACCAAACTGAGATGCCTTCTAATTCTAGTTTGGTTTCAGACAAGATAATTAGCCATTAATTTGTGAGATATGGATAGAGTAGAGCAAGATTAGTGAAGAAAATTCGATTTGAAAGCTTTGACCTCATTCATAATGGAGTGATAACCTCATCGAGGCTTGCGGGGTAGCTGCGAGGGCCCTATTACCAGTTAAAGCTAACGATATAATTGGAAGAGAGAGTTGTCAACTTCTTTCACCATTTTGATTTACCAACTTGTCTTCTTGCTTTGATGCTTTATGAGCCTTTTTTGGTTAAACCTCATGCTGTAAGGACCATATGCATTCATCTCATTACATCAAATTAACCCCTTCAAATATCTTCTTAAGAACTGGGGAAAAAAAAAGGAGTACTTTACAGATACAGATGTGTATACGTTGGTGGGGACGAAGGGACTACTCTAAACCCAATTGATATATCATAAATTGAAGCTCGAAACCCATGAGCACGCTGCGAATCCTGCTTTGAACATTCATTGGCTCAGTTCAGTACACAAGGACACACATAAATAAGAAACCTCTCTGTCGTTTTGGGTACAATTATGGGAAGCCAGGATTGACTGTAACACACTGCATGCATATGTATCAAGGAGTTGGCGGGGTCCTCTCTGCTCCTCCTCCATCTTGGAAGCAAAATCATGTGACAAAGCATATATATGTGTTTTGTATACTAGTCTTCTTTTTTCAGTGAGAACTGACGAGACCCTTTCACTTTTTTCTGTGTGAGTATCAGTAACCCTCCTCTCTTTCTCTCATTTCAAGTGGGGGATACACTAAACTGGCATCAAATCTTGTTGGAAAGAATGTTAGGTAGTTCCCGTTTTCAAAGTTGATCAATTTTGTGGTTCCATTTTTAATATCTGATATCTGTAAACCTTTATGGTAGTGTGGCCACACTGCATCTCTACATATATATATATCAAATTCAAATGTATTATATATTGTGCAAAAGGAATTAAATATGGTCTTGGAAAGAAAAGAATGTACGGTTTAAATTGCAGTCAGAGTACTGATACAGGAGACTCATGTGTACATATGGAAAAGCCAAGTTGGCTACTTAAAAAGTAACTGGAGTAAGGTCGGTTCTTTCATTCTCATTCAACTAAGAAGGTAGTATTGTCTGACCACCTAACTTTTGCTCAAGGGATTAGAAAGTTAATGAGTCAAATAATATGAATAAAATCAACTTCATTACAGGATAAAGAGTGAGAACTTCTAGGCATACTGTCCGACCGAGCTTTAAAGCCTGAAGTATTGGAGACTTTTGTGCAGAATATCCCTGATGGAGATCCCACTCCACTGAATCAGATGGTGAGAAATGAATATCCTTAAACTTCGAATTGTAATTCTCATTTTATTTTGAAGAAGTAATGGCAAAAGCTGATAAGTCGTGTCTCTATCTAAATACAAACATTTTCATTTCTAAATGATTTTGTGATCATCAATCATGGTGGTAGTGGAGGAGGATGGCAGTAGGTTGGCTTTAATCTCCATAAAGTTGCTTATAAAAGGAACCCCACTATATAGTATATACACAAGGAAAGGACACGGTACGCAGTCATGGTCCACTAGCACAATAAATCCTTATAAATTATGTGTTTCGCTGGGACACCACCACCACTACCTTGGTGTTTTTCAAGATAGTTCTGTTCTTGCTAAGTTCGGTAATTGTTCATGTGATGATGATAGAATGCAAACAGTTTCCCTGCTAAGCTTGGACTCTTTGTCACTCCCTCCCTGCATGTGCCTTGCTCAAATCACTTGCATGGAGTCAAAGACATGTAAAATCTCTTGCATGCCTATGGCTATATATAGATAGCCAACTATCGTCAGTTTACATGAAACTTTCTTTGGACTAAGCGTAATCCCTCTTTCCTATGCATTCATCAACACAATCGTCCAACTTTAGACGTATAAACACATTTGATTTTTGTCATGTCATTTATTGCCAGACAATTGATCCGACCAGACAAAAGAGTGAAAAGGGGTAGTTGAAGATAAAGCAGATAAAGCAAAAGAGAGGAAAATGAAGTTGAAATTAATTTGGTGTTGGTCCAAAAGTGAAAAAACAAAACATAAATGCATGTGGTATGTCCCATAAACCATTTTCTACCAGCATAAATATATGATGCTGCTTCTCTAACCAAAAGTAAATGGCACATCCTCTCTCACTCCTAAGCAAAATGGTCCAATCCCTCGCAGTAATGTGCACTGATAACGTAAAAACCATTTGAGATTGATGATGAGGTTAGAGCCTGTACCAATAAATGATCCCATCAATACTCTCTATCAGCATCATCAAAATGAGAACAACCAAGCCAAAAAGATTTGACAGATAAAAAATAAGTAATGAGTGGGAAATCTCTTCAGAACTGGCTTTAGACAATATGTTTACAGTGACAAAATGGTTAATGCCTTTATAGGTGTATTATTGTTGTTCGATTGTGGACTGCAACTTATAAGCAATCATTCTCGAGATATATGGCGTCAGGATCTGTCAAAGCTGATGAACCAAGACAATCTATAAGGGTAGGAGATGAATTTTATGCCATTCATGATCTCTAGAGACAGCAGGATAAGATTGGAGGACCCAGCCCCATAATTACGTGTTTGCTTTAAGAGTTGCAAAAGATCACCTTAAAATGGTGTACTAACAATTTTTCACCCATTTTGCAGGAAAGCAGGAAGCATTCCGCAAAATTTTAAAATTATGATGACAAACCACTGTTTATGGATTTTTTTTTTCTTCCTCTTAGAGTCATAAGATTTAGTGTTCATGAGGTTCCAGTGCCGGCATTGTATCAGTTTATATATTGTATACTTGAAGTGCAAAACTTCAAAAGTTTCTTGAATAATTACAGTTTCAGGATCGTTTATTGATGTATGACTCAGACATCCATGGCAGATGATAAAATCCAGAAAAAAGCAATCCTGTGATATATGGAACATGAAGGCCCAGGCCATGAGCCAGCAACAGTGTAAAGTTTTCCCCAGATGACTCAGCTATTTGCGAATATAAGTTAATTGCTTATCAACCTATGTAATGTATGCTTATTTCGCTCTAAAATTTCTGGGTTCACTTAGCAGTGAAGTCAACTCTATAAAAGCGAAGACGTGAATCAATAATTGCCTCAAGACGTTACCAAGATGGGCAAGATAGAAAAGTTCTGATCTTTTATCTTAAATCATTTATTTTTTACATCCAATTTTATCAAGGGTTCTGCATTTCAAATCCTTATCTAGTTTCTGAAATGGATTAGGTCAATCTAGAAAATTAGAGGTCAAAAGCAACAAATTTTAAATTCAAATGAATTGACAGTAGGAAGGTAATGAAATCAACAGCTATAGGACGCTGCAAATGATATCTGCAAGACTGCAAGTCAGCAAACGAGGCCAGGTCCAGTGAAATGATAGGTCACCAAATATTAGGAATTGATCTCGCCACTCACTCTACAAGCTCAGAGTGGAGACTCATCCTCCGACTGGGAGGTTTTAGCTCTTGGGGTCTTCCTGAAACATCATGTTAAACCTCACTCGGCAGCCCACTCCTTAAGCAGTGCACTGGGCTTCATCCAGGCGCATTATTTAGGACGCTACCGAGGTGTTTATATGCTTCATGATCGGGTGAACAGGAAAATCTATCAATATATCCTAGACAAGGTTCACCACCATTTATCAGGATGGGCTTTAAAAATATTATCCTTTGCTGGACGCATCACTTTAACTCAATTGGTCTTAGTGATCCTTTCCAGCTATACCATGCAAACGGTCCGATTGCCCCGCAATCTATGCGATGAACTGGAGAAGTTAATACGGCAATTTTTATAGGGATCCTCAAATGGTCACCAGTAAATTCACTTAGTTAACTGTGAGGATGTTTGCAAATCAAAAGCGATGGGTGGGCTTGGCATACAGAAAATCCATGCCACCAATGACACTTTCTTAGCCAAATTAAGATGGACCCTGATTACCAAGCCGAAAGCATTATGGGTTCAATTCCTCACGGCTAAATATAAAATTGATGTTAACCATCCTCCCACCACGATCGACACATCTGGTGGATCCATGATCTGGAGGAGCATCAAATCAACTTGGCACCTAGTGCTTCAGAACATGTAATGGGTGCTTGGCGATGGCACAAGGATCCGATTTTGGCTAGACCCTTGGATCAAAGGCGTGGGACCTCTCATTCGCTAGATCACCACCCTTGTTCCTACTCTTTCTAGCGGACTCGAGGTACAACACTTTGTCGACAATGACGAGCACTAGGATTGGGATGCCTTTCAAGCTTACCTTCCAATGTCAGTCTGCAGATAAATGCCTTTCAAGCTTACCTTCCACTTTAGCAATGGCTCAGCACCAACATCAAACCCCACCGACGAGTCTTTGGGCAGGATTGGTCGATTCTATTTGGAGCTACTTGCTGGCTCTTATGGACTTGGAGGAACATGACTCTTTTTGATGAGCAGTTTATTTGGTCGGCTTCACCCATTTCTGTTATTTTGTTTTATGCAGATTAAATTCGCAAGACAATAGATTGGCAGAGGACTACTATTCCAAACCCTCGCCCTCGACATGAGCAACTACTTGGCTGGTGCAAACCTCCTAGTGGGTGGGTCAAGCTTAACATGGATGGTACGAGTAAACGCTTTACATTATCAGCTAGAGCCGGAGGCATCTTCCGTGATAGTACAAGTACTTGGCTTGGTGATTTCATCCAGAATCTCGGTTGGTACTCAGCGGTGTCTGCTGAACTCTGGAAAGTATATACAGAACTCACGCTTGCGTGAAACCTCGGATATCGTCGAATCGAACTCAAAGTTGACTTGATTGCGGCGATAATCTCATTTCTTCCCCGACGAGCCGATTACAGGCTCTCAACCCTATCGTTCAGGGTATTAATGAACTGTTCACTCGCAACTGAACGGTAGCACATCGGCATATATACCGCGAGCGTAACCGATGTGTCGACTGACTCGCGAACTATGCAGAGCATTTTGATGTAGGCACTATTTATTTTGATACTCTATCTATTGAGTGCCATGTACTCCTTTTAGAGGATATGTCGAGACTCTGCTTCCCGCGACTTATTGTGTAATCTTTTTTATTCCCTCTTATAAAAAAAAACGTTAGGCCTATAAGGCTATCAGAAGCCTCTATAGTACTAATTACTAGGTTGGGGAATGTCTGTTCCAAATAAACAAATAGTCACTTGCGTTGTGTTTCAAGTTTTAGCCAATGACTAGAAGGATCAGATTTTCTTTCTAATTATGATATTTTTATTATATTCTATTAAATTTTATCGATAAATATACGAATGAAATTTAATAAAACAAAATTAGATCAGAATCACTAGAATAGAAGGTTTGATGGAATAACTAGAAGTTATATGTTAATGAACCGGAGGGAGACCGTCTGTTGTCTGTTCCTTAACGCTGTGCTGCTTAAGCTATTCTACTCATCCAATTTACGGAGATGACAGGTGGTCATAGAACTTAGAAGCAACGGAAAATCTGTTCCAATGAAACCATAGTGGCGAAGAATCATTTCTGACATTCTCTTAACTCTTTTTGTTCAATCAGATCATGAAAACAATTTACACCGCAGTTAATAGAATGACAGACTAGCAGATATTACCATGTCCTCATAGTCTAGCAAAAGCATATTTTGGAATCCAAGAGAAACAAAACTAAATACAGTTTTAGTAGAAGAAGAAAAAAAAATGGATAGGCTCAAGTAATGAAATTTCTCTACATTTTTTACGACATACAAATTACAAGAGTAAGGTTCATGGGTTGTGTCTTGCGAACTGGGATTCAGTTTTCTTCTATAGGAAACCAAACAAAAAGTGGGGAAAGGATGAAAGGATGAGGAAAGAAATGGAAGAGAACGGAAGGGGATAGGAGTCCAAATGAATGGTGTCATCTCCTCATGAATTGTCACATAAATACATAGCTCAACTGACCATTTGTAGACCCATCGTCAAAAGAAAATATCAGTTTGCTTTGATTGTGCTTTGAGATCTTTCAATTTCTTCAATATGTTTGTGAAGTAATCCTGCAAATACTTCTCCAGTGAGACAATATCTTTAGAGTCCACCCCAAGAAGATCATATGTTTCCTTCATAGGAACAGAGAAAACAATATCACTTGTAAGAACCTGCAAGTGGTACAAAAGAATCAGTACTTTTATACGAAATCAAGAATGAAAACTGATATCTATTTACGATAAATGATGGAAAATTATATCTAAACCAATGCGTAAAACTACACCATAGGCATACACATATTTTATGCACATGATATATAAGACTAATGAAGAACAGGGACCAGTAGTCCTCAGACAGAAGAATAATGATGTGCATGTCATTGCAATTGAATACAAGAATATCCTACCTCTGAAAATGCCAGTCTATCCGCAACATCATTTGTCCACTCAAAAAATCGAGTTAGTCTACGAGTCAACCTCAAAATGGAAACAGGAACAGTAGTAACATTTGCGTCCTGCCCAGCGAGCCTCTCACAGAGTGCTATGACCTACAATAACAATAAAGCGAGAATGCTCAGCACAGAGAATAGCATAGTGCACTTCAGTCTAATAGCGCGAAAAAAAGATAACGAAAAACTTTCCTTAACAGCAGGCCAACCTTGTTTTCGTTCAAATTATTAGAGAGGATGAAGAATAGATTAACAAATACAAAATAAAGAACCAAGGAGCAGTAATACAATTTTGGGAGATTAATGGTATCCCAAATCAAGGAACAAATATGCCAAATTAAATATTTACCTCTTGAGTTGTCCATGCTCGAGGACCTGCAAAAGTAAGAAGCTTGCCGCTGATGCTCTGATTCCTTAATGCTATCAATGTCAATCGAGCAATATCCTAATACCAGGCAAAGAGGTGCTTAGACAGCAATAAGAAAACATATTCATCAGATACAGGAGCTAGCTTGGGCAGACTAGTCATGGAAGGAAGTATGAATGCAGGAGCTAATTTGGGCAGACTACTCATAGGAGGAAGTATAATGCCGAACCTGGGTATCCATGTAAGCAATTCTGGTAGGGGCATCCGTTCCCCAGACAGATTTCTCTTCTAGTATAGGCACTGCATATTGCCCAATAAGGCCCTGCCAAAATCACAAGCATAACGTCAAAGACGTGTGTGTATATATATATATATAGGTCGGGGCTGTGGGGTTTGGGGTGATTATTACTTGCATGAAACCACATAATCGAATGACAATGTGAGGGAGGCCAGAGTCCTGAAGAAACTTCTCAGTGCAATGCTTAATCTCCATAAGTGGAACCTCAGGATGCTTGTCACAATTGTGGATGGAATAAAAGACAAACTTCTGGATTCCCATTGCTTTTGCACATTGAATAAGAGCAACTTTTCCTTCCCAATCTACCTAAATCAAATGGAGTAAAAAAAGATGATGATATGTAAGCCAAATTGAGGCAAAAATAGAACAGGTTTTTACCATGAAAAGAATAAGAAAAAAAAAAGGAATTTAAGCAGTACCGTTTTAATGGGCTCTTCAGGGCGACCGGTAGCACAGTCAATGACAGTATGAATACCGACCAAAGTGGCCGGTATGGTCTCAGGTTTGGTAAGGTCGGCCTGGGACGACATTATTTATTTTATTTATATAGACACAATTAACATAAAAACAGTGTAGAAGAAGAAAGGCGAGAAGAGGAGGTTAAATCAAGTACATTGACGACGGTGGCGCCCCAATCGCGAAGGAAATCGGCGGGGGCGGGACGAGGCCTGACAAGGCAACGCACATCGTAGCCTTCGTCAAGAGCTCTCCTAACAATCTGCCTCCCCAGTGTCCCCGTGGCTCCTACTACTAGGATGCTCGTCGGCCTCACTGGTGTTCCCGGAGCTAAGTTTACAGCACTCGCACTCGCACCGGCACTGCACATAACCACCGCCCTCCCGCCACCACACCGCTTCCCTCCTACTGCGACTAATATTAAATTCACAATACATATTATACTGAAAACAGAGGAAAAAGAAGAAACAGATCAAGGTGTACCAGTAGATATGCGAATGATAGGAGAGGAAAGGGTGTTCCGCCATGAGAGTTGAGTTATGGTGGGGTTAGTGATGTGAGAGAGATAATTGAGCTTGCCAGGTTTCGGCAGCTGAGTGGTCATCCTCCATGCCATTCTTTCTTTCTGCAACTTAATGATTTTCTCTTTCTTATTTAATTTATTGATTAATTGAAACTGAATCAGCAGAAGAAGGAGGAGGAGGAGGAGGACGAGGAGAAGAAGTAAAGGACAAGCTCGTGTGAACAGAAAGAGAAGAGAGATTGTATATGGTGGTTCTGAGTAATGCCACGTCGCTCTCTGCCCCCCCTCATTGTGGATTACGCTTTCTGCCACCTCAACCAACTAACCACTGGACTAGATGTTCGCTCTATTTGCAAATTGCATATGGCTATTTGACTGTGAAACTTACAACTCAAAAACCTATCCATTGTCACTAACTCTTTCTACAATTAACCAAATAATAATAACAGTAAAGATCTCTCCTTTTTTTTCTTTTTTTGCTAACCCTCTGCTCTCCCTCGTGGGCTTTGCAACTATGCCGCCATTTTATGCAGAATCTTGGAGGATTGGCGGAACTGCTTGCCATTGCCAAGTCACTACATACATACACAGTACTTTCTTTCTAAACCCATGTTGAGTATTCAAGAATTGGACGGATGCTGTAGAAGAGAAGACTGAAAGTGAAGCCCGCATCTTTTGTTACTCCAAGTTGCAGCCTCATTTTGCTAACTCCCAAAGCAACTCCTCCATCTCTGATTGTTCTAGATTCAGTTCCTCAGTATTCTCCATCAATATCGCGTTACCCCTACCTTTTCCTTGAACCCCATTTACATTCTCCAGGTAACGTGTTTCTGCCAAATCCTGCTCACTGTCATCCTCCATTTTATGGTGGTCATCACCATTCTCGCCCATCTCGTTATTCTCTTCACTATTAGTGTACTCTTCGCCTGTTTGATTTTCAGGATTTGTAGCTCCTCCTCCCTTGGCCTTTGCTTCGGAATCCTCACAGATGCAGCTCCAAGGGTTCTCATGAAACTCACCCCACCCAGGCTTCATCTCATTCGGCGCTCCCATGAACCCAATTTGATGAGTTTGGACTTCGGACGCAAATCCTTCCCAGCTCGTGTTATGGCGATTCATGAACAATTTGTAGAGTTTTTTGGCATTTGGACGAATTGTTGGTTTATGCCCAAAGTACCTCCTGCAATAGGTAAAACTTGTTCAACTAGCGAGTTACTGTGTCAATAACCAATGGCTTAAAGATGTGGCCTTGAAAAACTTAAAACTTTCTTTTCCCTTTCACTTCCAGAAGTACATCGGCTTTTGACCATACTCCAGTCCTAACTCCTATCCCTATGTTTGAACGCAAAAATAACATTTCAAGGGTGTAGAGAATAACCGGAAAAGATACACAAAATAATTTGACTTGGCGGAGACTTTTTTTCGTTTCAAGTTACTTGAAGTTGCTTCTTAGTGTAGCAGAGCAGCAAATAGGATTAGGCATACCTTCTTCCCGCCAACATTCTGGCCATGTTGCCATTGTTGTTGGTAACAAAAACATCACTTTCATCACAAACAATGAAGTCCAGAGCAGCCATGCGTGAAGAAAATGATAAAACCGGTCCCAACTCCTCCTTGCTAGCTAAAGTGTCTTTTGATTGAAGATTGGGAAATAGAGATTTAAGTGGCGCTAATGCCTCCTCACCTCCATATATTGCACCTGAAGCAACATAAACATGAACATCACTGCCATAACCCAATGCTCTCAACATAAGACCAACTTCCTCAGGTGTGAGTGGACATCGTCCATGCCTCCGTTCTTTTTCAGGGTCTCTTGCCTGCATTCCACACGAAATAATAATCAGCTCAGTCATTTTCCTAAACCGTTTACCCACTATCCATCATATTCTTTGAAGAAATCTGTCGGGCCTCACATGTAAACTTTTCCACCTTGTCCGGATTGCACCAAGTTCTGCCCTTTCTTTGTCTCCTCCACCGTAGTAGCATCCAGAGAATGCTAGCATATCAGGTTCAAACCTATGCGTCAAAGTTAAAATTAGCTTCTCTCCCACATTGAAGATCATCACTCACATTTCTGAAACATTTGTCACATCATTAAATTACCAAACTCACTTAAATGCATTAATGTATTTTTGAAGTTCAACTTATAAGTTCCATCATGTAAGGACTATCCAGTTAACAGAATAGACCAAAACTACTAAATGAAAGTTGAGATAATCTTACCTCAAGTGAAGGGCAATGAAGTGCTCGCCTTTTCTTCTCATTCTCTCAACCAACTTTTTACCAATTTCAAGAACGGGATCAGTGAACCTCAAAGCATGATAATTTACTCTACATCTCAGCTTTTGTAAATGAGAATCCAACTTATTTAAGAGTCTTTACTCAAACTTCCCAAGCTGCACTGCCTACAACATAAAAGAATACTGATTTGTGAATAACACTGAAGATTATTATGTAGAGAACATGATAATGGATTATGTAAACTGCATTTATTGAACTTGAGGCACTGTTCTAGGATGTGCAATTAATTGCATAATAGAAACTGCCTTTATTAGAAAAGTAGAGAGCATAGGATTTTACGAAGCACAGCTGAAAAGTCCCATTAAATACAATAGAGATATCTAATTGTCTGGTAAATGGTTTCAAACTTACATGCTTCTTAATAAGGACAGGTAAAACTCGATTTTCATAACAACTTGGAGTACACTTCCTTGGAACACGCATGCTATGTGGAATCAAGACTTTCCCACCTTTACTTGGGAGCTGTTTGATGATTTCAACATCTCTTGAAAGGAATGATATGAACCAGTCAACATCGAAGATTTCAGCAAAATCGCTGCACCAAAGATCCAAATCAATATCAGTGTCATGTAATTTCCCGGAGTGAGAGTAAGAGTAATGCATGGCTCAAAAAGAGCTCCATACCTAGCATCTTTCCAGAAGGATTTCTTATCCAGTTTCGGAACAACAAGAGTGGCATTTAAAATATAAGCTGCAACGACAGCATCTGTTATCTGCGGCCATCAATGATTAAGCCAAATTACATCATCTGAATTGATTTCTTCAGTAAAACAATAGCAAGTTGAAAAAGTCAATGCGCAAGAGCCAGAAGCCAATTTGACTTTTAAAAATGTGAGGTGGAAAGAATTGCCAAATAGGTTTAGAATTGAATAAAATGTTAAACTGATGGGACAGCTATAACACAACGCGTGAGTAGTTCAAAAGCCTGTCCAGGAAACTCACCCCTGTTCTTTGTTGATTCAGTCCTCCACTTGTGGCAATCAACAAGTACCTATTTGGATGCGTTTTCATAGCAGCAGCTGTACCGCAATCAAATCCGTGCTTCAGTACATTTGACTATAACAATACTAGAATATAGCAAATAAATTCTACCAAGTTAAGTTCATTTGTTCTTGCTTTTTTAAAGGTCCAAAAACAGGGCAAATATTACACCCATACCTAACCCAAAAACCCAACCAAAATTCAATTTTCCTAAGTTGCTAAGGCGTTAGGCCATCTAACCTACACAAGGAAGAGAAATGACGAATTAGTGTAGTTTGCATGGATAACGAAACGGAATCAGATAAACCCAAGTCCAAGTTTGTTACCAAACACCAACCAAAGCAGTTGATCGAAGAAACTAATATGTAAAACTGGCATTGTAACAGCTAAACAAGGTATCAAGAAAGCCTTTTTCTTTTCAATTCCAGTCGTTGTCTGTCGTTTGAGATCAACTACTGGCATTGTTTTCCTTTTCTATTGTTTGAGATCAACTACTAATCGGTTTCGAACTTAAAACACATGAATGAAGAAGTTCCACGATGTAAAAAGACACCATGAATTATTGGTAAGAACTTGAAAAGAAATGAATAAGTGAAAGGCATGTAGTAGAAGCTCGAGTAGTTT
Organism: Erythroxylum mucronatum; assembly: GCA_027563825.1. Lineage (NCBI taxonomy): Eukaryota > Viridiplantae > Streptophyta > Magnoliopsida > Malpighiales > Erythroxylaceae > Erythroxylum > Erythroxylum mucronatum. The sequence goes on from JAOSBP010000206.1 coordinate 34,622,664, forward strand.
CTTACTTGGAAAGGTATTAGTGGCGTTACTGCAGCCGTAGTATAGGCTGGAGTGCCGCGAACTCCATAAGTGACGTGAGCTTCCTCCTCCACTTGGCTAAAAATAATACCCAACAAACCAAGAGAATGTAGGCCAAACAAACAATAGCAAGTTAGTGTTTTGGACTGGCAGAAGCAAAGAGATGAAGAGAAAAGTGAGAAGTATGATAATAAATATAGGTGGAGCCGTGGAGAGAGAGAGAGAGATATAAGTATTACAGAATTGTGGTGGTGGAGGATGATAGGAGGCGGAGAGGAGAAGAGAGATACTGCCGCTAGGAAGAGGAAGAGGAAGGCGGCGAAGGCGGAAGCGAGGGAGAACAAGTGGTGGCTGCTGCGGCGGCGCATGAAGAATACGTGGTGTAGAATTAGCAGAGAGCTCCGGACTTTTTCTCTCTTTTTCTGCTTCATATTGCCGAGAAGAAACAAACAAGTTTAAAGAAAGAAGAGCATATGCATGGACCCCTTAGGACAATCTCTTTAGTCTGTTAATGGAGGCTGTGGAAGTGGAAGACGTTTGTTAAGTCTCTCTCGGTTAATTTGAAGTAGAAACGGAAGCGGGTAGTATTATTACTATCCACACCAATCGCGCCTTGGATGTTTGTTCCCGTGTAGGTTACTCCTCCTCTATTTTCTTTCTGATCTCTCCACGTTTCCTATCGTTTCGACGAGTATTGCCACTCGCAAGATCCTGCGTCGCATTCGACCGCTCACACTCTGACTAGCGAGGGTGATTGATTTGATTGGGTTTGTTGATGTGTCAATAACTTAAATCCAAGATGGAGAGGTGTTATAATTTGAAGTTGAGATAAATACGAGATAATAAAATTGAATCTTTTACTAAAACTTCGACTTGGACTTGGAGAGATGTTTCCAATTTAAATTTCACCTGTCCTGTCATCAATCTTCTTAATCCTTGCAATTCAAAATAGGATCCTAATATAAGAAGGCTTTCCTTTTCCTTTCATGCAAAAATCATGAAAACAAACAATTTCCTGTTCTCTATTCTTTTCTCGTCTTCCACAATTAAGGACTGAAATTAACGGAAAGATGCTTTCCGACTGCTATGGATGGCACGACCACTTCCTCGTACCACCATCACTTTAGTCCATGGAAATAATAAACTATTTTCCCACTTTCCCGGAAGTAAGTTTATATTCGTATTTCTCTAATCACTACGGCAAAAAGCTTTTTTATCCTCAACTGAACTTCGTGTGTTTGTGTGTGAGAGAAATCATATTATATTCAGCAGATATCTTTGTCTGTTTCCTGAATCTTGAAATGATAGTGTTCCTTGAGGCTTGCCTTCCAATACATGTTTGTATCCAGTCAATTACAGTCCTTTGCTTTTACAGTTGCAATTTTGTAAGAAACTTGTGCAGGAGGAGAAGGTGTTACAAGTAATAGCCTTTGATGATGTGAAAGAATTGGATCGGTCATAATTTTTTAAGCAATACAATGGCCTACTGACAAGGTATATGTGCTCTAGCTGGAAAGGAAACATGTAGAGTATTTGTTCTCTAAGGTAACCAGATGATTGATCCTAGCTAATTCATCTAGATCTTTCTTCTTTATTTGTAATTCATGTAGATTACTTACAAATGTGCTTAGGAGCTGTATGATCTCTTCTTCTTCCTCCGTTGCTATTTACTAGGAAAATGCATGTTAATACTTTATGTTTCTGGTTGGAAACACATCCAGAACATTTGTTTCAAAGGTAAGAGAAAGTGTGGACCTTGTTTAAAAGAACATTTCGCTGTGCTTTCTTTTTTGTCATGGTGAAGTATGATTCCAATTAACATTCCACTAAAATTTCCTTTGCTGTTGGTGCGAACGAATCATGATCTTGTGTATGTCATTCATTTACCTTGTTGGTAATATTGTTGAAATAGCTTTGTTCACACCTTTCGTCTGCCTAAAATTATTGTTGCATATATTCTTCTCAATGTTCTATTTTGTTATTTGTATCATCATTCTAACTACTGACAATGTAGCAGTAAACCTTCATGCTCTATTTTTTTCTCTCTAGATTTTGGAAATGAATCTTGAAGATGGTGCAAACATTGACTTTGCCTCTCAGAGGAAAGGTAAATGCGTTGTGCTCAAAACATCTACTCGTCAGGTGACCAATCTTACTCTGCGTGCTTCCTTATTATCTTTATTTTTTGGTTCAAAACAATTCTCTTTTTTAGATAGTATGTTGAAAGTTTTAAGTGAAAATATGAAATTATCATGTTGTGCATTTTTCTTATTTTAAATTCTAATTTTATGCTTATATCATGACTAAATTTGCCGGCATTTAAATGATGAATTGATAATTTAAATGTTTGATTAAATTAGATCATGATTTCATACTTAAACACATATTAGAAGTGTGTACGCACGAAAGTGAGATGAACTTTTTTATAATTAGCATCTATTTGTATGAATCGATCTTCATTCTTCCATTTCTTGAATCTTGATTTGTCCTATAAATTGATAATATTCACTTGCATCTATGTGACAATTTAAATTTGAGTTTGAGCTAGATGTACACTTTAATAGCTGATTTAATATTAATTATAAAACTGCTTTTCCAAAAAAAAATTCAGATTACAGAAAGTAACTCATTTTGTTGTTATTGGATAGTTTAGAATGGCAAAAACCACTTGAATTATGCTTGAATGGATGCTGGGAGATATTACAAGGACAATAGGTCATTGGTGAGGTTTGAAAATAAATTTCCTAATCTGAAATTTTGAGTATGCCTAATCTTGTTACATAATTAAATTTCCAGTATATTTTTATCATGTCTTATATGTTGAAGTAGTAAATAAATTTCCATCTTTTCAATACAAATTGTTTTGCTCCAAAGAATGTGTTACAAGTTGATTTTCTTAAGTCTTAATACTACACTTTCCTTATCTGCAATTTGTATTTCTCTTCTTTTCTGGGTTTGCTTGTGATTACTCACAGAAGGTTGATTCACAGTTATAGATCCAGAGTCTGGTAGCTCATACGAAGTTAGGCAGATCAATAAGTACCTTCCTTTTCTATTGGGATTCGATTTGGTTATCTTCAAAGGGAAATATAAATATAGATATGTAAATTTTGCTTAATGTGCTTTTAATTATTTGGACCCAAACTTGAAAACCTTAATGAAGGTTTTAGTTCTGGAAGAACATCATGGTTTAACGTGGTTGTAGTGCTTATTTTGTCCACTGTATGATCTGATCATATTTTAGTGAATGCTCATTTTTCAGATAGAAGAGATTAAGAAGCAAACCTCGATTCTTGAACTATATCTTGAACGAAGGGGGGTTGCTCTACCATACGGATCTTTGTCTTACAAAGTTGTTCTTTCCAACTTAAGATTCTAGTTCATGTTTAAACTTGTCAATCATTTTGGTGATTCTTAGCTTCCATATGCACTTTGGATCTTTATAGTTGTTCCTTTTAAGTGTTTCCTTATTGGCCTAACTTATTCTCAGTAATTTAGTCAACATATTTGGTTTCACTAGGATATCAGAACATTCATATGATCTTTTACAAGAGGTGATAGAGAGCAATTTAGATTTATGATCATTTGGCCTAGGAGTCTGACTATTAAGGATTTTGGTTAGGAAATTCTACAGAACATTGGGTATTGAAATTGAGAAAACTTGCCGATACTATTTAGACAATTTTAAACATGCCAAGAAATGGTTTTCTTTGGCTTAAAAATGTCATGGTACACAATTCAACCTAGGTTTCAAATCATTTTATCATTTCAAGATTTTTTATTTCTTATGTCTAATTTAGTCAGATGTCCCCATGTTTAAGTCTAAATGTATGTGACAACTAGTTAATGAAAGTATAATTAGTTTGAAATGCCTATTATACTATTTCATCAATGGAGTTAGGAATATTGGCTTTGGATCTTTTTGCACTGGATTTTTTTTCTTCTGAATTTACTATTCTAGTCTTAGAAGCTTGCAATATCATTCATGCATGTTTTCTATGAGAAGTCCTTATACACTTGTATTAAGTGTAATGAACATGTATTTTCAAGAGTTCTTCCATATGAAATAATGTGTAAGTTTCCACCATAATATTGAATAAAATCTTATCCTCATTATAACTGGATATTTGCTAATAAATTGCAACTATCTGTCAAGAAGATGGAATGCATGCAGTACAAGATTCGAAAGGAATTTGAGAAAGGTTATGAGCCAATGTGAAGAAGCCTGACACCAACTTCAAATTTTACAAATGAAGAAGAGTTGTTGAAGCTTATGTAATTGTTGAGGATTGTAGAATTCGCTTTTGTATTTCGTAATAATAAAAGTACATGTAATTTGCTTTTGTATTTTGAATATGTTAAATGTTGAATTTTTTAAGTCCTTATGGACTATATATTGTATAAATTGAATTTTTTGGTCGTTTACCTTTGATAATATATACGGCATTAAGACGTACATTAATATCTGTATATTACTTTAATGTATATATGGATGTTGCCTACATAATAATAAGAGTTTAATTTTATGTTAAATATTATTGGTAAAAAAAGAATAAATTTTTGTTTCTATTGTTACAAATTGTTGCCTAAAAAAATTCACTTTGTTGCCTTATGTGTTTAACATTGTTACCTAAAAAGACTTAAAATGTTGCAATATTTAATTAACTATAGTTTGAAACTAATATGCTGCCTTAATCAAAACTTAAAGCAACATCTTTTATTTTGTTGCCTAATAAAAAAATTTGTTGCCTTATACTTATTGCAGCACCACTTCTTATAATGATATGAATTATGTTGCCTTATTAAAAAGACAACAATAATTGAACTTATAGCTACTCTTTTATTTGTTGCCTAAAGCAGTTTTTACCGTAGTGAATATCATGGCCGTTACTATTTATATTAATTTAAGACTCAACTTGATGGAAATGTTTTATGTATAATTTGTATTTTTTAAAGTTTTCTTACAACAATCAAGTTTAAGTTGGTTAAAATTTAATTTAACATTCTTTTTTGATGGTCCAATAACAACTCTTTTAGTTTTAGAATATTATTAGTTCACTTGCATTCATGTGTTTTCTTCACACTTAGTTACATAAGTGCATTCACAATTCAATCAAAAGTAATGCATAAGAGAGGTAAAACGAAGAAAACTTTTGATTGCTAGTTACGAATTGAATGTAAAGGACAATCGAGACACCTTCCTCCTCAAAACACCTTACAAAAATTACTCAATAAACTCTTTGTTCAAAACTTTTTGCAATTAAACTATCTTACAAAAGTTTTCAAGTTCTTTCTACATGGATTATTTGAGATATCTATCACATCTCTCATAAAATAAACAATTTGAGATATCTCTATAAAGACTTACTCAGGGATTTAGTATTGAAAACCATTCACTTGACCTGCTCAATTGGCAAGAAATTAAAGACTTCTTTTATACAGCTAGTGACAAATTATACCTTTATGTCTATATTTTCATTAAGATTACAACGAACAAAGTGTTGGAAGATTTCTTACTTTGTTGCCATATCATCAAATCACTTTCTCATAACTTAGGAAGTGTTCTTACTTCCTAAACTCTTTACTCCATATTATCGGTCTAAAGTGTATATTGAACCCTATCATTTTCTTTAAAATATAAGTTGAACTCTAACTTTTTGGAGTGTTCAAATTTAACGTAATATTTTCAAAATATTACAATAAGGATGAAAATTTTAATGAAATTAAGTTTATGTCAGTCAAGTGTCACATTATTATTGACTTGACACATGTTTATCTTTTTCTAATCAATAAATGGGTCTTACTGAGACACAAATATCTTATTTTATTAATTTTAATAAAACTTAATTAATTTGAATTAATTATAATAAAACCTAATTAAAGGTAACTTAATTAAATTCTCAAATTCCTAATATGCATTAAACTCAACCATAATTCCCAAATTTTCACCCCAATTTCCTCATTAATGTTTTCACCAAATACTCAATTTCTAATTTTGTTTTATTTTCTTCCATTAGTACTATTCAAATAATCTTCTATCATAGCTTCATATTCCGCACAATTACAATCATGTCATAACCCAAACCCCTCACTCTCTCATCATCCTTAAAAATCTCCCTCTTTACTACTTCATACCCTAAAACCCTACTTGTCTTCACTCTCATCGATGTCACCGCTCTATTTTTTGGATAGCTACACTTTAAACTCATAATTGCCTCGTTGATTGTAATGCAGGTGATAGGAAAAGCCACTAAGAAGTGGGATAGAGAAAATGCTTTGCTTGAAGAGAAAAAGAGGAGATGGTGTAGTGATGGCGAATTTAGAGTTTGGTGAACCATTCGACGGAGTATCGAAAAGAATTAAAGTTGTAATGGAGAAATGCAAGAAGGAGAAAAACAATTCACTTTTAAAGGATTTCAAGTTACTAATTGCATAAGTAAAGGTTATAGAGGAGATGAATGGTGAAGCAATTAAGCTTTATGAGGAGTTGGTAAGAGAGGAACCTAGGGATTTTAGGCCTTATTTGTATTAAGGAATTATATTCACTGTTGAAGAAGAAAGACGAAGCTGAGAAAAAGTTTGATAAGTTGAAGCTTGTTCTTAAAATTCATCCTTACAGAGAATATTTTCTTGATCACGTTTGTAACACAAGTAAGAAAGCTAGCTGGAAGATGAAGGTCAAAAATATAATAGGTTGTAATAATCTTAAGACAACAACAAAACAAATAGGATGAGGAAAAAAGACAGGGTACTCCAGAAATGGCGAAACTAAAAAAAGCCATCATCTCCTTGTTTTATTCTTCACCAAAGACCATTCAACTTGTTTGTTAATTATATTTGTAACTCATTGTCTATTTAAAAGATGATCTTAAAAGCTAATAAAATATGATACCTACGTCCCATACTGTTATGTAATAATGGGACCCACATATTAATTAGAAGCGATAAATATATAATATGTCAAACGTGATACTTCATTGATAGAGATTTATCTCTATTAAAATTTTCTTTTATTTAAGGTTCATTTATAACAATTTGAAAATATTATGGTTTAAATTGAACACTCTAAAACGTTGAAGTTCAACTTGTTTTTTAATGTAAATGTTAGGGATTAAAATATATTTTTTGATCTATTCTTAATTTCTTATTATATGTCATCATATCATTATCTCTTTAATCAACAAGAACTTTGATGAGTTTTCAATTAGTCATCTTAAGTCATTTTATCACATGATTCATTTAATCACACTCATGGTGCAAACATGTTACTTAATGAATAAGTTAAACAACAATACAAACCACTTGTATAACAAATCTTAGATACTTTTATATCTTTAAACTTCATTGTCAAAGTCAAGTGTATTTGTGTACTCTCAAATTTAGTATGAATTAGTTGTGTTGACTATCTTTATTCTCATATTGTTGAATATTTATGATAATAAGCATTGACACATACTAACTTTGTTTACTTATCTTTAATTCCCAAGACAGATAACCCTAATTCCTTTAATGAGTTCAGGCCTATTGCTTGTTTTAACTTTCTTTATAAGGTAATCTGTAAAATCATAGCAAACAAGATCAAGACAGTTTTGAAGACGTTGGTTAGTAATAACCAAAATACGTTCATGCAGGGAAGGATATGGGAAAATATCTCCATTGTTCAAGAACTTCTGAAAGGGTATTAAGGGAGGAGTTCTCCACTAAACTTTGCACTCAAAATTGACTTCAAGAAGGCCTTTGATTGTATGGAGTTGATTCTTATGGTGTTAGAGGTGATGGGATTCCCATCTACATTCATTAAATGGGTAGAGGCATATATAACCACCACTTCCTATTCAATACTAACGGTATCAATGAGATTATTCAAAGGAGCAAAAGAGCTTAGATAAGGTGACCCTACATTTCCATATTTGTTCATCCTTTGTATGAAGGCCTTAACTTTATTGTTGCACTGCAATGTGGAGAAGGAAAAGGGATGCAAATTTTATAGCAAATGCAAGAAGGTAGCTCTAATCAATCTTTGCTTTGATGATGATTTGTTACTCTTTTTTAAGGCTTATCCAAATTCAATTAAGATCCTAATATTCTCTCGAAAGCAATTTGGAGGAATGTTAGGACTAGTAATCAATCTGGCAAAGAGTCATTTTGTACTAGCTAATAGTGTAGATGGATTGCAAGCTGAGATGGCTGCAATCTCTTATATGAAAAGGAAATAATATCCACTGTACTATTTAGGCTTACCTATCACTACAGGAAGGATTCATTTATATGAATGTTATACTTTAGTGGAAAGAATGCATTTTAGATTAAGCTTTTAGACTAATAGATTTTTATCTTTTGGGGAAAGACTTCATCTAATTAAATTTGTGCTAAATTCCTTGCAAGTTTATTGGTGTGCTAGTATTTTCCTGGCTAAAGGTTAATGAAAGTGAGATGGGATGAGGTTTGTAAGTCTAAAAAAGATGAGGGCTTAGGGATAATCCTTATTGCCACTACCAACAAGGTGTTGATTCTAAAAAAGATTTGGTACAATCTGTGCAATAAGGATAAATTGTGGATCAAGTTAATTCACTCTTATGTTATTAGAGGGAGATCATTGTGGTCCATTTCTCCTAAAGACTCACAATTTTGGTTTATTAACAATCTGATGAGGCTCAAGGAAAATATGGAGTTAGGAGTAAAATTTAGAGTGGGTAATAGAAAGAAAGAAGACTTTTGGTATGATAATTGGATAGGACATGGTTTATGAATTAGAATTCCTATAACAGTACAATGCTGCAGCAATGTCCTACCTAAAACTAAAGTTTGTGCAATCATTTCTGGTAACAGGTGGAAGGAATTTCCGGTGATGCACCTTGTCACCAATTATTCTCCTAATTGCATGACTTAGGATATTTACTTTTGGTTCTAACAAAGCCTTTAGGGAGTGGATAGCACAAGGACAATCCAACACAGTGAGTTGATACCCTATAGCCTGGCATAAGATCTTAAGACTAACACCTCTTGTTTACTATAATTGGCTATATTGAACAAAATGGCCACGATTAATAGACTTCAATTTCTAAATCTGGACAACAAATGTGTCCTATGCAGGGATGACTGTGAAATCAAAGGTCGCCTATTTTTCCAATGCCCTTTTATAAAGAGCCTATGGAAAAGAATTAAAGAGAAATGTCACTTGAGATAGGAAGGGAACTTGCTTGTTGACATATTAAAGAAACTAAGGGGGCGGTTGGTTTTTATGAGGAAATAGTAATAGGAATGAGAATGAATACAGTGAGGAATGAGAATGGATATTATTATTATAATTATGATGGTTGGTTAAGAGGAAGAAATGATTACCATTACCATTGATAGTGGTTGGTTTGTAAAAAATAATGTAATTAATTAATTACAATATATGTAATTAATTAATTAGAGTATTTTAATTAATCAATGAATTATATTTCAATTAATTATATTGTAACTAATTATTTATTTATTTTTAATTAATTATAATGTAATTAATTATAATATTTTAATGAATTATATTGTAATTAATTAATTAATTATATTTTAATTAATTAATAACAATGTTTTAATTAATTATATTTTAATTAATTAGTAACGATATTTTTAATTAATGAATAATTATATTTTAATTAATAATAATATTTTAATGAATTATAATGTAATTAATTAATTAATTATATTTTAATTAATTAGTAAAATGAGTCTCTACTAAGGAATGAGTTTCATATTCCTCTACTAAATGGGGGGTATGGAGGATTTCCCTGAAGTGCGATATCAAGCCATTACCCCTATAATTATAATCAACAACCAACCACTCACTTTTCATTCTATACCTATTAACTCCGATCCTTTCCAAACCCATCAACCAAGCACCCCCAAGAACTCTGAAGACATTTCTTTGAAGACTAAACCAAAAGGAGATATGTCTGTTTACATTATCTCCCTTGCTTCTAGCATTGAGAAGATATGGAAGAAGAGGAATTTGAGACTTTTCAAAGGCAGAGTTCGTTAAAATCAAGAAGTGATGAGCTCCCTGATCATGAAGATAGGAGAATTGGGTTTTCTCTAAAATGAACTTCCTAATTGTAGTGAGAATATTGGTAGAGCAAAGAATATGGTATAAAACTATCAGATACACAACCCTAAACATGCAGTTCTAAATCACAAGAGGAAAATATGGATTAAGCAGTTAACTGGAAGATTAAAAAGTAGCTGCTATGTTGAAGATGTTCCATTGGAAGACTTGGAAACATCGTCTGCATCAGTTGAAAGATGGAGGATCTACATAAGCGTCAATGGAGAAAAAAATAAAGAAAGTTATGGAAGAGTGCCTTTTCACGATAACTAGATGAGTTCCCATTTTAAATAGCCCGTGTTATGACACGTGGCCACTGTTGAGACATTGTGTGAGTAGCTCATTCATGGTCTAGTAAGGATGCCTGAGTAATTTGGTTCTCTTTATAAAGCAAGTACACATTTCCAATTATCCATTAATATATTTTATATTTTCAAAAAAAGATTTTTGCTGATAGTGTAATTATTTTTTTACTTACAAGACTTTAACTTTATTTTCTCGTTAACATGTTATCTTTATGTAAATCCACGTATCAACAATTGACCAATGTTCTTTAACACTTGCACAATTTTGTTTAATAAACTTAGGGGTCTAAGAGTATCTATGTAAGTTGCTAAGTAAGTTGTTTCTTAATCACCAAAGGATTTGCCTACACCACATATAGCTGGCAAACGAAACATGATTAACCAAAATTTAATTATTGAACATCAAATGTCTCATACCCTATCATGAATATCCAACATGATATTCTTTTCGTTGTTTAGAATTTAACTTATGATACATTATCTTTTCAAAGTGTTTACTCATTCACGTGGTGACACTTAATGGAAGTGATGTCAATGTTGTCTTATTATTACATTAGTGACTAGGTAAACTTGCTAGGACAAGTCAACTTGGCATGTAATTTAAGGTCCTAAAGGAGCAGTGAAGGCAATAGAAAAACTAATACGGAGGTTCTTACGGCAAAGCATAACTACGAGGGAAGGTTAATGAAAGTGAGATGGGATGAGGTTTGTAAGTCCAAAAAAGATGAAGGCTTAGGAATAATCCCTATTGCCACTACGAACAAGGTGTTGATGCTAAAAAGATTTGGCAAATTATGTTAAATAAGGATAAATTATGGATCAAGTGGATTCATTCTTATATTCTTAAAAGGTGATTACTGTGGTCCATTTCTTCTAAAGACTCACAATCTTAGTTTATTAACAATTTGATGAAGCTCAAGGAAGTTATGGAGCTAGGAGTGAATAGTAGAGTAGGTAATGGAAAGAAGCAAACTTTTGGTATGATAATTGGATGGGTCATGGTCCGTGAATTAGAATTCTTATAGTAGTACAATGCTAGAGCAATCTCCCATCTTCTTAGACTTTGGTTTAAAAATAGTAACAAAACACAAGATATAAGCATTATACGTGGACTTGTCAAATATTATTGACATCGTAACTCAATTCAACTATTAAATTCGATATGAACCTATTAAATTCAAATTAAATTAATATAATTATAATATTAAATTATGCTTCATTAGTTCAGTTTAAATTTAAGAATGATATTGAATCATTATGTAAGTAATATTTGATTAATTTATATGTGATATTTATGTTGTGTATGTTTCGTCATTATTTTTAACTAATATCAAAGAAAAGAGGTTTTTTTTAAAAAATAAAAACTATAAAGAAAATTTTAAAAGTTTCTTAAATTATAAAAATTCATATCTTTAATTTATAAAAAAGCTAATACTGATATGCTAGACTATTGCAAAAGTAAGATAATAACTATTGGCTTCACCGAAAACTCTCGAATAGAAAGAATTAAGGTTGATGACTGTTGGGTTTCAGTTCAGGTGATAAAATATCAAGTGGCACTATATTTAAAGACCGTTTCTTATTTATAGAATGTTGGACGACCAAACTTTGCACACGAAGACATGCACACACACTTTAGCTTCCATTAATTTACATTATTTCAAAGGCATTGATTTTCGGTGTGGGTGGTGCTTTAGTATGCGTAAACGGGTCATTTACGTTGTGTTTGGTTAGCGTCTCTGGTAGTCAGAAGCGGAACAGGACAGGACGGGACGGAACAGGACAGGACGGAACAGAAACTGGAGTCAGAAAGCTGTTTGGTTGATGGTGGACAGAACAGAGAATCTTGACTCCGTCTCCAGGATAGATGTGTTTGGTTGTAGGGGACAGAGACAGAAAATAGTGCAAATGACGAATATGCCCCTAG
>JAOSBP010000206.1:34649199-34666281 GCA_027563825.1 Erythroxylum mucronatum
TTCATCTTAACCAACCATCATAATTATAATGATTATATCCATTCCCATTCCTCACTATATTCATTCCTATTCCCATTCCCATTACCCTTTATGATCCAAGCGCCCCCTAAATTTATTTTAATTTTAAATTCAAATATATAATCTATTATAAAAATCTGAAATTTAAATAATTTCATATTTTCAAAATGTTTCTAATTATATTAATCATAAACAAAGCATTTAATTATTTATCCAATAAAATAAATCCAAATTTTTTGTTTTCAATTAAGGATAGCAAATTTAAAAATGTCAATTAAATAATTAACCTTTTACAACCTTAACAATTCAGTTCAAAATATTAATTTTGTTAAGATTTTACTAATTTGATTAACATAATCTTTTTCGTTCATAACATGCAGTCATCCACAAAAAAAAAATTATCAACTAAGTATCTATGCGGACTAAAACACCCAGCTCACAACCTCTTTCGGACATTGAGTTAGGTTTTTTATGTTGAAGATCAATTGGGTTATTCAATTTCATTAACATTTGTGGTTAAATAATATACAGTAGATCATTCTAGACTGTAGGATAAATATGGAAAAGATATTACAAGAGATAACGATGGACAATGCTAAGATTTAGGAGAGATTATCTCCAATAATAGGCACCACAAGTTTAATCATTTGTCTAATGAGGAACTACAATGCAAACAATCTTGTTTCTGTTAATATTTGTTCCCTTCATACAAACTTCTTCCTCAATACCAAAACCTGAACAGGAATGTCAATTGAAGCTAGGTCAAAGTTTAATCATCCATTGTTGCTATAGGCAAAAGCAAGACCTGAACAAGAATGTCAGTATTTTGTGAAACTAGTTCATACAGCTTCACAAATTTGGCTTCTGCTTGCACATATTTTCTTCCAACTTTTCTCATCTTTGATTTTCTTTTCTATAACTCTTCTAATCATTTGCCAAAGTTTTCCCCTGGTGACGTTCCTGAAAAATCTTTCAACTTTTTCGGTTCCTTATTTGGATTAGTTTAATTTAACAGTAGTAATTAATTAAATCAATAAAGATGGCCACCAGCATCAATCATGACTAAATTATTAAACAATTTATTTAAAATTGAAGATCTACAATTATGTTTTGAAATTTGAATAATTATTGAATTGACTATAGCGAAATTATTTGACATTACAATGAATCCACCATAAATAAAATTATAAAACTAAATTACTAAGCTAAAGACAAGTCAATTTACAAAAGCATGTGAAATTTAACAATAGGTATTGGTATTACAAATTCTATCTAGTCTTCGTTCCTGTGGATAGTACATGCTGATCAAATTTTACTATCATAAGGGCCTAGATCCACTTGACAATGTCGTAAGCTAAGTTGTATTTATTAACTTCCTTATTCATGTAGATTCGCTTGTTTCTTTATTTCCATACAGAATAAATAGTAGTTGTAAAGGCAGTTTGTACATAAGGGCATCTTGTAACCTTAGTTGGGCAATACGAATGATCCAATGTAAAGATGATGTCTAATCATAATTTAGGAAGGCATCAGACAATAAATGTAAAACTCTACTCTAAACCGCTTTCTTTCGAGTAATTGCATTGAAAGAATAAATACTCTCTATCTTCTTCCAACTCTTTACAAAGCACACAAATTGGGTAATAAGTTTCAAATCATTTGGTTTTAGTACGGATCCTGTTTTTTCTAACCAGCGAAGTAAAAATAAAGACTTTTTGATTGAGGGATCGTTTCTAAAAAAGATTGAACTAAAGAATATTCCCTACGCCATTCTGCAAAGCCTAATAACAAGACTTGTTAGTAAAATTACCTAAGGCTGTTAGGACCCAGATTACTGAATCCTACCTATATGTATCATTAAATTGAGGGAGAAAATCCACTATTAAGTAGAACTCTTTGAAGTTTCCTAACCATTGCGCTTAGTTCATCAAAGAAGAAGCTTTGGAGTTCAGAGGAATCCTGTTCATAAATTTGGATAATTCAGTCCTTTGTATTAGAAGACTATGATTTGTCCAATTATTAAACCATACCCAAATATTGTCTCTATTGCTTAACACATGCTTGATTAAACGAAAAATTACCGGTGTAAAGTTCAACATTTGTAAGAACTACGAGTACTCCCTCGAGATAGACTATTGTCATAAGCTTTCATTACTAAGATAAGTTTTATATTACAATTTCACCCAAATAACATGTTTATCATGGAATAGCTTTCAAATCTTTTTGCATATAAGCACTTTTTGCATAAAAGATATAGGGATAATTATTAGGCATCTTAGCTTTTTAGGAATGTTGACTTCATTCCATTTTACTTTAGCTTTTATAGAGTCCAATCCGAATTACTATACACATTAAAAGTTTATTAATGCATATTAAATTTTACTGTTATAAAAATAATAATAACTAATATTTAACACAGGTTACTGACGTAGTGATCAACATGAGATTCCTTTAAACAATCTTGGGAAAGACGAAAGATGAATGTCATTCCATCCATTGTTCTTCCTGTTAGGAGCAAGCAAAGGAAGTGGATACCAAAAAGTGGGCTTTGTTACCATCAACCAAAAAGTCTGGACATTTTCAAGTACTCAACTGACCTGACCTTCATTGTACATGAAGCCCATGTCCCTTTCTATGTTCCATGTTCTATAATCTATGTCTCTGTCTTTCTCTTTAAATGCTCCTCTCTAAGGTACGCACTTTGGTCTGTGACACTCGCTTCTTAAGATATAACGCTGCCTCTTCCGTTCCGTGACGGTCGTGGTGATATGCCTCGTCAACTATCCTTCTCTCCTGCCCCTTTAGTCCCATAGATATTATAGCATCGGAAACTTTCGGAGTCAACAACAACGACAACAACATAGTCTTTCAGGCATGCTCTCCTTCTGTTCTTATACATATTTTTGGTTCTCCATTTTGGTTCTTCTCTCATCAAATGACTTCGCTCTTTTCTTAACTAAGTTATTTTAGGCTTTTCTTCGTTTTGGGATCTTACTTTTGTGTTGTTTTCGTGCATAATTCAGTTCTGTTGTATCTTGTGATACTTCCCTTTTTCCATGCTCTGTTTTCGACTCTGTTTCGGGTTTAACCCCAATTCCTAACTCTTCTTTACCTTTTAGTTTCTTTTTTTATGCTCGTTAAACATCCAAAAAGATTTTGCAGCTTATGGATTCGAATGATCTGTTTTCTTGGAAATCAAGATAGCGGTTACCCAGATACTTTGTTTTCACTTCCATTGATAACTTCCATTTTATTTTATTCATGAATTCCTTATTTTTCTTAGTTCTCTTCGCGGTTAGCTGTGTCTGTTTATTATCCTTTTACCTCTTCTTCAATCTGTTGATCTTCTAGTGTCTCCTGAGGTTTATAATTCGTGGTTGTTGGTCTGATAGGAGAATCACCAAAAATGACTACTAGGCAATTCGGTGGTCGTTGTAAGCTTTCTAGAGGATTGGCAAGTACAAGCTCTGAACAGCATAGAATAAAGAAAGCATCGAGGCCCACTTCTTTCTCGTGCCAAGGTGGCATTGCCAAGGGACTTAACTGTGGAAATGTTGCCTTGCACTGTAGCTTGTCTGCTGAGCAACGAAGTCTGTTGTTCCGGTCGGTAACTCATCGTAGAAAGCCCCATTTTGGGGTTGTTTATAATCAATCCAACTCTGGCTGTGGCTTTGAATCCACGACATTGCAGGAGAGATTTGTTTTAGAAGAAGAACATACTCTTAATGGTGAAATACATAAGGAACTGTAAGGCTAACTATCCATCTTTCCTGTAGCTTTTTCTTTATTGTTTCAGGAATTGGTGGTCCAGGTTTCTGCGTGATGTAAATAGTGTTGCAGTTTTTAAGCCCATCGGACTTATTCTCAGTTTTACCATGTTTTTGGCAGTGCTTATTTATGAGTATTTGATTTGTATACTTTGTTCACAGGGAGTCATCTAGAGTTCCAAACATTCAACCAAATTCTTCTGATGCAAAGCATGAGCTTGTAATGCTTACTTTGCCTGCAATTGCAGGACAGGCCATTGATCCTGTAGCTCAGCTCATGGAGACAGCATTTATTGGTAGATTAGGTATTGCCTATTCTTTTAGGTTTCTTTTATGTATCCTAATTTTAAGTTTTAGATACTTACTTGATTCTATTTGTATCTGGATTTTCTTTTATCATCTCTCTGCTGTAGGTCCTGTAGAATTGGGTTCAGCTGGTGTTTCCAGTATGATCTTTAACAACATATCAAAGCTATTTAATATTCCCCTCCTCAGTGTTTCGACTTCATTTGTTGCTGAAGATATATCAAAAAATGTTATAAATGATCCTAGACCAGGTGAGCTTTGGTTTGAAATTGATTTTTTCTTTCTGTTTCCTTTCATTTCTACCTAATTGAATTGGCTGTTTATTTGATGGTACAAGACATTACTGACTACCATCTTTTCATTCTAAATTTCTGTTTGGGTATACAGAGGGTGGTCATGCAGACAGCATAGATGGTAAAACTACTGAAGCTCTGACTGAAAGAAAGCAACTATCCTCAGTGTCTACATCTTTGTTATTAGCCATTGGCATTGGCATCTTTGAGGCTGTAGCGCTGTCTTTGGGATGTGGACCATTTTTGAATTTGATGGGCATAACATTGGTAAACTTTCACATATGAAGAGCTATCATCAGCCTTTGATGTCCCCTCCCTCTCTCTCCACTAGAGATGAAAGAAACTAATATAAGATCTATTTTTACTTGTGATTTTCTGACACAAATTTTGTGGGTGATATGATTCTTGAATAGGATTCACCAATGCGTATACCTGCAGAAAAGTTTCTTGCACTAAGAGCCCTTGGTGCTCCTGCAGTTGTTTTGTCGTTGGCTCTTCAAGGAATTTTTCGTGGGTTCAAGGATACTAAAACCCCTGTTTTTTGTTTAGGCAAGTCTTTCGCCAATTCCTTCTTTCTGATGCTGAAATGGTCATTGCTAATGATATTTTAGTTTCTTTTATTTATTTATTTTTTACATTCTTGCAATCCTTTAATGCTGTCTCTTTTCCCAACATAAAGATACATTTGATTGAGTTACTGTGATAGGAAAAAGTGATTGCTAATGTAGGAAGGCTTTTATTTTCTTACCTTGCTTTCTGTTTGATAATG
Source organism: Erythroxylum mucronatum (assembly GCA_027563825.1). NCBI lineage: Eukaryota > Viridiplantae > Streptophyta > Magnoliopsida > Malpighiales > Erythroxylaceae > Erythroxylum > Erythroxylum mucronatum. The sequence goes on from JAOSBP010000206.1 coordinate 34,654,353, forward strand.
CTAAAAAGCTGTATATTTTCTTGTTCAATGTGGTGATTTCTCAGACCATATATTATGCTATATTCTGTAATACCAGTGAAGCTTGATTTAAAACTTGTGCCTCACTTCTTGGGTAAGTTGTTGGGTCTTTTACACTTCAAAGCAAATCTCAGTAGTACTTCATGATCTTCAATATCAACCAAAGTAAGGATGGTATAGCTCCACTGGATTAAGGAATATAAGTTCAATCTCTATGTTGTTGTGCTTTTTTCATCACCAAAGGACAGGGTAAGTTGCCTAAGGAAAGACAAGTTGAGCATTTCCCTTGTTTTCTTTGTGTCAAAATTGTAAGATCCCTTCTATACTTGGAGAAACTGGTTCTGGGGATTCAAGACTCAAGCTAATGTAGTATCTGGCACTATTGTTTGAAACTTGAGGCTTTACTCTTGTGTAACATCCCATATGATATATCTGGAACTATTGTTTGAAACTTAAGGCTTTGCTCTTTTGTAACATCCGGTGTGATTTATCTGGGAAACATCCCATATGAAGTTATGTCTTAGTATTTGAACTCTCTCCTTTCATGTTCTTTTGGTTTTCCCCTCTTCTCCTATCTGTTTTTATCTTTCTGCGTCTCATTTTCAGAACTATTAATAAAGGATAATGACTTATTCTTTTTTTTTTTCAATAGATTAATGTTTTACTCATAGTTTTTACTTTTTACTCCATATGCAGGTTTTGGTAATTTTTCCACCGTAGTTTTGTTTCCTCTGCTTATGTATTATTTTAGGTTGGGTGTAACTGGAGCAGCGATCTCTACGGTTGTGTCTCAGTATGTTTCCACCCTCAGATTACTCTATACCTTTTTAGTATATCCATAAATACTACTTGTGCTAATAGTTTGATGTTTCAGGTACATTGTCACCTTTCTAATGGTATGGCATCTTAATAAGAGGGTTATCTTATTACCTCCTAAGATTGGAGGACTGCAGTTTGGTGTCTACATGAAGTCTGGTGAGGTTTTTTCCTACTGAAGCAAGAAGTTAATGCTGTTCTGCCCTTATAATCATTGTCGTTATTGCAAATCGGCAGTACTTCGTTGAGAAATGTTGGCATTTTCTTTCTTTATAGGGGGTTTTCTTATTGGAAGGACACTTGCTGTTTTAACAACCATGACATTGGCAACCTCAATGGCTGCTAGGCAAGGTACAACTGCAATGGCTGCACACCAGATATGCTTGCAAGTGTGGCTGGCTGTGTCTCTACTTACTGATGCATTTGCTGCATCTGCTCAGGTGCATAATTTTCTCCCTTGTTATCTAATCTGTCATGACTTTCCATCCTGGTCCCTTTAATAACAGGGCAAAGCATTCTACTCAGTTGTAATTCAAGTCATTCAATTCGAATATCATTTTTTGAAACCAGAAATAAACTCAAGAATAAAATTCAAAATGTCAGATCAATGTAAAAAGCTGTTATGGAATGACATTTTTGGTCATTCTTAAACTTGGATTAAAAGTTGCTTTAAATTAATATCTAAACTGTGGTATACTGTTGCATTGGTTCATCATTAAAGGCTGACTCTGTAAAAATTTACCTTTTCTGAATTCAATAAAGACTTCAACCCGAGTAATTCTTGTCTCTTTCTCTTACTGTGTACTTAGAATTTGCTTGTACATGAATTGTGATACTATCGTTGTTACCAACCTTCTAAGTACTTTGCAGGCTCTTATTGCCAGTTCTTCTTCAAAAGGTGATTACAAGTCTGTCAGAGAAGTTACAAACTTTGTGCTAAAGGTAGGCACTCTTTCTCTCATGTTTATTATGATAGTGTTTTTCTTTTGATTATGCTAAGAGCTTGATGTGTTTGTCTAGATTGGACTACTTACTGGCTTGTCCTTGGCTGTAATTCTGAGTGCTTCATTTGGTACCATAGCCACTGTGTTTACCAAGGATGCCGAAGTGTTAAGAATAGTGAGAACTGGGATATTGGTATGTGTTTTAGCCTATGTTGAATTACTCTTGATTTTACATGGCTCTGTTTCCTCACAGTTGCTTCCCTTCTTTTCAAATTTAATTATAACTGTGCCAGTTTGTTGCTGCTAGTCAACCTATCAACTCGCTAGCTTTTATTTTTGATGGTCTGCATTATGGTGTTTCTGACTTCCCATATGCAGCCAGCTCTATGGTAAGCTTTGAATCCTTGAACTTGGATTTCTTTCTTAATTTTCAGTCAGTGTATGACTGATAAATGGTCTACAGATGCTGGTTGGAGCAGTATCTTCAGCCTTTTTGCTTTATGCTCCATCACGTATTGGCCTTCCTGGGGTTTGGTCTGGCTTGACTCTCTTTATGGGTTTGCGTATGGCAGCTGGATATTTCAGGTAAACTGAAAGTTCCATGTTTGCAGATTAATTCTTCCATAATCAAGTACGGATTTGAAAAAGAAAATTCTGTGAATATTTTACTTTGAAGCCCATCCTTAGCTAGGTGGCTGGGTGAGGCTCATTTCTGGTTGACAATTTAATGACCTTAATGTTAAGATGGCGAGTACTTGACAGTACAACTTAATTGAAGTTGTGTAAGTTGTCCTCAAATAAAATTTTACAGTGCAGGGATTTGAAAAATGTAAAACCAATGCATCTGGATCCGTGATGATTGCACCTCTTATACTTTTATGTTAATTCTCTCATCCTTACTAGCATGAAATAATTTTGCAGGTTACTCTCAAAATCGGGTCCATGGTGGTTCATGCACAAGGACACAGCAAGTGTTCTGGTTAGTTGATGCTTCCTGAGCCGGTTATTAATTCGTTGAAAGAAAAAGGAAATAAAGAAGCAAAATTATATTCATTTACTTCTTGATGTCGTGAATATCTATATAGTTTGTTTAATTAAGCATTTTTGTTTTGGAAAAGTTCTGTTGATTCCTTCAGATTGTTTTGTAAGGAGTTCCAGAACTACTGTACTTTTAACGCATTTTGCAATATACTAATTTTCTTAACAAAATCTGTCTACTAGAGAATTGTTAGAAGAAAGTTGAAGCGGAAAAGGTTTAGCAAGGTGGTAAATGTGCGGAAACTAAACAATGTTATGGAGAGTATGTGAACTTTTAAGGGAAGAACATGATTGCTACTTCATGTTAACTGTTCCATGTGCAATATATGATGATATGGATCGATATCTAAATATGCCTCCATTTTATATTGTTTGATGCTGGTTTCATTTGCAATAAAGCAAGAGCTTGGTGTATTAACTCAAGCAACGTATATAATTTTTCTGTTCGCTTGCTAGCTAAGACGAGAAGAATCTCTTCTTGATTGGAGCATCGTTGGGGCGTTTTGCACGGAAATTTTGACTTGCAATTTATTGTTCTTTGTGGACTTCCACAATTGTTCTTGTTGTCTAAACTTTCCATCATCAATCAGTAAAGGCAAGTTACATGACAAGCCTGTAATCTAACTGTTTATTTATCAGTTATTGTCCAAGTCTCATTTTGTCACATCTTCAATATGGCGTTGCCCCGTGAAACCCTTGCTTTCTTTCTTCGCTAAAATTTCGGATTTGCCCTTGAGCACCCTGAAGTTGTTAGTCCTTTTCAACTCTATTTACGCTTGATAATAAAATAGTCAAGTGTAAAAAAGAGACTTGTTATTGGATAGGTGTTTGCCCTTTATTTATAATAGCAGAGGGATGCAAGTTAATCTTAAGATTCCAAAATAGGATACTTTCTATTCTATGCAGGATTCGTAACATTATTATAATAAATCTTTAACAAGTAAAGAAACTCTTGATGAGAATAAAAAACAATCAACTCAGTGGTAATATGTTTGGGATGATCATCGTGGTATGCATTAGCTCTTAGTATAGAGCGTAAATGGGTGATGATTTGACTAAGACGAAGCATAATCCAATGGACCATATGGCTGAAACAGTTCAGCTAAGAGTCCCTTCTTCCTCCTTGGGTTCCAACCCATGTCACTGCACAATTGGTCATTGTACCATATATGAAGAGCACCAATGCATGATCTCCTGTACTGGTCACCTGAGTATTGCTTCATGTATCTGTCCCATTTCCTCGCATCTTTTTCCATCTCTCTGATGCTAGGTAGTTTAAACGTCCCATCCAGGAGTTCAGATAGCCATCTGCATCTTATTTCTGAGGTGTACAAGTTGGCTATACTTTCTGAGAATCCAATTACTGCCAGTTGTGGAATCCTGGGATGAATACATTCCCTGATGAATAAAGAAGCATGTTTAGTTAGTTTGTGTATGCAAGATATAATTAACTCTTATCAGAGCCATCATGAACATCTTAATAACTAAAAATCCTAACCTGTATAGAGAAACCCTCTCTTGAGGGGATCCTGCTATGAGGTTCTGAAATGTTGTCGATGCAAAAATGTGTTTGAGTTTTTTATCACCTCTGAATCCTGTGGCCAATATGACTAAATCAGTCTTTATAGGGATACTCTCACCATCGACACAAATGCCATCTTCACAGAAGGCAATGCTTTGTGCTTTCTTCAAAAGGATGGATCCCTCTTCGACTCTGTCATAAAATTTCTCCGGCAGTGTTGATATTAGACAAGAACTGATTTCTTGAAGGAAACTATGGTTTGGTACCATGCCAAACTTGGCCAAAGGAAGCTTCCACTTAATATAGCTCTCAACAAACTTGGAAAATGTCCATTTCTGTGGATTCGTTATAGATCAAAATCGAATACATCAGTAGGAGAGTGTATACTTGAAAGTAAATATCAAAAGACAATTTTACGTTTTAAATATGAAAAGTACCACCGGTGCAAGGAATATCGCCAATAGGCTATGAAGGAAGCCTTCACCAGGTTTATGAACCAAAAGCTCGGAGAAGCGATTAAGATACAAATAACGTAGAGGAACTCCCCACGGAAGGTAATTGGGTATGTTCCATCGTGCCGTCCTGTACAATAATGTGCATGGAAGCTGCAGCCCTGAAAGAAATCATGAATCGGATTTCAAATTTCATGCCAAGGAATCAACTCTTTCATGTCCCGAGACTATTAACAGGTGCATACCATTTGCAGCACAACATTCCATAGTGATGTCTAATGCAAATTTCTGGAGACCAACGACCACAACCCTTTTGCCTTTGATGAAACTATTAGCTGTTTCATATTTCATGGCAGCATAGTCCTTAGAATGTATTACCTTGCCACGGAATGCCTCGGGACCCTTATCAGGAGGAAAGTTTGGAATATTGGGGATATCGCTGAACCTTCCCAAGCAAAGAATTACGAAGTCCACTTTGTAAACCTTTTGTTTTTCCTTGCAAGAACCCAAAAATATCCAAGTTAGATCATTATTTCCTGATGTTGCTTTTAGATATTTGGGTGGCAAACTTCAAACATGAAATGTTATTGATATTCTTGTCTATGATGCTTTACACAAGCATGTACGTGTACCTCTTCAGATGAATGAGTTTCGGTGGACTCAACCCTGACATTCCATTTTCCTTTGTGACTAAAGGGCTCACCCGTGCCTCCCCATAGTTCCCAAGATTGCATCTCCTCCTCTGTTGATCCCTCGTAGCTAATGCCGACAACTTTAGTGTTGAATTTGATGTGCTGAAGCAAATCAAAATGGCGAGCATACGATTCAAGATACTCCAGGACTTGATCTTGGTTGGGGAACTCTTCTATGACAGAAGATGGCCAAGGGAAATCTGAGAACTGATATAAAGCTTTGGGGGTCTGGAGCTTAGTAGTCTCCACCGTTTTGGTCCACACTCCTCCGATATGGGTTTGAGACTCGAATACGATTGGATGGTAACCCTTTGACAAGGTGTACTTGCAGGCAAGGAGGCCACTGGTGCCTGCTCCGATAATAGCTACCTGCCTCTCCATTTTCAACCTCACTGAAAAGTAATTACATTGAGAAATATGACAAGCAAAGTGATGTGCTAGCTAGCTGATGTAATAATGAATATAAGGGAAGGTAGACGTGTTGCACTCTTCTTTACTTTACTTCTTTGATGTCTTCAAACTTGTCAATATGTGAACTTTATCAACCAAATACAAACCAACACTTAGCCATGAAAGAACACGAACACCAGATTCATTCCGATTACCATCAAGTTCTCATTTTTCTTTTTAATCCTCGGGGGAAAAATATTTCTTTGAAAGTTTTTCAGTTCATGTATACGAGTTTCTCCAAATTTAGTATGGTGAATTGGGAAGAGTTTTGTGCGGTGTAAATTACGTTTCTAGCTGTTCTGTTTTGTCAGTGTATGATTTGTCTGGGTATGGCATTAAAAAAAAATCCAGCCAGTTAGGTAGACAAAGAAAACTCAAACAGGTCTCCATATGCGTATGATTTTCGCAGTATTGTTGTTATGCGTGCCTTGCGTAATTCACCATCTCTATAGTAGGGTGACGACAGATCAAATATTTCCAAATTCCATGCAGTAGTCAAAAGATACGGCTTCATTCATTGAACGTAACGTCTCAGTCAGGCATCATTTTAATACACTTACTACTTCAACGAAAATGTCTTGATTTATTATGACCTATCGCTTCACTTTATATCATATCAATACAAAGATGAAGTGGTGGATAATCTTACAGGTTGTCTAAAGATTGAGAGATAAAATGATTTAAGCTAATGTATAAATAACTCAATATTTGTTCAAATCTCTTAACTCAATTATTGTGTCTATCATTCTACATTGACATTAAAAGTTGGATCATACATCTTTTAGTATTCATATTTAGGAATGGTGGTCGACTCTGAGTAAGGCACAATACATACTTATATTCATACTCATAATTCATATTTAATGAGAACAAAATTGTTACTCACACCTGTACCTTTGGAATTTTAAGTGCTCAAATTATTATATTATGGTTAAAAAATAACGCTTGAATGAAATTAATTATATACTAAAAATTATAAAAAAATCTTAAAATCGCTGACAATTTAACATAATGCTCATAATGCCTCAATTTTTTGGTCTTTAGATAGTTATTTCCATCTTAATCTTTTTTTTTCTCTTTCTATTCGCATTTTTTGTTTATCAATATCTTATCTTCCTTCACAAATTTACAGTTTCAAGAAGTTTTCTTTTATTTTTCATAACTTAAAATTTTATAACATTTTTTATTTATATTTTCATTAGATTATATCATTTCGCATAAATTGCAAGTATATATATATGCTAATGAAAACACGTGTTGACATTAACGGTCTCAATTCTATCTATACATCCACTATGCTTCTGCTACCTTTAAGTTGAACCCCTTGTCAAGGCGTATATTCCAACGCTGGGATTCGAACCAGTCACGCCATGGATGTATAGTTAGCTCTGATACCACTTTGCTAATGAAAACACGTGTTGACATTAACGGTTCTAATTCTATCTATATATATATATATATACATATACATGTATATATATATAAGCAGAGAGAATTCATCTTCCTTGAAGATGACATCTATATATATATGTGTGTGTGTGTGTGTGTGTATATATATGTATATATATGTGTATATATGTATATATACACATATATATATATAAGCAAAGAGAATTCATCTTCCTTGAAGATGAAATCTCTGCTTATGATAGTTTTATAGCCTCCCTTTTGGAGTAATAGGATCTAGTATCCCTTAACCCCCTCTGGATAGCCTAGGAAAACTCCCTTGATTGCTCTAGGTTCCAATTTTCTCTCTTTCTAATGTGCATAAGCTGCACATTCGAAAGTCCTAAGGTGGGTAATGTTAGGTTTCTTACTATTCCAAACCTCTTGTGGAGTCTTATAATCATTAGCAGATGTGGGGAGCCTATTAACTAGGTAGACTGCTATTCTAATTGCTTCTCCCCATAGAGAGTGTGAGCAACCCGAAAAGAGTAACATGGATCTTGTCTTTTCTAGGAGAGTTCTTTTAAGTCTCTCAACAACTCTATTCTACTGAGGTGTAGATCTTACTGTTTTGTGCCTTAGGATTCCTTTCTTGTTGCAATATTCCTCAAACTCTTTATTGCAATATTCTAATCCATTATCAGTCCTTAGGCATCTCAACTTCTTCCCAGTTTTATTTTCCATAAGTGTACGCCATCTTATGAAATTCTATAGTGCTTCATCCTTCCTCTTCATAGGATATACCTAACACTTCCTAGATCTGTCATCAATAATGGACATGAAGTATAAGTTCCCTCCTGCTGTGGGCACTTAAGCTAGCCCCCAAAGATCACTGTGAGCATATTCCATGGTCTCTGTGACTCTCTGAGCTCCCTTTTGAAAACTTGATCTATGGTGCTTTCCTAGCACACAAGATTAACATAATTCTAACTTCTGTAGGTTTTGATCAGGGATTAATCCTTGTTTAGAGAGGTGGAACAAACTTTTGTTCCCCAAATAACTTAGCCGTGCATGCCATTGCTTGGTTGATTCATGACTTCCATTTTCTGAAATTTGATTGACTTCTGTTGATTTTATAACATAGTATAGCCCACCCCTTTCAATTCCTCTAATAATGACTCTACCATCCTTTAGGGTTTCTCTGAGTCCATCTTTTGATCTAATTTGAAATCCTTTCTTGTCAAACAAGCTTTCAGAAATCAGATTTCTTTCTATTCCAAGCACAAATATGATATTTGTAAGGGTCCTTCCCTTTCCATCAAACATATTGATGGAAACACTTCCAAACCCCTTTATCCTTTGCTGCTCAGAATCTGCCATTTTGACCTTGGCAGTGACTGGTTCAAATGTAGTGAACCAGTCTCTATGTGGTGTCAAATGCATTGTACACCCTGAGTCAAAAATCCATTTCCTACTCAGGTCTCCAATGTCTTCAGTGATAGCCAAAATCTCATCACCATTTGAGTCTTTTGGTTTCTCCACATTCCCTGCATCTCCATTTTTTGCAGCCTTATCCCTCTTCTTATTTCTATAATCCCTTACAAAATGCCCCTCCTTATCACAGTAAAAGCACTTTTTTCCTTTTCCTTTGTTCTTCTTTTCTTCACCTTCCTTGGTATGTTTTTCCTTCCCACTTCCCTTCTGCCACTTTACTTCTGCCTCTTTCTTAAATGGATTTACATCCACTATTTCTTCCATTAGAGAGTCTAATACCCTTTTAACCATGAGGGATTCTCCACTAGCATGTTTTTAAAGCCTTTAGAATTACTACAGCCTGATGCTTCTCAGAAATTTTCTCATCTGTAGCTTCTAAATCTTGAACTAGCTTAAAGAAATACTCTAAGTTGTCATCTAAGGAGACAGAGGTATTCATCTTGTAGTTAGCAATATTGTGGAGAAGTGTCATTTTGTTAGGAAGAAACTTCTTTGCATAAAGTTCATCAAGTTTGATCCAAAGCTTCTGTGTAGTTTTACAATTCTACACTTTTCTTATCACTATTAGTGATAAGTGAAGCATTAACTTGCAATGAGCAAGTCTTTGCATTTTAAGCTTCTTTACTGGATCAGTTTGAAGATCATACTGATCTTCTATAAGTCCATAACAATCATATGATTTAAGAAGAACTTGCATCTGGAGTTTCCAGATGGTAAAGTCTTCTTTTCTAGTAAATACATCCATTTATTTACCTACCATTGTGACTATAGTTTATAGAAACAAAAGACTTTTACTTACTGACTGTTCTTGATGAATCTTTGATGCTTTGAGTGGCCGCTAAGAAATGCCCCAAGAGGTTTCCAAAAGCTCTGATACCACTTTTGTTGGGATGTTACTGCTTTACTGTTGTCTTTACACACAAAGACTGATCAAGATTGTTATTTTGCATATATTATGGAATGCAGAAAAGTAAAGGAGACCAAGAATTTTTACTTGGTTCGATAGCCTCAATGCTATCTACATCTAAGGTTCCCACTTTCAGTGGTTTCAACTAGTATGGAAGAAGGTGAAACAAAGTTTACAGAGTTTGAGTGATTGTTCAGAATCACTTGCAAGAGTCTCCAACTCTCCTAGTACTCACTGGTAAGTATTCTAGCACACTCTCAAACTTTTTCCACTCTTAATCTTACTATTAGAAACTTTGAGTAGTTTCTCTAATATCTTTAGAACTGATGATGTATTCGCTTGGATTTGAATTTCGCAGAAATGAAAGTTTGCAAGAAAAATAAAGCAGACACAAGATTTACTTAGTTCGATAGCACAAAGCTATTTACGTCCAAGGGTCAATCACACACACCAGATTTTCACTAGCTTCAAGAAAGAATAAAAGGGATTGGGTGATATCACACAACACTTGCAAGAGTTCTCTCAAACTCCCTAGTACCTTTAGTATGTACTCTAGCACTCTCTGTTGTTTCTCTATTGATTTATAGAATTGTATGTTAACCATAGCTTGTAATGTTTTTTTTCCTTTTATAGTTGGAAAAGACGGTTGCTCTTAGATGGATCTGCATGAATCAGACGAATGTCATGTGCACCATACGTGAGTTTTAATGATTCATCATTTGACTTGCATGGACCAGACGAATGCTACCAAACGAATGCCATGTGCCCCCCCGTGACTCATTAATGAACCATCTTTTATTGTGTGTATTATGTTGTATTGAATGCGTTTGTGTTTTGTGTGGCTCCTGGTGTATAATATTCACGTGTGTATCATCTTAACTTAACACATCTCTTCAGATGATCCATTTGAACATTCGAGAGCTCTCCCTTTCTTCTCTTGGTATGCTTCAGACACTCCTCTTATTTTCTCCTTCGATTCCTCATCTATATCCTTAGTCTGATGTGATTATGTGAGGGTTTATGGAGAATCTCGTGTGTTTCTTCACATTCTTCCCTCCTTCTTCATGAATCCTCACTCAATCCTTCAATTTCGTGATGATTTCAGAAAATCCGAAGCCCTAATTTTTCTTCCGGAGTTGTGAGATCGACGGGTAAGCTTTAATCTTTTCTTTCAAGGTGCTTCATTTATCTGTAGAAACTCTCTACAGAAAATGAATTTCTTTATTGGAACTACTTTTGTCCCAAAATCTGATGGGTTTTGATCTCATCTTATCTTCTTCAGGTCGACTTCTCCACTGTTGACCTTGTCTCTAATGAAGTGGAGTCGATGCTTCGATCTCTCATGCAGGACTGGGTCCTTACTCAAGTAAAGAGCACTTTGACTATCTGTTTGTATAGCTTCTGAGATTTGGGCTTTAATTTCTAACAGTAGTCCCTTAAGCCATATTAGTTCCTTTAAGCCTTCTATAATTGCATAGAACTCTGCTTTTGTTGTAGATAATGACACCACTGATTGTTGTTGTACTTTCCAGCTTACTGTGATGCCTGAAAATGTGAAGTAGTATGCTGAAAGTGATTTGCCTGTGTTAAGTCATTTAAATTGCATATATTTTGGACTCAATTTTCGTTGATGTGTTGAAATTATTATCTGAATTTAATAGAATTGTTCTATAATTGTTTACAGATGGTTTTCAACACCTTAAGGATGAAATAGGATCAAAAAGATGCAAAAGAAGGAAGGAAATCCGAAATCCCCAAATTGGTCGAAATTCAGAGACTAAGCGTGGGCACGCCTAAGGACGGAATCTGGAATCTGCAGATAAAATTCCAAAAGTTGATTTCAAGTGAAACACAATCTTTAAAGATCCTCTTGCCATCTTTCCAAGAAGTCACCTACCGAAATTAGAAGTGCACATAATCTGGACAAAATCAAGAGAGGATAATGAGGAGATTAACATCAAATAGGAGACTGGGATGATTGTCGTATATATATACATACATATTAGGTTTTAGGGTTATCGTAGGTTTTGGGATTTTAGACTGCCGCACCTTTCTTGTTCTGTTATTTTTACGTTTTCTGCATATTTCAGTTGGGATTTTCGTAGCTTTCATCAAAAGACCAGGGATGGAGACATAGATAATGATTAGGGTGAGATAATGAAGGAAGCCATTGAAGAGATATTTTCCTACAACAACTTATTAATAGTAGA